>WNYF01000117.1:0-104852 GCA_021396225.1 Sporothrix inflata | reverse complement strand
TTTTTTTTTCGACTTTTCAAACTGGTTATACGGAACCCCCTAAGGCCCCCTGGCCTGGGGGGCCCACCGGCCCCCCCCCCCCCCCCCCCCCCCCCCCAAAAAACATGACTGACGAAACCATCCATCGGCGCATTAGCGGACGAGCTACCCCCATTTCCTGCCACTGTGGCCTCTACGACGTGCTCCCAGCCCGGTAAGATACCACGTCAACACGTTCGTGCGCCGCACGATACATTGAGCTGCTATGTGTCCGTCACTGTTGATTAACTGAAAACCAAAACATGAACACAATAATCACGGCTCGTAATTAAACAAGACATGCAATCTTGTTGCACTTTGATCATCCGCCGTTCAAGACCATGTGTCCAGAGCCTCCTCGTTGTTGACGAATTACAGCTATCTGTCCAGATCAACAAATGCAAAAATGGCATATTCCATCCGATCTGTCACGGTCTACAAGTCTGCCTGTTGCCACACCCACCTGGGTTAAACGTTGAATGTGCATATATCAAGTCATATATCAGAACTCAGGACTGAGAGTGAGACCATTGATTAGAGCGGCTCTGACAGCCTTGTCTAGTCCAACGCACCTTCCTGACAGAAGGCTGAAAGATACATCTCGCTTAGTGCATACGCTGTTATGTACTCCCGCTTACGACGATACGAGATGTAAGCCCATCTGTGCTTGTTGATCCATCCTTCACATCCGCAGGTTCACATCAACAACAAGACTATAAATCGTTCACCGCGCCAGAAACCATGCTCGCCCGACTCGCCTTCTTGCTACACGCCGCCATAGAGACGCCAGCGGCAGCTACGTTTCTCTTTGCGCCCGCGCGCCAGCTCAGCCCGGCCCTGCTCGCATCATCGACCGGCGGCGGCGCCGAGGTGGTGCTCCTCCTGCAAAACTACGGCGGGCTGTTGGGGTCGTCGGTGCTGCTCAGCCTTGTCATGGCCGTGTGGGGCTGCACATCGTCACCATCATCACCCGAGCCGAGCATACAGAGCCACCTGCGCGGCCTCATCGCCTTGGCTCTCGGCAGCTACCACCTCTTTCCGAGCCGACGAGCCTACCTCCGGCGCACACGCAGTATTGGCCTGCAAGGGCCGCAGAGCAAGACTCTGGGCGGGCCGACGGTGCACCTGGTTGTGCACATTGCCTGCTTTGTGGCGTTGATGTCGGCCGGCTTAATAGAGCTGTTCAAGGAAGAATAAGGCGTGTACGGAATACAAGTAGGTTATTCTGACCTGCACCTATATCAAAGGCTTTTATAGCACAAACCCTCCAACGGTTTTCTGTCTCGCAAAATATATGTACATCTGCCCCTGATTTTGTCTATTTGATATGAAAAAAACGCCAGTGTGGTATGCAAAGCAGGAATAAGCAAGAAAATCAAGGACAATAGCAAGTTCCACGCGACTAGAACAACCGCAGACCCTCGCCCACACTGGCACCGCCCATCTCCGTATCCTCGTCTGCGGCGTTGTCGTCGTCGGCACCGTCGTCCTCCTGCAGTGCCATCCGCTGGCCAAACAGCGAGCTGAAGAACCGGTCGATCGCCTCGGGCTCCCAGTCGCGCCGGTCCTCGGGCGCTGAAAAGTTCTGCAGCTTGGCGTGCACGTTGTAGCGCATCTTGCGGCCCTTGCTGGCCTTGCGGTCCACCAGCTTGCGCGTCTTGGCGTCCTTGGCCGCCGAAGCCGCCCACCGCACCGTCGGCGCCGTGCTACCCGGCGCCGTGCCGTCGACGGTCCGCTGGTCGACAAGCTCCTTGAGCAGCAGCTGGTAAAAGTCGGCATCATCATAAATCTCCGGGTCCTCCTCGATCTTCTTGGCAGCCTGGACGGGCGCACACGACCGCGGGGTGCGCGTGCGCCGGACGAGGCGCTCGGGCGTCACCAGCTGGCCGTCGAGGACAGTGGTCAGGGGCTGCGACCCAGCAGCAGCAGTGAACCGGCGGGAGGCGGCGGCGGCCGATGCGGCCGAGGGCCGCTGGACACGCGCGGCCCAGCGGTCGATCACCTTGCGGCGCTTGGCCGACGCGGCCTCCTCGGCCACCGTCATCTCGTCAAAGATGGCCTGGCACGAGCTGTCGGGCCCGATGCCACCGGCACCGCCGCTGCGGCGTTTCCGCTTGGTGTTCAATGTGTTGTCGGCATCGTAGAACGCCTTGCGAATGTCCTGGATCGAGTTGAGCA
Source organism: Sporothrix inflata (assembly GCA_021396225.1). Classification (NCBI taxonomy): domain Eukaryota; kingdom Fungi; phylum Ascomycota; class Sordariomycetes; order Ophiostomatales; family Ophiostomataceae; genus Sporothrix; species Sporothrix inflata. The sequence goes on along the minus strand of WNYF01000117.1, from coordinate 102,656 downwards.
GCTCAATGGCCTTGGCAGCCGCCTCCTCCACAGCGCTGTCGGTGGCGGCGGTGGTGGCGTCCTCCTTGGCCACGGTGTGCAGGGTGTTGGCCGTCGACAGGGCCTTTTGCATGCGAATGCGCATGTTCAAGAGAGTGTCAAACGTGCGCCGTTGTTGGCGCACCGCGAATCCCTTGTCGGCATCTGCCTTGGCCGACGCGGATATAGAGGAGAGCACTTGGCGGCGCTCTTGGGCGAGGATTTTCCGTGTCTCCTCCTCGGCCTTTGCTGCAGATGCGTCGAGTTCGTCATCCTCTTCTTCTTCATCCTCGTCATCCTCGTCATCATCCTCATCGTCTTCGTCGTCTTCGTTGTCTTCATCGTCCTCCTCGTCGTCGTCGCCGCTAGATGCTAGGTCCTCAATCTCACCACCCTCGCTGTCCTCCTCATCCTCGTCGTCGGGGTAGACTGGCTTGCCCTTGGGTGTCTTGGGCTTGGCGCTGCCCCGGAAGGTAAACTTCTTTATGATGTCCTCATCGTCTTCGCCAAATGCTTCGTCGCTGTCGATCTCGTCGTCGGTGTTGACGTCCTCGGCGCCCTCGATGTCAACCTCGTCAGGATCGTCAAACTCTTCGTCCTCGTCGTCCTCGTCCTCGTCGTCCTCCTCATCCTCCTCCTCGTCGCCTCCGTCCTGCTCCAGCTGCTTTCGGCTGACGCGCACGCCCCGGTAGGCAAGCCCTAATGCGACCGGCTCGTTCCGGCGGAGTTTGCTCTTCCCGACCTGCACGTAGTGCTCCGTATCCTGTGTGTCCTCGGGCGCGCTGACCTCGCTGTCGCTTCCCGCATCGTCGTTCTGGTTGTCGCTGTCGTCATCGACGGGCACCTCCGACTCTGGGTCGAACTCTGCAGCAATCGTTAGCAAGAAGACGCCTTGGGCGCTTTGTAGATTCGTTCGCTATGCATACCTTTGGCCAGACTCTGCTTGGCAAACAATTGGGCCGCAAGGCCCTTTAAGCCCACCATTGTGTTGTATATGTGTTGTTGCAAAATCGCAATGTTTGCCGAGAAAATGTGAAGAAAAAAGTTGGAGGCGCTCGCTCGTGAAGACTCGTATCAAGATCACAGGCAGGCCTAAGAAAAAAAAGTTTAGCTGGGGAGCTTGTCTGCCATACAAAAAAATACTGCCATAAAAAAGTTGCGCTACACCGCCTTATTTTTGTATGTTAGCGCCAGAACTGGTTCCTGTTCTGCCGCCTCAATGCGGCACCGCCTTCCCCATATGGAGGCGGCTGGCCGGGCGCGTTCCTCCCCTGTAACAGTAGCGCTAACGTCGCTGCCAACCCCCAAAATACAGCGCAACCTCTCAAGCTTGTAAGAAGTGACGTTCTCTCCAACAAGACAAAACAAAGCAGTCAGGATCACCAACAAGGCGGCCATGATGTCTACGACAATACTACCCCGAATACAACGCCATGGCTTCAATGTCATGAGGCCGTATGTTTCTCGGTCATGTTTCCACAGCATCTCCAAATTGCAGCATGAAAATCCATTAGTATGTACTGTCCTTTCATCTCATCATCATCATCCATCTTGAGCACAGACTCACACAACCAGGGTCTTCCAAAAGCAGGCACACCGCCACGGCTGCAGCGCCGCCTACCAGACCGTACGCCCATTAAGGGTGTGGCCAAAGTGGTCGTTGTGTCCTCGGCCAAAGGCGGCGTTGGCAAAAGCACAGTAGCTGGTGAGCCCATCTCCTCCTCACGAGGCCAGGATTATATATCAAGACACTAATACGAGGCCAGCCAACCTGTCTCTCGCTTTTGCTCGGCAGGGCTACCGGACCGGTATCTTGGACACGGACATCTTTGGCCCCTCCATCCCGACCCTCTTCAACCTGTCCGGCGAGCCCCGGTTGTCAGAAGCCAACCAGCTCGTCCCCATGTCCAACTACGGCGTCAAGACCATGTCCATGGGCTACCTTGTCCCCGAGGGCCAGGTCGTCGCCTGGCGCGGCCTCATGGTCAGCCGCGCCCTCACCCAGCTGCTGCGCGACGTTGCCTGGGACGGCCTCGACGTGCTCGTCATGGACCTGCCCCCGGGCACCGGCGACATCCAGCTCAGCATCGCCCAGCAGGTCGTCGTCGACGGCGCGCTCGTCGTCACGACGCCACATACACTGGCCGTGCAGGACGCCGTGCGCGGCATCCAGCTGTTCCGCAAGGCCAACGTGCCTCTGCTGGGCGTGGTGCAAAACATGAGCGTGTTCTGCTGTCCCAGCTGCCAGACGGAGACGCACATCTTTGGGAAAGGCGAGGGCGTGCGCACAGCGTGCGCGGAGCTGGACGTGCCGCTGCTGGCGGACATTCCGCTGCACCCCTTTATCGGCGACGACGCGCACCGGGGCAAGCCGACGGTGGTCTCTGAGCCCGAGAGCAGCCGAGCCGAGGCCTTTTTGACGTTGGCTAAGGATATAGGGGCTAAGATTGGACTATCATGAGAGTTATATATACAGTGTATTAAAATCATTGTAATGTAAAATATAAGCACCTTATTTTTATTCTCATATATGTTTTTTACAAATAGTTTAAATGTTTCAGGTGAAATAATGAAAATTTATCAAATAAAAATAAATGACAAGTATCACGCGTAAAACAGTGAGCCTGGTTTCATTAATAATTTGTAGAGTTCAAGTAAATTATGCTTCGTAGTCCATATCGGCTCTGTGGCCCCATCACAGCCCAGAAGCGTATCGGTCGCGGCCATCTCAGGCCGAGCGCGCGTGCGTATCCCCGCCGTTAGCTTTGTTCGTTGAAGCTCAAAAAGGTAATAGTAAAGAATAATGTCATAAAGAAAGAACCGAATATGCAGGGAACTCAACGCCTCTTTTCGAACAGTAGTGTATGTCTTGGTCGTGGGCCTGATAAGGATCTCTCGTCGGGAAAACGAACGCGGTAACGGGCGCTGCACATGCGCAGAATCAGCAACTGTGAGAAAACAAAAGCAAAACAAAACACACGTTAGTCCACATCATCATTCGTCTGGTAGATGTGTCGACTTCTCGTGACATCTTTGCGCATGGCCTGTCCTGAACCAATGAACCCGACTGAGGCTGTTAGCGTCTATACAAATTTACCAAGAAAGTAGGGGGCAACTCACCTCGTCCTTGGGGGCCGTCGGGCGTCCGGAACATGCTGTCCTTCTTGGTGCCCGGCTTGCCGGCCTTGCCCTTGCTGCTGAACTCCTGCCACTTGCTCTTGCCGGCCTCGAGCTGCTTGGTGGCCTTGATCTTCTTGAACTTCTTGACCGGCGGCTCGTCGCCGAGCGGAGTGGCGTTGCTGGCGGGCCCACTGTTTGTGCTGTTGTTCTTGGTCGCACCACCGGACCATTGCTGCTGCTGCTGCTGCTGCTGCTGCGCTGGCTGGGCGTACATCTGCGGCGATGCGGACGAAACGACGCCCTGGCTGAAGCGGTCGATTGTGCGGAACCGTGACGGCGGAGGAATGGCTGTGGACACGGGCGGCGCGGCAGCTACCACAGCAGGCACAGACGGGGGCGGCGGTGGCGGTGGTGGCTGTCCGTGGAGTTGTGATGGCTGTGGCGGTTGAGGAGGTGCAGGTACGGAAGATGAGGAGGAGGGAGGAGGCGGAGGAGGCGGCGGTGTTGATGTCGTCGGTGATACGGGCGTTGCCAGGCCTCTATGCGATGTTACTGCCTCGCCACCGCCGACACTGCTACCGTCCGCCTTGCGCTTCGTTGCTGCCGAAGTGTTACTACTGTTGCTGTTTGTCGGTGCGATCGGGCGGATGTCGCGTGCCCGCAGCGTCTCAATCGTGTCGTAAGACTTGAACTTGACCGTGTACATGGGCGCCGTCGCCGAGCCTGTCACGGACATGATGCGTGCCGGGTAATACGCCTTATCGCCCGTCACCCAACGCGCCAGGATGCTCTCGTTGACCTTATAGACGGTAGGCGCCGCGTCGCCGTGTGCTGCTGCTGACTCGGGTGCTACCGTTTGTTGTGAATCTGACTTGTTGTTTGTTGTCGTGCTCTTGCTGCTTGCCTCAGGCTTCAGCTCCGCCATGGAGTCGTCGATAATCTCGAGCGCCGACTGCAGCTCGGCCTTGAGCGCGAGCAGTTCAACGTTTCCGGGGTCATCGTTGAGAGATACGAGGACAAGGTCGAGCTAGAAATGGACGCCATTAGTAAATGAATGCGGTAGGTGTTGGGCCTCTCAAGGTCTCTTACCTGTTCCTGGTATTGAGCCCGGTCCTCTTGGAGCTGGGCGAGTTGCGCGCTCATCGTGGTGATTGGACGTCACAGTCGGAGTCGAAAGGGTGGAAAAGGGTACTTAAATGTGCTTCTGGGGTTGTCGTTTATCGCTGCCGTGTCGTGTTTTGCGGGCTAGAAAGTAAAATGTTGAATGAACTATTATGACGGGATGTCGTCGCGATTGGGAAGTGGCGATTTTAGCCTAACTTTATTTGGATCGGGTACAACGATATTCACTTACGTGCAACAAAATTGTCACCACGTTTTTTAGATAATGGTTTAGCACTTTTATATCTTCGTATTTTAATTACTCTTTTTCTGATTTTTTTCATTTAAAATAAGGTTAAAGTTGGAGACTGTGTGGAATTGCACTGAGGCGGCCGACCAGGCACGCTTGTATCGTCGCGATGGTTGAGGTCCATCTCTTCATGGGCCATTATTGCGAGAGGATGAGACTTGGTAATGTACAAATAAATAAAATTCAAAGAAACATAAACCCTTTGCAAACATGCCTGCCCTGCATCCTTTCCATATCTCCCTCCTTTGCGGCTTCTTTAGCCATGCAGTCCTGCCGACGCCGTGACCATGCGTGAATAGAAAACAATAATTAAAATGACCTCCGTTGACCTTTTTCGTCCCTTGCCGATGCAGTGATCCGGATAATATAGAAAAAGGAAGAAAATAAATCTTAGAAACATGAATAGAGAGAAGGAAACAAAAATAGAAACCTCAGCAAAGCAAAACGGCATCATTGATTTTTGCTGCTCGTAATGTCGCCCAGCTTGGCAACGAGGCTCTTACGCATTGCCTGCTTCTGCTTGGGGCCGGCGTCGCTGCTACGCAGGGCGTCGAGCGCCAGACGAATGCCCGCCTCACATTCCAGGTTGGCGCAGCCGCCGCTGGCCGGATGAGGCGCATTGCACCGCCGACAGCGCGCAATGGGCGTCATGGACAGCTGGACAACCATGTGCTGGGCCATGGCCGGGACTTGCGCTTCGTTCGCAGCCGACGGTTTCTTGAGCTTCTTTGCCTTTTTGGCTTCGGACGAGGACCCTGGTGTCCCTGCTGGGCTCCGGGTTGCGGTTGTTGTCGGTGTGCCTGCTGCTGTCGCTGCTGGTGGGGGCATTGGGGAATGAGCAGGCGGTGGCAATGGTGATGATGGTGCCGGCGCCGATACGGGGACTTGGACAGGAGCTGGAATAGGAGCTGGAACAGAAGGGACAGAAGGAACGGAAGCTGGTGCAAAACTCGGGATAGGACGCGATACCAATTTTGCTGTTGGTGACGATCTTGGCGCAGGTGATGCATTTATATGTGCTCGTGTAGCGAACAAGGCGGCGACGACCGTCGGTGCGTGTGGATTCTTTTCGGCGACCTTGGTCAGATAGACCTCCAGAGACTCCGGCGGGAGCGCTTCGTCTATAGCCGGGATACTCTCGAGGTCGATCCGCAGCCATTCTGGCAGCACTTCGAGTGCAACGGACTTGCCGCCCGTTATCAAGTGTTGAATAACCCTATAGTCGAGCTTTTGTAGCACATTGATGGACCGGGGAATCTTAGTCTGGTGATTGTAGCGTGCTCGGCGCATGTCTTCGGTGTCGAAATCTTTCAGGAGCGGCCCACCAGCGGTGCTCCCGCCGTTCCTTTCCATGTACTCGAACTGGTGGCGCACATGCTCCTCCTTCTTTAGGAGGAGAAGCCGCTGCTGCTGTCGGTTGACCTCTTCGAGCACGGCGACTCGTGCGAGCTGGTCTTTCCGCCGGTTGTAGAGGACGAGAAGCCGCTTTTGGGAGCCAGACCGTGCCCAGTCGGAAGGGGTGGTGGTAGAACCATGGGCGATGGTCGCGGCGAGATACGGCCCTTGCATGTCGAGGGCATATAGCCCGTCCCGTATTTGTTTGTCTTTGTTCTGCCAGAAGGCGGATTTTCGTTTGTAGTTGAGCGAGTCTCGATGCCTGTAGTAGTATGGCACGTCGCGGTCGTCGGGCGGCTGCCCTCCAGCCTGGTCGGCGGGACCGGCACCTGTTTGTTGATGTGGCTGGGGGGGCGCGGTGGTAGGGGGTGGGGCACCATTGGCAGTGGTGCTTGTGTAGGGACCTGGGACTTGTTGCTGCTGTTGTTGCTGTTGTTGTGGCTGCTGTTGCTGGTGCTGCTGTCGTTGCAGATGTTGTTTCCGCCGTTGTCGCTCTTGTAGCTGTAGCTGTTGCTGCTGTAGTTGTAGTTGCTGCTGCTGGTGCTGCTTCTGCTGTTGCTGCAGTTCTTGCTGCTGCCGCTGAACGAGGTGGTGTTGTTGTTGCTGCACCTGCAGTTCCTGGAGTCGCTGGAGTTGCAGGTCTTGCAGTTGCTTGTCGCGTGGGATTCCTGGTATAAGGGGTGTTTGATAGCCAGCCTTTCTAGGTCCTGGGGCGGCACCATTTGTTGGGGCAGGTGGGATGGTGTAGTTGCTATTGAGTACAAATGCGTTGCTTGGTGGAGGTGGCTGGCCTGGTGCCGTTGCTGGAGCTGGAGCTGGAACTGCTGCTCCTGCTGGAGCTGCAAAAGCGCCGTTGATGAAGGGTGGAGGTTGGGCACCGGGAGGACCGCCGCCTGGCTTTGGCCGGAAGGCGGCCTGTTCGATCGACTGCCACTGTTGCCCGAGGGCTTGCTTCTGCTGAAAGTTGGCTTGGAACTGGGCTGGGCTTGGGTACTGGAAGTTGGGGTCGACGGCAGCGGCCCCGTTGGCACCTTGGGCACCAGGGGCGGCCTGGCCAGCCACACTTTGGCCCCATTGGGTCCGATTGTAACCTGCGACCATTGAACGCCGGCCGGGTTTGTCTTCTGCGTTTGTTGTGTCTGCGGGACAGCCGTGTTAGCGGTGGAGTTGTTTTTGGCACTGGCACTGGAATTGGCAGAAATGGTGCGCTGAGACGACACAAATTCCACTTGAGACGAAGTTGGGGATGACGACATGGTGGGCGACATATCGCCCGGGGAGAGCATCTCCTCAACTGCCGCACTGGAAGTGCGCGACCGCTTTGCAGCAGGCTCTCCGGGAGGCGGCGTGGATGGCTTGGACTTTTTCGCCGCGGTGTTGTTCTCCGCGTCCTTGGGGTCCAACTTTGGCCCTGTCTTCACGGTGGCCGCCACTAGCTGCGACTGAGACGTCTTCTTCTTGATGGCCTTTTCGCTGGTGATCTTTGCCTTGGCAGCAGAATCAGCCTCCTTGAGGTCGTCTGCCTGTCTCTTTTCCGCCTCCTTCTGAGGCTTCTTGACTGGCGACGTTTTGGCTGCTGTAGCCGCTTTCTTTTTCGGGGAGGGCGGAGGGGTGGCCGCCTTTTTGGTCACTGGCATTTTGGGGGCGATAGTCTTCTTGGGGGATACTCTGTTGGAGGTTGCATTGGTAGGAGATGCCTTGGGAGGTGCCTTCTTGGGGGGTGTCTTCTTGGGTGTCACCGCCATTTTCTTCGGCGAAGGACTCTTCGCGTTCTTCGCATTTCTTGCACTCTTCTTAGGCGTACCTTGTATTTCAGCCGCAACCTCTTCGGCGGTGACATTGGCTACCGACTGGCCACGGCTCCGGCGGCGGCTATTACTGCCACTCCCTTCTTCATCGTCGCTCGAGGACGCATTGTCGTTGCCCGAAAACTCGCCGTCGCGGTCGTCCTCGGAACCGCCGTCGCTATGGTTGTTCCGCGGCGCGCCTTCGTCACCGTCCTCATTGTAGCGTGGCTGCGTGTATTTGATCTTGTTGCGCCGGCGGCCACCGCGACCGAGCACCTCCCGCTGCGCCTCGGCGAGCCGCGCTGCCTCAGCCTCGCGTTCGCTGATGATCTTGTCCCAGACGCTGAGCGCGGCGGCGTTGGTCGCTTCAGCCGCCGCAGCAGCCGACGTAGTCAGCTCAATGTCGTCTGCGAGCGTGCCCGTCTCGTTGGCCCAGACGCGCGCAAACGAGAACTGGGACTCGGCCGTTCGCTCCTCGTCGGTCCGCGTGTTCTCGACCTGTGAGCGGTCTAGCAGCTTGTCCACAGACGCGTCGTCGTAGACAATGCGGTTCTGCGCGGCCTCGTCGCTGAACAGGGCCTCGGCACCGTGGCGCAGGATGGACTCGAGGTCGTTGCCGGCGTCGTCCTCGGCGTCCATGGTTTCGATCAGGGCGTGGTCGAGGGCCATCTTGCTGCGTCCTATCTGCATGATTTTCTCCTCGACACTATCCTTGGTCATGAACTGGAAGCAAAGCACCTTCTTCTTCTGGCCAATGCGGTGGGCGCGCGAGAAGGCCTGGATGTCCTGGTGCGGGTTGAAGTCTGGATCGAGCACGATGACGGTGTCTGCCGTGGCCAGGTTGATGCCGACGCCGCCCGCACGGGTCGATAGCAAAAAGGCAAACAGCTCCGAGTCAACGGCGTTGTATGCATCGATGCGCTTCTGCTTCTCCAAGCTCGACAAACTGCCGTCCAGGCGCATGTAGGACATACCTGAAATGTGCAAAAAGTCCTCGATAATGTCGAGCTGGTTGAGGAACTGGCTGAAAATGAGCACGCGGTGGCCACGCTCTTTGAGCTTAGGTAGCATGATCTTGAGAAGTAGCAGCTTTGCCGACGCCTCGATGAGGTTGCGGTGCATCTCCTCGGCCTCGACGTTCTTGTCCTCAATGGCTTGGCTGTACACAAAGGGATGGCATAGGCACTTGCGCAGCTGCATGAGGATGTTGTTGAGACTGCCACGTTCCGTGGCCTTGACCTGGGCCTTGGAGAAGATGGAGCGGATCAGCTCTGGGTTCTTGGCCATGATGGACTTGCACAGCTTCTCCTGCACGACGGTCATAGACACGGGCACGATGATCTGGGCCATGGGCGGCAGGAACTTGAGCACTTCGGCCTTGGTGCGGCGCAAGAAGTACGGGCGGATCAGCTTGTGCAGCTCGGGCAAGTTCTCGGCGGTGATGGTGCTGTACGTCTTATCGAGCTCCATGGCGTTGTTGGAGCTGTCGATGAACTGCAGCAGATTGAACAACTCGCGTTTGTTGTTCTGGAGCGGTGTGCCCGTCAGCAGAAGGCGGAAGCCGATACGCATCGCCCGAAGGGCCAGGTACAGCAGATTCTGGTCGTTCTTGAGCCGCTGGCCCTCGTCCACGATGAGGCCGGCCCAGTGCGCGTTGTGGAAGAGGCGGCGCGTATTGTCGTCTTGGGCGGAGTCGTAGGACATGATGACGACATGGGCGCGCATCGTCTGCGTGCCGTCGGGGAACAGCTCGTACTTGTAGGCCATGGATTGCGACACACGACCGCCGTGGTAGCTGACGACCCGCAGGTCAGGCGCCCAGTTCTTGATCTCGCGGCGCCAGTTGGCGCACGTCGAGTTGGGCACAACAACCAGGAACGGCCAGCAGCGTGGGGTCTCGAGGATCAGCATGGCCAACAGGGCAATGACTTGCACGGTTTTGCCGAGGCCCATCTCGTCGGCGAGGACGACGCTCTTGCCCTTGTAGTAGTTGAGGAGGAGCCAGTTGAGGCCCTCTATCTGGTACGGCATCAACTTGCCGCGGCGCAGGACCGCGGGTTGCTGGGAGATGACCTCAAACTTCTTGCTGGCCGTGAAATCCTTAACTCTTTGCCGCATGGCGTACTGCGAGTCGTTCTTAAAATGCTTGCCGTTAAGGTACTCATCGTAGGCCGAGATGAACGTCGTCCAGCGCCGGCCGGAGTCGGGCGGTGGCGGCTCGTCCCAGACGGCTGCCTCGTAGCCGAGGCCCTGGAACTTGACCATGATCTGTTCCACGTCGCCGATGCGCGCCAGCCCGTCCTCTTTGGATGTCGACGTGCCGTTGCGATTATAACGCACCATGAGGATGATGTCGGCGAGCAGATACTCTTCGGGGATGGCATCCTTGGTCTCAAAGATGGGCGGCACGCCAGCCTCGCCGTTCTTCCGTCCAAAGGTTTGGCGCATGCGGTTGTGGCAGACGCCCCAGACCCACGCGCCCGGTCGCCACTCGCAGTGGTCGTGCGACTTGTCCTCCCACTTGATCAGGTACTCCTTCTCGTCCTCTTTGATGTCGTTGTAGTCGAGGGCGGTCTGGTCACCTGCGCGCTTGATAGGTCGCCAGGCGATCAGACCCTCAATCTTGTTCGTCATGTCCAGGCACTCGCGGCACTTTCCGTCAATCAAGTACTCTTCTAGCCGCTCCTTGCGGATGTTGGCGTTGTCCGAGTCCGTCCAGTCGGCTGACGGAGGCGGCAGGTGCTCGTAGTGGAAGCCACGGCGGCACCCTGTGCAGCGGAACAGCACGTTCTCAGCGTTATCGACGAGCTCCGGGGCCACGGGCGTGATGGGATCGACGCCGTCGTTCTCCAAGCGGAGCTTCTCTTCCTGCTTGGCGGGCAGCCTCTGGGAAAAGGGCTCGCAAGCAGGGCTAGTCTTGGTGCACACCTGGCATGTGTCGTGTCGGGGGCAATTCGGGTCCTTGGCTTTGGCCTGGCCGACACAGAAGCGGCACTGAAGCACAAAGCTGTCGGGCGCGACCTTAGTGGCGATGTGGTCACGGGTCCGGCGGAGGCCGATGCACTGCTTGTGGAACGACAAGGAACAGCCCTGGCAGTAGATCATAATGCCCTTGTTGGGCGTGCGCGCCGGGCCGCCACACGAGTTGCAGATCTGCATATGCGCATCCTTAAAGGCAGAGGGCCTGTCCAGAGGTATGAAGACCTCCTTGACGTTGATGATTTTGGGCTGTGCGGGTGCACGGTCGTCGTCGATGAGGAAGGATTCGTCGTCATAGTTAGTGGGATCGACCATGCTCCGCGTGTTCTTGTTGGCACGAGACGACCGCCGGTTGCGCTCAAATTCGATAGACCCGTCACGCGTAGAGCGGTTTTTGTCTGCGTCATTGATGCGGCGCCGACCTCTGCCTCGGCCGCGACCAGGCTTGTGCCCTGGCTGGAGATCGGACTGGATGGTGGGGATGAAGTCGGCATCGTCCTCGCCACCGAGCTCGTCCACATCGTCCTCCCGCGTGGACCGGTGCGTCGAGCTCTCCTGGCTCCGTCCTGTACGCGTTTCCGAGCGGGAGGCCCGGGCACGCAGACGTCGGCCATCGCTCGGCTTGTCACCATCGTCTCCGTTGGCCGTGGGGACCAAGCGCGAGCTATACCTAATGCCAAATCGGCCCGTGTGGCCCGTGTCGCCTATGGCCCGTAGACGACGGCGCTGCGCGTTGAGGTACATGTGAGACTCGATGCTGTCAGCATCCAGGTCCAAGTCCATCATGTCATCGTCATCGGCAAAGCCGCGAGGACTTCCGGGACTGAAGCCACGGCCGGCGTCGAAGCTCATGTCGTTGAAATCCGACATGTATTCACCGTTATGGCGTATCCGGCGACGCTTGAAGCTGCTTCCAGCGGACGATAACTCGTCTCCTTCCTCGAGCTCTCTGCGCTTGAATTTGTGCAGGGCTTTGCTGCCGTTGGGAAGATCGTAGATGTCCTTTTCATAGAACTAAAGGGAGGCGTTAGTACATATGGACATAATAGAAAAGCAATCGGACGATGTGATGCAACGGTGAAGAGAGATGATGTTGTGGTCATGTGGACTGAGACATGGTGAATGAACGCAAAAGAAACCAATAAGCTCTAGATGTACCGTCTGAAATGCGCATGCTTCGCTGACTTGCTAACTGAAGTCGTGTTGTAAGGACTCGTGTGATGTAAAGGAGATGTTAAACTGTAGGAGTAGAAGTTGGGGGTTTAAAAAGTGCAAAAGTTTGGTGGGATGAAAAGGGCAGAGAAGAGAGTGAGAGAGAGGAGAGAGGTGTTGGGAGAAAAGAGGTGAGAAATTAAAAAAGAGATGATTTAAATAAACAAAGGGGGGTCCAAATTAGACGAAAGTGTGACAATTACGAGGGGAGAGTGAGAGACAGGACGTGAAAGAGAGGGGGCAGTGTGAAGGCGAGCGTGAATACGATCTGAGAGCAGGTCGAAGAGAATGTAAATAAAGTCTGAAAAGAGACACTTCTCATCGTCTGATCATCACGCGCACTTGCCCTGTGACCGGAGGATAATGAAAACCAAAAATAGCATGAAAGGAGACAGGATCAAAGAATTTCTTCACAAGCGCAGCAGAACTCACCTCAAAACGGACACCGTCATCGTACTCGATCTCGTAGCGACTCCGCCCGCGCACGCGTGCAATGACCCGATAGACGTAGTCGCTCGGCGGACAGACGTCGTACTCTTTGTGGTGGGCTTCCGGCAGCGGGTTGATGATGACCTCGACGCGGCTGCCGTCGCCCGGCATGACGAGGTCGGCGTCGATGGCATACTCGCCGGTGCCGTTCTCTTTGGCATGGTCGTTGTTGGCCTCGCCCATGGCGACATCCTCGTCGTCATCCTCGTCTCCGGCGTCCTCATCTTCGTACTCGTCGTCGTCGAGGTTGCGGCGGCTGTCCAGCATGCTGTCGTCTATGTCCTTGTTCTCGAACTGGTCGGACGTGACGATGAACTGGTGGTGATCTTCTCGGCTGTCCTCGTTGTCGTCTTTTTGGTCGTCCTCTTGATCGTCTCCAGCGTTGGCGTCCTCGGGGTGCGAGTCTTGGTGGGGCGGAATGGCTTCCATATCCGCCGTCCTAGGCTGGACGTCGTCGGCAACATCGGACGACTCGACGTGGAGCGGGGCCGTATCCGAGACAACTACTGGCAGAGGTGTGTCTTGGTCGACAACGTCGCTAGTCTCGTCGTCGTCTTGCTCGACCGTGGCCGTCGGTATATCTTGACCGTCGTCGTTGTCGCTCTGGCCAAACTCGTCGTCCACGACCTGCTCGTCTTCGTCGCTGCTGTCTGCCTCTGCGGTCGGGTCGTCCTCGTTTGCATCTTCGCCGCTCTCGTCGTCGTCGTCGTCGTCGTCGTCGTCGTCCTCTTCTTCGTTCTCATTCTCCTCTTCATCCTCGTCGCCGTCGTTCTCGGATGGTATTATTGGTGGACGGTCAAGTTGTGCCTGTAACGATGCGTCCGCGCCCTCGTCCTCATTGTCGTCGGCATTGTCCTCACCATCTTCGTCTTCCTCAGCGCCCTCTTCTTCATCCTCTTCTTCTTCGTCGTCTTCACCGTCGTGTCCATCCTCGTGTTCGTTGTCGTCTGCCTCCCCCTCGCCACCTTCAACGCCTGCACCCAGGCCGTCAAAGTCGAGGACGTTGCCCCAGAGATTTGCCGGGTCGATAATGGCCCCGTTCGTCTCAAATAACGAGTCGGCATCCACGGCAAAGGGGCCGTCCATGCCGGCACCGGCGGCAGCGTCCTGGTCGGCGCCAGTGCCATCGCCGCCTCCGCCAAAGAGGGCGAACGGGTCGTCGTCATCACCCATGCCGCTCATGGTGTCGCCATTTCCGAGGGGAGAAGTCGTGTGCCGTCAAGATGGTTGGCTCGAAGATCTAGGCTGGCTAGGGGGGGACGTCAGAGTCAGCAGTCGTCCACAATGAAGCATCAAATGCATCTTCACCCAAGAGGCCAAAGTTGCATGTGAAGGGTCAGCGAGACGAGCCGTCGTGCAGGGGTCCAATTTACCATGTCTAGAGGGCGCGTTGGTCAAAAGACGCGTGTTTCTGGCAGTTTGTCGATGTATGGAGCCGGGGTAGGTGTCTGTCGAGTGTGTAGAAGCTTGAGTCGACTGTGGCAAGTTGGAGTTTCCCGTTGTGTAAGAAGTCGAACGTGGAGATGTTGTTCAGGGAAGGCGCATTGGTAGTGGAACGACGCGATGCGCTGTTGGCATGGTCGTGGATGCGCTGTTCTTCCGCGAAATATAGTGCATCTTGTGCGAGCCTTTTGGTCTTTTTCTGAGCGACGTTTTCATGGAAGACGGCACCCCTGACCGACGGGCACGCCACTTTGATCTGTCTCTGTCCAATCCACGTCCAGAATCGCAGTGTCGTTGTTCACCTGCATCTTTTTCGCCAGCGGCACCAGCAAGCCGAGACGGCACGCCGCATTTCTGTAGCACGCGCCGTACCTTGCAGATGCGATGCGGGACGAAGCCAACAAGCAGACAAGAGATGAAAGATGAAAGTGTATTCAAAAAAGAAAAGAAGATAGCAGAACGAAGATAGCAGAACCAAAAGGTCAAAGATCAAAGGCGTAAACAGAGGTGGCTGGTGCGGCTCGGCTGATCTGCCGGGTGAAAAGTCAAAAGTCAAAAGAGAGAGAAGCTTGTCTCTGCCAAATGAATCACGGCTTAGTTTCCGTGGCGAGCAGAAAAGGTTGAGCCCGGGAGCGTCCAAACAGTAAATGCAAAAATAGAGTGACAACCCAAAAAACGGGACGATGCGCCTGTTGACAAGCCACGGGTCTGTCAAGGGGTAGGTACTGTACCTGAAATCATAGTTGTACCTTTGTACCTGCTATTGGCCGCACGGTTACTTACACTTGTACATTCGACAATGTCGAAGCTGCTACATTCGCCTTTTAAACGAGAAAATGCTATATTTTTCGGTCTATTTTATAAAATGGAAAATTACTATATTGTCTCTTCATTCAAATGAATATGTTTACCGTTTCTATCAACGTATTGTGCACGCCTCGTTGTGCTGAGTATACTTACATATCGTAGACATGACGTAGCGTTGTAGCACGTGACCCCTCTCCGGTTCTAGACCGAGGGGTTGAGTCCACCTGTTCCGTCCATCATCCACACCCAGAAGCTACTCCAGCAACTCACCTCGCCGAGATCGCCACGATACGTCTGCCAAGCTTCGCACCACGATCAACGATCCACGATCCACGATCTCGAGCGCATACAGAGCACCCATCCTTGCTCTTTCATCTCGTTCGACTCGCTCGCGTCCTCCCCACCACAATCCACCATGACGTCCACCGCCCACCGCCGCCTCCTCCAGGAGTACCGGACCCTAACCAATGGTCCCCCCGAAGGCATCAGTGCCGGCCCCGTCTCCGAGGACGACATGCTGGTCTGGGAGGCCGTCATCCAAGGGCCCGAGGGAACGCCCTTTGAAGGCGGCGTCTTTCCGGCCGAGCTGCGGTTTCCCAAGGACTACCCACTTGTCCCGCCCACCATGCGCTTTGTCGGCTGCGACGTGTGGCATCCAAACGGTAGCTCCCTGTCCCCGACGGTATCAGATTTGTTCGCCGCTAACCCCCCCAGTCTACCCCTCCGGTCTTGTGTGCATCTCCATCCTGCACCCGCCCGGCGACGACCCCAACCACTACGAGCACGCCTCCGAGCGCTGGTCGCCCGTCCAGAGCGTCGAGAAGATTTTGATCAGCGTCATGAGCATGCTGGCCGAGCCCAACGACGAGAGCCCCGCGAACGTGGAAGCCGCTAAGATGTGGCGCGAGCGGCGGGAGGAGTACGACGAGAAGGTGCGGGCGGGTGTGCGGTCGATGCTGGGGTTGTAGGCGGTGAGCGAGCGAACCATTCTCTGCGAGCGGAGCGAGCACAGCATTCTTTGTGAGCGAAGAGAACATGGCTTTCTCTACGAACAAAGTGAGTGCCATCCTTTGCGAGCGACGCGGAGAGCACGGCATTTTATGAGCAAAGCGAACACGGCATACTCCACAACCAAAATGATAGAACGACAATCTACAAACGGGCAACACCCGACAACGGCGCACGGCGTACGGCAACATTCTTTAGCATAGCGAAGGGTCTTTTTCTATATCTCGGGTAGTCTTTTTCATAAACATATTCATCTCTTCTTCTCTTGTCCTGTGAATCCAATAAAACATACATGCAATTCATACCAAAGTCGCTAGTCTATCCTGTCTGTTACTCTGCGAATAACCCAATATTTCCTGCTTCGCACCCTTTTCCCCCCTACATCTTGTTGTCCGCCTTGAACTTGTCCCAGCTCTCGTTGAGCGTGGCAAACACGGTCCCCGCAATCATCCGGATCTCCGTCGATGCGTCCTGCGGCAGCTTGTCTGGGTGCGTCTTGCCAATCGCCCGCATGTAGATGATCTTGACCTTGTTCGGCATCACCAGCTCGTGCAGGCCCACGGGTTTCCACCCGCTGCTCGCCCACAGCACCCGCTCCAGGCTGCCCAGCAGCGCCCGCAAATTGTCCTTTTTGCCGTCGCGCCACGCCGCCACGCGTGCGTCCACCTGGTCCAGCAGACCCAGCTTCTCCGAGTCCTCGCGCGCTGCCGCCTCGTTGGCCGCCCGCAGCCGCTGCACCGCCTCAAAGTCGCGCCCACTCGCCGACGTCGGCGTACTGGTGCCCGTCCCACCCGCCAAACTGCCGAGGGCACTGCCAGCACCTGGCCGGGGCGTCGCTGGTTTGGAGGCAGGCCGCGACACGGCTGCTGCCGCCTTCGGCTTCGGCTTCAGCGCCGTCTGGCACCGCTGCCGGCCTGCAATCGCTGTCGCACCGCCTACACCGCTCTCCACGCACTGCTGCCACACCTGCCCGGCCTCGGCCCACTTCTCCATCTGCTCCAGCGCCTCGGCCTTGCGCGTCATCGCCTTACCGTACAGGTCGCGCAGGTCGCGCGTGGCGCTCGTGCCGTCCTCCAGGCTGACGGACTCGCCCTCGCCCTTGCCGGGGCCGATGACCGCCAGTGCCGAGTCTGCGTCGGCCACGGCCTGCCGCGGCTCGCCCGTCTTGAGCGCCGTCAGCGCGCGGTTGCAAAACAGAACGGCAAGCAGCGGATGCGCTTGCGGGATGTCCGTCAGCGACGCCGCGTACGATGCATGCGCCGCAGCATAGTCGCCCCGCTTGAAGTGGGCGGCGCCGTCGGCGCGGTGCTTGGCCGACGCCTTGAGCACAAACGAGTTGACGGCCGGGACCTGGCGCGCCACCTTGGGCGGTCGGGGGCTCGGCGTGGCGCGCGGCGTTGGGCGACCACCAGCCGCGCCCGCACTCGTACCTGTCAATCGCTGCTGTTGGGGTGCTGGCCGTTGTGGCAGGGCGGTCGAGTTGAACAGGAGGTCGCCCTCGGGTGGGGCGTCCACGCTGGGTCTGCTGGCGACGTCGGCAGCGGGAGCCGCTGCGGCCGCCGCCGCCTTCCGTCGCCGGGCAGGGCTGACGTAGACTTGTGCGCTCTCTTCTTCGACGGCCTGCTTGGTGAGCCGTGCCCGAGGATCCGCGGCACTAGCGCCCTGCTGCTGCCACCGAGGAACGGGGCTGTTTCGGCTTGGTGGGCCAGAAGCGAATCCGCTGGCAGGTGACTGTGTCCGAGACGACGGCTGGCTCTCGTTACGGAACCGTGGTTCTGCCACGTGTGCAGCGGACGCGGGAGGGCGTGAGCTGTGCTGTCTCCGCTCTGGCCGCGCGCCCGACTCAAGCATCATTGCCTCGTCGGTCGCCGACGCCGCTGCTGCAGCTGCTGCAGCACGTCGTCTCCGGGACTCGCCCTCGTCGCGTGGTTCGTCCATGTGCTCCTGGCCTGCGGACCGCATCCATTTCGGCTGGCCGGGGTCGCCCTCTTGTTGGAAGTCTTGCACGGCCTTTTGCAACTGTTTCTGGCCCGTCTTCCACAGAGAGTTCGCAGTCTTAAGGAAGTTTGTTCCCATGGCCGCTGCCGTTTTTGCAAAGTCACCATCGCCAGCACCAGCAGGCGACCGGTTGTCGCCTCTGCTGGGGTAGCCCTCGATCTCGGCATCGCGCATCCACGCTGGACCGCCTTGGCCTCGGTTCCTGCTAGAGGTTCGGCTGGCCCCCTCCTCCGCCCGTAGTTGGTCAGCGCCCCCGCGGCCACCACCGCCCTGTTTCCCCCCAGCCTTCTCCTTGGCTTTCCGGTGCGCATCGTCCAGCAGCCAATTCACAGCCGCCTGCACGTCAAAGCCGCGCCCGCTTTCTGTGAGGCCCTTCCGCGCATCCTCGGCGCTGAACCCATAGTCCACCAATTGTGCAATGGCGTTGTCGAACTTGGGGTTGCCCGTCTTTGTAAAGCCGTCCGCGCCGGCGTCGCCGCCTACACCGACGTCTGAGTCGGAATCCGAGTCGGAGCCCTCGATGGGCTTGCCCGGCTCGGGCTGTCTCTGCCGCCGTTGTTGATGCACCTCTTGTTGCCGCTGTGCCTCTGTCTTCCGCCGCACCTCCTCCACAGGTTTAGCCAGGTCGCCGAGGAAATCGTCGTCGTCGTCGCCGCCAGCAGTCGCGGCTGGGGGCGGTGCAGCGGCCGTCCGCGCCTGTAGCTGGTTCAGCCCGAACGGATCGTCGTCGTCAATCGCAGGTGTACTCTGTTTCCCAGTGCCGGTTCCGTTGCTCGGTATCGGCGGTTTGCCCCAGGCGCTGGGGCTGCTAAGGTCGAGTGCGGCGTTGGCAGGCGTCGACTTGCCCGAGTGGTTTGCGGCCGGCGGCGGAAAGTGGCTGGCCTGGTCGACCTTGGTGTCGGCATCGAACGCAGCAAAGAGGTCGTCGTCACCGCTGCCACCGCCGTTCAGGGGCGAGGCACCCCGCGAGATTGAGGGTGGTGGCGGTGCTAACGCAGGAGAGCCCGTGCGCGACGTGCCCGCCGAGCCTTGCCCCCCCGCGCCGCTGCCGCCGCCGCGGCCCAGGATGTCAAAGAACTGCCCATCACCATAGTTGGCCTGTGTCTGCTTGCGCTTCTCCTCCTCCTTGCGGCGCTTCTCCGCGTTCAGGCGCTCCTGTTGCTCGCGCAGGCTGAGGTTGGCCGGGTTCTTGTTGGCGCCAAAGTTGATGAGGCCGCTGAAGCTGTCCTGGCCGGGCTTGTTGGCAGTGGAGGCAGGCGGTTGCCGGGTGCCCGCACCGGCCGATGCACCGGATCCCTGGGCCGAGAGGTTCGATAGGGGCGTGTTGCGGCCCGAGCCCACGCCCGGCGGTGGTGTTGGGCGCAGCGATGGATACGACGAAACGCCAAAGGCAGCCGACTGGGCGGCGAGGGTCGGCTTGAAAGTGTTCTGCTTGTTCGTCGAGCTGCTGGAGGACCAGTCCAGGCCTGAGAGGTCGTCCATGGTCTAAGAATGGCAGGGGCTCATGCGGGTGCTGAGCATTGGGGTGTTGAAAGGAGCTGGAGATGGTTTGGTGATCGTTTAGGGGAATCAATCAATAGCGCATCGTGTTAATTGTGGCAAGGGGATAGCTCTAGCCACTGTGGGGCAGTGTCACGTGTGACTTGCGTGCTCGAATCAACAGACAAGAAACAGCAGGACATAAGCAGAAGTTGGAGTGAAAGGCAACCTGGGATGAGGCAAATGTAAAGGGTCACAAGAACTGACAGTTGTGATTTATTACGGATTTTTGTTGAGCTCGAAACAGCCGTTAGACCAATAGCCATGATGTCAACGGGGACGGAGTTGTTGGAAGCCACCGGAGAAAGCCGCCTAAATGGGTAGCTCTAGCGGGGCCAAAACGCGGTACCTACGCCATAGTGCGCTGTAATATGTGAAAATCGGCAGCGCGGAAAAAAAGCTTCGCGCTCTGGCATCTTGTCTTCCCATTCTCGCGACATCGACACCCCACACAACACCCCAATTCGCCGCCACGATGCCACCCCGACTACGGCTGCGGCCGATTCTGGGTCCTGGCCAGTCACTTCTCACAGCACAAGCACGGCTGGCACGGCCCGCGACGACACGGTCAGCACAGGCGTGTCTTTTCTGCTCTCTGCAACAGCGCGCAACATTGAAGCCTCAAACACACGCCCTCCTTGCCGATAGACAACAGACAAGAGCACGGCGACGCGCATCCACAGCGACAGCAGCAGCAGAGGCCGCAGAACCGGTTGCAGAAGAAGCGCCCGTTGAACCGCTACCGCCACGAAGCCCCGCGCAGATTCGCGCCGACCTCGCCGACACCCTCAACGCCCTTCAACAGCAGGCCGGCGTGCTCCTCAACATATCGCGACTCCAGCTAGCCATCCGCAGTCTACAACAACCCGCCGGCCAAGAGTCGGTCCGGGTCGCCATTCTCGGGCTCGCCGGTGCGCCTTCGACGTCCACTATCGCCGGAGGCAAGTCCGCCAAGGAGCTCCTACGGCTCATTCTCGCCGACCCGTTGCAGGACGAGCAGGCGTGGGAGACCCAGCTTGCAAACCACGACCCAAAAAAGCCGTTGATTGTGCGCGTGCGGGGGCCAGCGGAGGGTAACAAGGATGGCAGCCCAACAGCGACGGCAGCAGCAGCATCACAAGATAAGACAGGCACCGTGCGCTTCGACAAGGACGATGGCCTCACCGAGATCGAGATCTCCTCGCCCGTCCTCAACGGTAACCAGCTCGAGTTCCTCGTCATGGAGTCGTCGCTCGCCGTCCCGACACCCCCGGCATCCGCCACCTCCGACCCGCTCGAGAGCACCACCGAGACCTTTGAAGAGACCGTGCTCGTGCCCACTGTCGAGATCCCCACCTCGCAAGACGGCCTGCGGTTCACGCCCGTCACGACGCCCGTGCACCAGGCCCTGGTCGTCGCCGACGGCCTCCTGGGTGCGGCCGCCGTGGCCAACCTGCCGCTCGGCGCCTACCCGAACGAGATGAAAGGAGCTGTCAACCTGCGGCTTCCCGTGCCTGAGTCAACATCAAACCTCCCCTTCTCGACGTTTGACGTCGCCACGTCCTCCGAGGCCATTGACCTGTTCCGCGCCAGCGTGGCCAACGCCAAGTCCTACGAGACACTGTGGATGCGCGGTGGTGTCTCCGGCCTGACGCGCTGGCTGCGCGACGGCGCCCTGCACCGCGCCGACGGCACTACCAAGCCGCCGGTGCGCCAGCTGGTCGCGTCCGTCCTGCGCAATGCGCTCGCCAGCATCCAGAACGCCGAGGCCAAGTTGGTGAGTGCGTCCACCGCCACACAGTCGGGCGTGCCCGTTGCCCGCGCGTTCGCCTCGCTCAACACCGGCCTGGCCGACTGGGCCGAGTCGGCGCATGCCGAGCTGCAGACGCAGCTGGACCTGGCCTTCTCAGGCCGCCGGTGGCGCAAGCTGGGCTGGTGGAAGCTGTTCTGGCGCGCCGACGACGTGACCATGCTGTCGTCGGGCCTGGTGACGCAGCGGTTCCTGCCCCAAGCCGAACGGGACGTGGTCTTCTTGGCCGGGCGCATCGACGAAGCCGTGCGGCTGGCGGGGCTGCGTACGCCCGATGGAAGCAGCAGCGCCGTCGGCCTGTATGCGATCCCCGTCGTCGCGGCAGAGCCCGGCAGCGAAGAAGCCCTTGATGTGGTGGCACCAGTCTCGTCTTCCTCCGCACCCCGCACAAAGTGGCCGACGCACATTGCGTTTACGCGCCGCTACCTACTGGACGAGACGGTTCCTGCGCTGCAAGCTCTAGCACAAAAGCTTGTCCTGCAGACGCTCGGCACATCGGGCCTGACAACCGCCCTAGCCGTGCTGACGTACCTGTCGTCGTCGGGCGCCTACGAGGCCGGCGCGGTCGCCGCCGCGGGTCTCGTGTGGAGCCTGGGCCGCATGCAGAAGAAGTGGGAGACGGCGCGGCAGTTCTGGGAGGGCGAAGTGCGCGAAGAGGGCCGCAAGGCCGTGCGGGCCGTCGAGACCAGCGTGGCGACGGCGCTGGACGAGGCACGCGACGCGGCCGTGTCGGGCGGCCAGGGCGGCGCGGACCGGAGGCAGCAGCTGCGCGACCTGCGGCAGGCACGGGCTCTGGTCGACCAGGCGAAGGAAGACCTGACTCAGTTGAAATAGACGGTGTGGATAGAAAGGATAGAAGACTCCTGATGTTTCTACTAGACCACCACTTAATTATGTTGTACTATATGATTTTCTTCTTGTCACATACTCTTTTTGTACTTTTAGCAAACTACATGCGCACCTTGCAGCCTAGACGATGCGCCACCACAAATGCATTTCTTTTTCTTCCTCTTTCTTCGATTTGTCGGTTCATATATTTATTTCCTATTTTAAAAGCCCTTCCGTTTTGGTCGGTATCATGTCGAACGCCGTGAAAATACAAGGAAACAAAACAACAAAAAAAAAAGCAA
Source organism: Sporothrix inflata (assembly GCA_021396225.1). Lineage (NCBI taxonomy): Eukaryota > Fungi > Ascomycota > Sordariomycetes > Ophiostomatales > Ophiostomataceae > Sporothrix > Sporothrix inflata. The sequence continues at coordinate 80,531 of WNYF01000117.1, read as the reverse complement.
ATATGTAGTAGCTTTGAAATCCCGCTCTTCCCCTCAAGAAGTCCCAAAATAAATCAGCACAAAATATGCGGCCCTTCGTCGTCACCGTACTCTCCTCACCTCTCTATCGTGTCGTCTCGAATCGCTCCTCACCGGCCCCCCCGGCCGCCTGCCCGCGCGCGGCTGACCGTTGCGCGACCACGCGCCAGACCAACACCCCGGCCGCGCGCATTACGACTGCGGAACATGGGCGCGTTGCGAAGCATGTCGGGAACAATAAAGAAGCGCACGTGCGAGCCGCGGATGTAGACTTGTTCGAGGTGGGAGACGCGGCCGTCGCGGGCGGTGACGGTAATGTCCTTGAGCTGGACGTTCATGTTGTCCTCGGCTTCCAGCAGGCGACCGCGGTAGGTCTGGCCGGAGGTGATCTCGAGCGTGACAATGTGGCCCTGTGAACGGTTAGCAGCGGGGACAACGAAGAAACAGGCGGTAGAGGGGGGAGGAGGAGCATACCTGGGCCTCATTGAGCAGCTTAATTGGGATGCCGATCGTGGACGTCATTGTGTATGTGGAAAAGGGGGTGTGGTCGGCAAGGGGAGAGGCTGTAGAGAAGGGGAAGTCGTCGGTCGTTCGTGAGGTCTGGGACGGAGGGGGAGCTTTCTACAGCTTTGGAGGTGCCTGTCGCGTAAATTTCAGCAGGTAACGTCGGAGGCGCTACGCGGAAGGCTGCGGACTTACTGTTAATCCGGCCCGATTGAACGACAGCCTCGTCTTAGGGACAGCGCCCTGTGCCGTCAAAATGGTGATAACTTGACCCTTTTTGCAATTCATTTGATGGATTTGATTTTATCATTCTTTTCGTTGTCTGATATTTTTGTTTTATTTTTCGGTTGATGCGACCATTTCGTTTTGCTGTGGGTGTAGCGAAGACGGAGTCATCCATGTAGTAGTTTATCCCAACATTTACAGCTTAAAATCCGCGACTCTCTTTCAAAGAGAGTTTTGATTCACAAAAAAACCAATAAAATAAAATAAAATACAGTCACAATTTAAACATGCCAATAAACTAAAAAATCAAATGGCAAGTCAACAATAGAATTATACCAACTGGTTGCTTTTCTGGAAAGGACTCCTCGAGTCTAACATCTATACGAAGATAAGATGAAACCACTCAACTGGGGGTTGGCAACTACGTTACCGCGCAATACTCTTGAGACGATACTTGAACTGTCTATGCCTGCCTTCCTATCCGACAAACGTGCTACGTGGAAGCAGGCCCCAGTTCCCGCTGCAGCTGCACTTTCGCTGTTGCGCCACTACAAAGGTGTAGCCCGGCCGTGACCCGGTCACGTCTTCCATAATCGACGTGCACCGCGCACAGCGGCGTAAAAATTCGGATGGGACAGAGTGCGGCGGGAAGGTCGTGGGGTGTCCGGCCGCATTGCTGGAACCATTGCTTCCGTTGGCCCCGTTGGCATTGCTGACCGGCTTCAGCTCAACACGCTTGAACACGTCGATGTGGGTATGCCGGGCCCGCTTCTCTTGCAAGCTGCGGCTGTCGTCTTCCACCTCCAGAATGCTGTAGTCGGCAAAGTACAACTTGGCCGGGTCCGTCAGAGTCCGGAAGGTGCGCACATTCTCGTTGAAGAACTTGCGCAGCAGTGGCTGGAAGTTCGGCGGCGGGTTGCTGGCGAGCAGCAGTGTCAGCTCACAGTGGGCTTGGAAACGTTTTGCCGCGTTGTCCGTCGCCTGGTTCTGTCCCTTCTTCGCCGCGGTACCACTCTGGGCGGCTGCCGTAGACTGGTACATCTGGCGAATGTCCTCTCCTAGTGCCCACAGGAGCTTGTCGAACTCCTGGACCTTGATTAGACTGGACGACGTGTACTGCTGCATCTTGTGGTAAGACATGATGAGGGCGGGGCGCAGGGACGAGTTCCCGTTTGCCCCACCTGCAGACGCCTGCTGTTGCTGAAGTTCATAAAACTGGGTCGCCCTTGATGATATGGAGTCCAAGTGTAGAAGGCGGCGGCAAGCAGCGGAAAGAAAGCCCCGTGTTGACGAGCACAGAATGAGATGCAGGGCAATCTCGTTCTTTTCAAGGAGGTAGGGGACCATCTCGTTGAAATTGTTCCCCGTTAGGAAGGACATGAACTTTGGGTCGTCCAGAAGGTTGAAGATGCAGTCGCAAGTGTACGCAAGGAAATCAACAGCCCATTTCGCGCAACCAGCCAGCGCGTCGACAACGTCTAAACCTGTTAGATCACAAATAGACAAAGACAGCAGGAGAAGGGAAAGGGAATCGTACCTGGCTCATCGAGGGGGTTGAGTTTGTCCTTCAGGTTGCTCGGCGTGTTGCTGGCGATGGTGATCAAGATGACAATATTACGCATGTTAAGAGCCAACATCGAGAACTTTCCGTAAAACGATCGCGGCTTGAACTCGCCACGGAACCCGAGGTGGTTTAGAATACTCAAACAGAGATGCAACGAGTTGTTTCTAACCAACTGGTCGTGGTGAGCATCTTCTGAGTAGTCTACGTTGATCTTCAGCATGCGCACGATCTCCATCATCCACTCGTAGGCAAATCCTGGAAGGAGACCTGGTTAGCAAATCGTTATCGTGGAGTGGAGCGGCAGATATTATGAAGGGCCATACTTGGGCGGTTGATAAACTGGCGGGCTGTTGCCAAAATGTCATCGTATGAGATTATGTTGGTCGATGCGGTAGAAACGGCCGTCGTGAGACCAGCAACGATACCAGCGTAGTTGGCTACGATCTTGTTAGCTCTTATGAAATACAGTTGCGGTTACAGCTTGTTTAGTAAATCAACTCACGATCTGGTCCCGTCGGTGAAAAGTCCGGTCCCGTGTACTTGAGGTTGTTCCACTTCACTTTACCGTCCTCGCACACTTGTGCAAACGAGCTGTTCGTGGGCGATATGGCTGCCGCAAGGCAAGGCGTGGGATCTGTGAACTGGAATCCGGCATGCTGAAGTGATGCGATCCGTGTTGGGTTGGGCTCGTTGAAAACCTCCTCGAAAGTGAAGCGGTCGCGGTACTGCACTGTTCCATCGCTGAAGAAGAAGCATACGATCCGGCCGTGTTGCAGAGTCTGGACAGAGATGACAAGCTTGTTGATGATGGTGGGCGGTAGTCTGTGTAGCCGCGTGTGGGCCTGGTTGCCGTTCTGCTGGGTGTTCTGGGTCGGCTTGAAGCCAAGCTGTTCGAATGCCGGGTGAAGCGGTTGCGGTGGTGATTCCATGAGCAATTCCCATCGGTTGATGATGCTCTGCGGTTCTGGGCTGTAGTTGACCGTGCTTGGCGTTGGGACATATTCGCGGACAACCACAACAAGCGGCGGCGACCACTGGTTAGTCCCCGTGGGCACGGCTGAGGGCAGGATCTCAACGTGCGATATCAAATCCGAAGAGATGTCGAGCTGTGACTCGTCGCCGTTTTGTTGAAGCCATGTTGTGACAGCCGCGGGCTTGTGCTGGAGTATCGGGTTCAGTTGCTGGCTTTGTAGCGGCGTCTGTTTCTCTTGTTGTGACTGGTTCCAGCCGATGGCGGCCCGCACAACCTTCAGCTGGCGAGAGGCCGTGACCATGGCGATCAAAAGCATGTCTACCATCGTTAGCCCACTATTGATAGGGTGAAGTTGGTAACCATGGTCGTTACTTACTCTTTTCAGTGCATATTGATGCATGGGTGGCAAGGTCGTCGGAGGATGTGATGTTTTCCAGTTCAATGCTTGTGTCTTGGACCAGATTGCTATTCTGTGAAAAGAGTAACCGCAATGTACCGCTGACTGTGACGCAAAGTAGGGCGCTCTTGTTCGGGTTTGGGTGGTATGGCCCAGACGCATGGACGAGCGTTGTCTCGTAACGATAACCGCTTTCCTCCCGGACGGCAGGTCCGTAGATGATGTTGTACTAAGGCACTATCAGTGTCGATGGTCGACACATATCAAAAAGGGGATACACAACTCACCTGTTTGTTGGCAGGCATGATGGGCAACCAGTAGCTACCAACAACGGCATGCAGGTCATCGATGGGGTCCGCCTCCCATGACCGCAGAGCAAATGGCTTGTTTAAGCTCGTAGAAAAGGCAAGAATGCTCACGCGGCCGGCGGAGTCAATGACGGCGAGCTCCGAATGACCCGTCGCGGCCCAGGCAAGGTGCACGATGGGACCTCCCGCAAATGTTGTTTGCGTATTTGGCATGCTGAACTGTGCATACGGAGTGGCTTCGCTCAGGCCCCATGACGCATCCTCGGCGTCAGTTCGTAGATACCGAAGCTCGATGGATTGGCCATCGGCGCCGATGGTCGCAATGGTTCCCTGTTTGGACCAAGCGATTCGTCTAAAATGTCAGTCCCTGGCCTCCTAAATATGAGTGCACAAGTTCCCACGATGTTCGCATGGGATACGTACTGGTTGCATCCGCGGATGCGCTGCTCGTTGACGCGGACCTGAAGCTGTTTCGACGGTGGAGGGTGCGCTGGCAGGGACAGCTCCACAGGGCCACCGAACAAGTCGACGTCGTCGACATCGACATCGCCGAGGCCAACGGGAACGTCGCCCGACATGCCCGCGATGCCGGACATGGCATCGTCCAGGATGAGGGGGATGTCTTCGGCCATATTGAAGCCGGCGCTTCACGTAGGTGGGTATCAAAAATAGCAGTAAAAAAAGACCAGAATGTATACGAAAAAGGCAGGGCAAAAGAACGCGACTCAGCACGGCGCAAGGCTAGCGAGCCGAGGCGACCGGGAGGCTTGAAGCTGGCAGCCTTCACTTGTCGCAATGGCTGGCCCGGATTCTGAGGTGCAGCAGCGAAATAGCCCTTTAAACGCCTGAGCACAGTAGATGAACGTTCGTAAGGCTCCTTGGTGGCGTCCGTTGAGGTGTGGTGGTGATGCGCCGCGTCGTGGGCTGCTGGTAGGCGCCTGGATTTGGTCGTATTTGCAGACAATCAATTGTCGACGTTGTCGCCGAAGGCAGCTTAAGCTCAAACAAGCATAGGGGAAGCTTTGTGCACTGTAGTTTGTGCCTGCCATTTGGCGGGTACAGGTGTGTTGTGGCTGACCTGCCACGAGCCACAGAGGCCCTTGCGACTCGAGCCCCGCACATTTCATTGGCTGGTGCTGGCCTCCTGCTTCATCCCCTGTTCTAGGCGAGTGCGTCTCACCCTCAGCCCTGCACGCACGGCTGACGAAAGAATCGAAAGTGGGGTCATCGCTGCCCACCACCCTCTCCTCTTTGGGTGCAGATCCCCACTCTCACCTTTGTCTCCGAAGCAACGCAACTGCGGGCCAGTGGGCCTTCAAAGTGTAGCGAATCACAGCGATTCACGGTACGGCTACGGCCACCAAAGAAGCGGACCTAAAATCGAAAGAACAATAAGACGACACAATGCAGGGAAAACAAGCCGCAAACTTCAGTCACTCGACGTCGCTTTGTATATGTATGTATTTTTAATACTGAAAAAAAAGAATTGAAAATAAAAAGACTTCGATCGGATACGATTGGGTATCACAGCGATGGTATTACATGTTCCTGAATGCCCATGAGACCTCATTTCAAAGGCGGCCTGTGTGAGGGTGCAATGCGACCAAAGTGAGACCAACACGCTGTAACAAGCAAGACAAGCAAGAAAACTGGGCGGCTGTCTTGACGTGGTGTATGTATTAGCCAACGTTTGTTGCTCGTGTGTGGATTATTCACTTAGCCGATCGGACGACATGAGAAGTGCTCGCATGTCGCACGACGACGCTACTTCCGAGAAAAAGGGAAGGAGAGAGGGAGCCATAACACCGCCGCACTAACGAAGTGAAAGGGAGGCGAATCCAGCAAAACGCAGACGCACTCCGAGAGGCCGAGCGTCGTATGCGCACCGCAACAGGGAAAGAGGAAAGAGTGAAGTCAAAGGCAGGCACGATGGCATGATTTTTGTAGAAAAGACCCAGGAAGGAAAGAACAAGCAAACATGACTTCAAACATGGCAGGCGCAACGGGGACCCGGACCCAGAAACTCCCAAATGCCACTCTAGCGCCATCGTTGGGGACGGCGTGCCGTGCACAATCTCCGCCTTTTCTTGACTCCGTCGCTGGCTCGTTCCTGCCGTGAGTTCGTTGTTATTTTTCTCGTTGATTTTCCCTCCTTCCCCATTGTTATTGTTTGTGTAGTGTTGGCGCTCTTTCCCAATCCCCCCGCCGTCCGCCCCTGCCGCTACGGTACTCTGCCGCATGCCGCACTTCGCACTTGTCTCTTTTTCGCCCTTTCATTTCGCTCCTCTTGGTTTTGGCCGTTCCCATCCACGTTGGCCGCATTTTGGCTCTTGGTCAGGCCCGTTCCCCGAGCCCGTTTCTCTCGCATTTTCTCGCACGTTGCAGTTCTCGCCCATCGCCTTTTCGTCAAATATCTTACCTCGCCCGCTCTTTCCTCGCACTTTCCCCCGTCGCTTCCTCAATTTCTCCCCCTTTCCTCTCATTTCCTCCCAAACGTCGACAAAACGGGAAACCACGACCAACCAAACCACGACGATCGAGAAAAGAAGGAACCAGGCTAAAAAAACCGCAGAAACCCAACCCGCGCAAGCAAAACTGAAAACATTGAATCATGACATAAAGCAGGGTTCGCCGGCTCCCTTTTGTTTTTAGAGTTTTATTTTGGCCCTTTTGGACCTTTTCGCTCCTTGTCGCTTTCATTCCCACATCCTCCTCCCCTTTTTATCCATATCGCTCGCCTTCGCTCCTCCCTAACTAGGCTCATTTCCCTGTCCCTCGCTCTTTCCAGCTCCCGACTTTTGAAGGCGGTCACTCCTCCCCGTTTCGACACTTCTCGTCTCCTCCTTCCTTCTCGTCCACCAACTTCTCGTCACCTCCCTCTGCGTATGTCCCGCACACATCTCCCACCATCATGGACGACTTAATAGCCTCCCCGGCGTCATCGCCGGCATTACCACCAACTCTTCGACTGTCTCGTGACTCGTCATCACCACCGTCCTCGCCGCTCTCCGAGTTCTCGAAGACTCCATCACCACCCTCCTCTCCCTCATTACTGGCCATGGACCCGTCCAAACGCTATCCGTCGCCCAGCGCAACATCACAGTCGGGCGGCGCTTCGCCGCGCAAGGTGGACCGCGATGGAGATGGCGATGGCCCACCACCGGCCAAGAGGCGGCGAGTGCAACCACCTCCAAAGCGTCCACGAATGACACGCCACCTCGACCTCAACGACGTGGCCGGCTCCGAGGCCTGCGAAGAGGAGTTGGGATACTTGCTTCGGGCGCTCCGCAAGAAGAAGAAGATCGTTGTCATTGCTGGCGCTGGCATCTCGGTCTCTGCAGGAAGTATGTGGCCTTTGCAATCCTGTCCCCCGTACCCCGTTGTCCCCATTGCCGCTCGTACTAACATGTCGACTGATAGTCCCTGACTTCCGGTCATCCACCGGCCTCTTCACCACCCTCCGCGGCCAGCACGGCCTCAAAGGATCCGGCAAACACCTCTTCGACGCTTCCGTCTACAAGCACGACTCGTCCACCTCCTCCTTTCACTCGATGGTCCGCGAACTCGGCCACATGACTGAGACCGCTACGCCAACACCTTTCCACCACATGCTCGCTTCCATCGCGCAAGAGGGCCGCCTCATGCGCCTCTACTCACAAAATGTCGATTGCATCGATACGAAGATGCCACCACTCGCCACGAACGTACCGCTCAACGCCAAGGGACCCTGGCCGACGACCGTCCAGCTGCACGGCGGCCTGGCCAAGATGGTCTGCTCCAAGTGCGGCCAGCTGGAGAATTTTGACGGCTCCCTCTTCGAAGGTCCCGAGGCACCAGCGTGCTCCCAGTGCACCGCCATGGACGAGGTGCGCACAGCGGTAGCTGGCAAGCGCAGCCACGGCATTGGCCGTCTCCGGCCCCGCATCGTTCTGTACAACGAATACAACCCCGATGAGGAGGCGATTGGTATGGTGTCCAAGGCGGATCTACGCCGCGGCGCCGATGCGGTGATTGTTGTCGGCACGAGTCTCAAGATCCCCGGTGTGCGTCGCCTCGTCAAGGAACTATGCCACACTACCCGCAGTCGTCGCGACGGCTTCACGGCTTGGATCAATGTCGACCCTGAGCCGCAAGGCGCAGAGTTCAAGGACTGCTGGGACCTGGTCGTGCGCGGTAGCAGCGACGACATCGCGCGCTTGACTGGGCTCCCGCACTGGGATGCGCCAGAAGTGGGCAGCCCGAGCAGCTGGGGTGTCACGGGCGACGAGGACCTTGGGCTGGCGAAGCTCGAGGTGGTTCTGGAGGACCGTTCGCCGTCCAAGCCACGCCCCAGCAAGGCCGACGAGAAGACCGTCAAAAAGGAGCCGACCAGCACCAACAGGAAGGCCCTTCCCAAGTCTGGCAAGTCCAAGATCCCGACCAAGACATCATCATCACCCACCGCCGCGATGCCGACACCGATCTCGAGCCCGAAACCGGACAGAAAGCGCCTCCCCGAAGCCCGGCAGAGCAAGCTCCCCTTTCAGCAGGTCAAGAAGGGCGACAAGACCACCCAAGGAACTGCCAAGGCCGAGAAGGAGAAAGACACGAAGCCGAAAGCAAAGGACAGCGCGAAGCTGCCGGTTGCGATCAAGAAGGAAAGTGTTCCCACCAAGCTGGCCACGGCTACCAAGAAGGAACGCCATGCTCTTCCCACCCAGAAGCCCCAGGGTCGCAAAGTGGTCCAGGGCAAAGTCACCAAGTCCAAGAAGGAGGACAAGGTCCCGGCGAAGAGCATTGCACTCACATTCCGCGCCACGAAGCACATTCCCGCCTCGACACCCGACGGCAAGAAGCGCAAACCTTTGCCGTCTGGAAAAGCACCAAAGGAGCCCGCCAGCGGCAAGCGCGAGAGCCTCAATGCTTCAGTTCTTGCGGCAGACATTTCTGGGATTTCCGACATGTCCGATCTTTCTTCGCCCCCGGATAGCATGAAGCGCCAGCTGTCCGCAGACTTTTCGATGCTGCCAAGCCTACGCGAGAGCGCCGGCAGCAGTCCGCTCGCGCGCGACCGATTTGCGGCCGGTAAAGAGAACCGCTTTTCGGAGGACGCCATCCGGCGGGCGCTCGACGACAAGATTCGGCAGCCGTCGTCTTTGTCTCGCGAACACCCCGCTCCTCAAACCCCGCCGGCCTCTCACAGCCGGCGCGGGTCCGACGCCGAGACGATCTCACCTCAGTCGATTCCCCGTGGTATGAACACGCTCATCGATTAAAGATGTTGACGTTGTCGACTCTATATCTTTATACACTCCCACTACACCAGCTCACGATGTGTTGCTCCCATTTTGGGCGTTTCTGCTTTGTCCATATATCATTTACCGGTGCTGGTAGACTACATAACTTCTATTCTTATACATAGGAGAAGCGCTTGTACATATTTTATCTCTGGTTTCATTTGCTGCTCTACCTGCTATTAGGAGAGCTCACCGGTTTTGGCAATGGTTTTTGGCTCATGGGGAAGCGGTTTGGCCATGACGGCCCTGTTGTATTTCGTTATTTGGGGAACTCGGCGTTGGTTTCTAGGACCTTATTGGTACCTTTTCTTTTTTTTATCTGTCTGTTCTGGTCTTGCTACTGCATGTGGGCGCATATAGCACACAGGAGTGTGACGACTGCATATTACCACTTCGTTCTGTTGCTCTTGACTTATCATTTTAAAGTGCTGGTGATTTTGACAATATGGGCAGTCCTTGACTGTGATTCTTGGACGACCTTGAACGATCTTGGTACATCTCCTATCTTACATCTCTCTCTAGGACTCTCAGTCATATCAGTGCGCCATGACATGCTCGTTGTACTCGATGCCGCCACCGCTGTCTGCACCCGCCATGTTCACCAGCTCGCCCACAAAGTCCCGGAACCCACCCTTCCGCTTCTTTCCCAGTGTCCCGTCCTCCAGCACAATCGTGATGCTGTGCACCGTCGCCGCCACGCTGTGGAGCAGCAGCCCCTCTCGCGCAATGATGCCCATCATGTGGGCGAGCAGCACCGCCATGGGCTGTGTGCGCACGGCGCGCGACGTGCCGCGGGCGTCGGCGTGCAGGTTGTGGATGACAATGTCGACCTCGTTCCGCGGCGTCGGGAGGGCGGTGCCACTGTTGGTTGAGGGGAGACCGTCCGCCGGGTGAGGGGTAGCGGTGGTGGTGGTGTCGGTGGTGACCGGTGGTGGTCGAACAGTGCCTGGAGGAGGGACGGCGGTGGCCGGCTGCCCGACATTCCTAGCCGGGTTGCGAACGATGTGAGGAGGAAATCCCCTGACAGTAGGAGCCGGCCGGACCCACGGCGAAGAGCCGGCGGGCTGGCGTGTTGCTGTTGCATTGGCTGCTGCACCGGCTTGGGCCGTGCGGCGGGGGGGTTGGTACCCAACATCGGGGGCCTGGGAAACTCTGTTGGCTTCTCTGACCCTGTCGGGGGTGAAAATCCTGTTGCGGTTGCGCGTGGACTGCGGCGGGGACGCGAACAGGCTGGCGATGATCCGGGTGAAGCTGTCGCCGGACTTCTTTTCGGTGCCGACATCATCGCTGTCTTCGTCTCGAGACCTGTTTCTGCGGGTCCTAGTGGTGGCGGTTGGTTTTCTGACGTAACGGCGCTTCTCGTCGTCGAGGTCCGAGCCGTCGTCGTCGTCTGGAGCGGCAACGCGGACAGCACGAGTTGCGTTGGCAGTGCCCATACCTGGTGCGGACTGGCGTCGGCGGTCGTTCCGCTTCGGCGAGCCTGTGATGTTGTCGGCCATATAGCACAGCACGCAGTTTGGATTGTTGCACTTCGCGTGGACCATTACTGATTTTGAACTTTGAGAATAAGAGAAAGAGAATAAACAGACGAAAAAGATTCAAGACCTCGAAGTAGTCCTCTTTTTCGAAATATTCAGAGGGGATATTTAACTGCGCAGTATTATGTGCCAGCTCAGAAACGAGGGGGCGGAAAAGAGGGAGGCCATCTTATCCGTCGAAACCTCAAAACATCCCAGGCGCAGCCTCATTCGAGTATTTGTACAGGCTGTAAAGGTGGTGTGGTTTGTGTTGTGGACGGTGTGCCTTGTGGTCACAACCAGTTCAACCTGCAGGAGGGCTGTGTGGTCTGTGACGTATTATTGGCTGTGTTGGAGGCCTAAGTGTGAGCCTCATTGCATTCATTGGCGCGCCTTAAAAATCGAAAGTTGACAGGATCGGCGGGGTATAAAAGACATGGAAAATAATTTGGAATAAATCGACGAGTGCTGGGCGTAGAAGCACTAGAGAACTGTCGCCTAGAGAGGCTGTTAGAGTTTCTTTGTGTCTCCGCGCGTGATATCGTCGTTTGTGTAAGTGCTCGATGCGGCCGGTGTGTTTAGCGTTGCTGGGCTCGCTGTTCTAAGCTCGATGTAGGAACGACGTAGTGGGGACCTGCTCCGAGCTGCCTTCCATTTTCGTTCAACCTCAAATTTCACAGGCCAACCTAAGTTTCTACTTGTTTTCCCCAACCAAGGACATATTTCGCTCAATTGACACCCCTTTTTTGTCCATCTTCTTCTTTTACATCCATACACACGTAATGTCTCTACTTACCGCTTGGGACGTCCAGGCCGCCGCCGGCGAGCCCCGCGCCGTCATCCGCGTGCGCAACCTGCAGACCACACTTGGCCCCGGAGCCGCGCAGGACGCCTGGGGCCGCAACGGCCGACCCCAGCCCACCGTGCTCTCGGCTGAGGCTGTACTGGCGGCGCCGTTTCCCGAGGCGGCCGACACCGACCGCGTGGCCGGCGACACGGTGCACTACGGCACGCTGAGCAAGGCGGTGCTCAAAAGCATCAAGCGTTGGAGTGACGAGCAGCCAACCCCCAGCAGCCTGCTTCACGTTTTGGAGGGCCTCTGGATCGATCTGTCCGGGCAGATGATTGCCGGTGGGACGACGACGTTGATTGGGGCGACGGGAGAGCCGCCGCTCTTGTCTGCCTCCGTGGTGCGCAGCCTGTCTGTGACGGTGCTTCTTCCCAAGGCATCGCTGGTCGGCGAGGGAGTGTCGCTGACGTCGACGGGGATCCTAGCGGGGACGAGGGAGACCGTGAGCCCAGCACCCATCGCATCCAACACACTGCGCCTGCACCGCCTACGTGTGCCGACGCTCGTAGGCGTGCACCCACACGAGCGCACAGCCAAGCAGGCCGTCGTGGCCGACATCGCCCTCGACCGGTTCAACGGGCTCGCGGACGTGTACACGCAGCTCGAGGCGTTTGTGGTGCAAATCCTGGAGACGTCTGCGTTTGAGACGCTCGAGGCACTGGCAACGCATGTGGCGCGCAAGATTCTGCGTGAATTCCGTCCGAACGGGCCGTTGCCCGAGTCCGGCCTGCCCCCGTGGTACGTGCACGTGGCGCTGGAGAAGCCGATTGCCGTCCCGTCTGCGGACGCGCCCGTCGTCGAGGTGCGCATGGGGGCAGAGCATTTGTAAGGGAAGGGGATTTTTCATTCTATACCATCGAGGGGCTGTCATGGGTGTCGTTATTCATGTCTATCTAATACCGGTCTATCTTCTATGGAGCATGAAGATCTTTCTTTTTTCTATCTACTTTTCCTCCTCCTCCAGACGCTTGCTCAGCGGCACGTCGCCGTTGGTGATGCGCGCGACAAAGTCGACCGGCGGGTCGAACAGCATGACGTGGAAATGCTCGACAAGCAGCACCGACTTGAGCGACCGCCAGTTCTTGAACCAGATCACGCTGTCCGGCGGCAGCACCGCGCGGAACGTCTGCTGCACGTACGCCTCGATGGCGGCGCGCGCGTCGTCGGTCAGGTCGCCCGTCGCCGGGTCGTCGGGAAGTGCGAACTTGGTCCACACAACGAGGTGCACGATGCGCTCGTCGAGGCCGTACGGCCAGTCGTTGTACAAAATCTTAAGGTCGCTGGGCTGCGAGAAGTCGGGGACGCTGCCGGCACTTTGTTCTGCCCGCGCCGCGAGCTCCTCGGCCGTCCAGCGCAATCGCTCCTGCAGCACAAAGTTGACAGCGCTGCCGTACTGCTGCTTGAGCCCCCAGCCGTAGGCCAGGTATCGGCGCAGGGCGAGCGGCGTGCGTTGGAAGCGCTGCAGCTCGTTGGCGGCGATGAGCGCGCGCACCTCGGGCCATGACATGAGGGCATAGTCCTCCTGGCGCGTGCTTATGATGCCCTGGTCCTTGGCATTGATGTTGAGCAAGAAGTCAGGACAGGTGGGCGTGCGCTGGGCGACAGGGATGTTGGCCTGCCAGTACGGCAGGTCTTCGGGCGGCGGTGAAGTTGTCATGATGGTGGGTGGAAGTAGAAAGAAAAGGGGAAATGTGACAGTCGGTGTGGGGAACAAGGCAATGTTCGGTGTCAATTAGAAGGCAAGTAGCAAGTATGACGATATATATAAACAAAATGAAGCCGAATAGCAATCAGCAATGGCCGGTATCCGGAGCGGGAGGCGGAGTTGAGTTTGCCCGTGACGGTGAACGTGTGTTCAGCTGTGGTAAGACAGGCGCCTTCGAGCACGCTGAAAAAAACGCATCCGCGATGTCGAAAGATCACGTGTGCTCCATGTATTGCAGCCCGATCCACAACGATACGAGACAGTCAAGACCCAACCGGCGACTTCACCAGCGACATTGCTATCCCGGACGGTTCGATGTGCCGTCTGGAGACCTCGTATTCACGATGCCGGTGTTCGGTGCGCAACGGCGCCACATGTAACGTGCCGGGTCGACAACGGTGCAACGCGTTATGCTCGTTGTGTTTCGTGTTTTTGTTAGTGTCTTTCATTTCTACTTCTTTTCTACTTCTTTTCTGATTCTAGTTTTATTTGTATATGTCGCACTCCGTATTTCGCACTCCTTCCGCACGTGTTGCTTCCCGACTAAAGTTACGGAAGGTGCAGCCCGAGAGCGTAATTAGCCCGATCGTTCCTGCCTGCCCGCCCGCCAAAAACAGGAATTGCCTATTTCGGAAGGACCGCCCCAACAACAGTGACGCCGTCCACCACCATATTATATTTCGACGTCCATTGTCGCCAGATCACCAGAAGACCTCAATACGTACAGTTCCCCGTGCTTTATTCTGCATAATGGGTTCTAAGTGCCACCACATATACCAAAATTCTCTAAGCTCTTTACCGCTACCAGGCATGCAGACAGATAGAGCCTCACCCGCTCGCCGGGTGAACTGCTGCCGTGCCGCAGGGTCTACGAACTGTCTCACTGAAAAAGCAGTAGATAGGTTCGTTTCAGATAAACAGAGCGAGTCAATACTTTTCATGCAATAGGTGAGTATTCATTGTTGCCACTCCGCTGTCATTTGTTGTCGCCCATTGTCATGGCCACCCACCAGCAATGCATGCGAGAGGATCTCTGTGGATGCTCATCAGATCGACAATGCCGCATTCGTCCACGCAACTTTATTGTATCTTCTTGTGCGTTTATGGTGACTTTATTTCAGCAGGACCCGGACAAGTGGCCGTGTTCTCTGCCATGCATTTATTTCATGTGCGAGGCTACACTTATATCCCAAAACGGAAGTTTGTGACGATGATCCGAGCGGCGGCTACCGACTGGGACACTATCGCGAGGACCACGAGGGATAGAATGACAGCAGGCGTTCGTGGGATGGCCTTCCGTCGTTCGATTTGGTCTTTGGGTCACGGAAGAAGGTGACAGATGAACGAGAAAAACGTGGAAAGACAGCGGGATACCATCAACGAGGAACGATGAGTCGAGGACAACTCGAAAAGTATTAAAGACTCGTCTCGTCTTATGTCTTTGGAGTTGAAAGAAGTCTTGTCTCCATCCTCTTCATCCTCTTCTACTTCTGCCTGTACATTCTCCCCGGTCTTCTCCTCTATTCCTCCTTGCCATACCCTCATCCAATCCCCTCTTACTTCTCACTCCTCCCCTCCTTCACAATGCACCGCGCATTCGCTGCTGTGGCCTTTGCGGCCGCCGTCTTCGGCCAGCAGATTGGCACCCAGACTGCCGAGAAGCACCCCTCTATGGCCATCCAGGCCTGCACCGCATCGGGTTGCACCATGGAGGACACTACCGTCGTCCTCGACGCCAACTGGCGCTGGACCCACGTCACCTCGGGCTACACCAACTGCTACGACGGCAGCAAGTGGAACGCCACCGCCTGCCCGGACGGCAAGACCTGCGCCCAGAACTGCGCCGTCGACGGCGCCGACTACGAGAAGACGTACGGCATCACCACGCCCAGCGACGGTTCCCTCAAGCTGCAGTTTGTCACCAAGAACCAGGACGGCGCCAACGTCGGCTCGCGCGTCTACCTGACTGCCGCCGGCGACGGCAGCAAGTACCGCATGTTCAACCTGCTCAACAAGGAGTTCACCTTTGACGTCGACGTCAGCAAACTGCCCTGCGGCCTCAACGGCGCCGTCTACTTTAGCGAGATGATGGAGGACGGCGGCCTCAGCACCTACCCGGGAAACAAGGCCGGTGCCAAGTACGGCACGGGCTACTGTGACAGCCAGTGCCCGCGCGACATAAAATTTATCAACGGCGAGGCCAATGTTGGCGGCTGGACCGGCAGTTCCAGCGATGCCAACTCCGGCGCGGGCTCCTACGGCTCGTGCTGTGCCGAGATGGATATCTGGGAGGCCAACCTGGACGCCGCCGCGTACACGCCGCACCCGTGCAAAGTGACCAAGCAGACGCGCTGCGAGAGCGACGCCGACTGTGGCGCCGGCGACGCCAACCGCCACTCGGGCCTGTGCGACCCCGACGGCTGCGACTTCAACTCGTTCCGCATGGGCAACACGGACTTTTACGGCACCGGCAAGACTGTTGACAGCAGCAAGCCGTTTACGATTGTCACGCAGTTTGTCACCGACGACGGTACCGACACCGGCACGCTGTCGCGCATCAACCGCTTCTATGTGCAGGGCGGCACCGTCATCCCCAACAGTGCTTCGGCCGTCACTGGCGTCGACCCCGTCAACCACATCTCGGACGACTTTTGCAAGCAGCAGAAGACCGCTTTTGGCGACGACAACTACTTTGCCACCGTCGGCGGCCTGGCCGGCATGGGCAAGTCACTGCAGAACATGGTCCTCGTGCTGAGCGTGTGGGACGACCATGCCGTCTCCATGAACTGGCTCGACAGCAACTTCCCGACGACCTCGCCGGCAACCAGCCCGGGCGTGGCGCGCGGCCGCTGCGACCCGGCCGCCGGCGACCCCAAGACCATCGAGAGCGCCCACCCCGACGCCTCGGTCATCTACTCTAACATCAAGGTATGTCGGCTTGTGTTCTCCCTGGTGTGTGATGACAATTTGCTAATAAACTCCAGATCGGCTCTCTCAACTCGACCTTCGCTTCCAGCTAAATGTGCTTCCACAAAACGGGCAATAAATCAAATGTGTGATGTACGAGAGTCTGCATGAATATAATTAGGATGAGTGGATTGTGATGGGCTGCATTGAATAAAACATAGAGGCATGTGTCTAGATGGACGGCTATTGGTGTAAGATCGGATAGCAAAACAATATATTGTTATGATAAATGAATGTTAGCAGCACATATTTTTCTTGCTTGCTGTTTTTTCAAGGAGTGTGAGAAAAATAAAGAGGAAATAAACAAACGAATAATGAATAAAGATCATCCGGAATGGTGAAAATCAGATCCTCACATATATCGGCCCTCACAACCCGACACAGCCTCCCAGCATCCCCGGTACACCCCCCCCTAACAATTCGCCGTCAGGTACACACCCGCCAGAGGGCTCTTCTGCTCCGCAAAACCAACGCTCGCCGACTGGCCCGTCCACGTCGCAATGCTAAACACAAATGCCAGGCTACTGTCGCAGCTCTCCGAGTTGATCACCACCGTCGTGCCGGCCGCCGCCGACACAGTACCAAACAGGCCCTGGCCGGGCGCGAGCTGGGTGGGGAAACTGTTGAAGGTGAACCCGTTGGGGTACGTAATGGCGCCCGGGTTCGCACGCAGCACCGTCGTGACGTTGAGCTGCGGCGCGGCGCCGGCGACGGTGCCGACAGATGACGTGATGGGGTAGCCCGCGGGGAAGGTGAAGGCGAGCTGGCAGCCGTAGGAGCCGGCAGCAATGCCCTGGAAGCCGACAAGCTGGTAGATGCGGCCTGAGGGGGCGCCGCCGTTGACGACGGTCTGGCCGACGTGGAAGTCGCCATTGGTGCCGACCGTGTTGGCGCCCACGGTGTTGGGGGACGACTCCGACAATTGCTGCAGAATGGTCGGGTAGTAGGTGGTGCCGCAGCGCGGTGCGATCTCAGCCGGCGTCGGCACGGCGGCCACAAGGCCAGCAAGGAGGCCGAAGAGGGAGAGGGAAGCGAATGACTTCATATTGGCAACGAGTGTGATGGGGTATTAGGAGAAGAAGAGTTGCAAAGACTAGAAAGATGGTTTTAGAAGAAGCGAGTGATAAAATGGCATTAACCTGATTAAAGAAGGCTGAGAGAAGTCTGAGATGAGAGTGAGGCGAGGATGAGGATGGATTCAAAATGTGAAATGGCGGGAGATATGGCCTCGCTTTATACTTCTTCTTTCAGTCTCTTCTCACTTTGTGATTTCTTGGAAATTCAAAATTTCGTATCAAGAAGTTGACAATGGGCAATGGAGAAGAGAAATTAAATAGAGGCCCTCGACAACAGAGCCACAGCCCACCGTCCGCCTGACTAGCAAAGGTGCCGAAGGCAACGAGGCAGGGCAGCCGGGGCACCCATCACACCGCTCGACTAACACGAGAAGCTCAACCTGCGGCTTCACTCGGCAGCCACTAGCAAAGCCTGACCACCCTCTCCAAAGGACCCTGGGGGACACGGCTTTTTTTTTTCTAAGAATAGCCATTGTTCTTCGATTTGGGCCGTCCATGGTCCTATGTGTAGCACTTGGGCAACAGCCCGCATCGTCGTGGCATATATTTTGTGGAAGTATGGGTGACAGAGCTCGACCATCGATCTGGGCAGCTTACTTTCGGACAGAATAAGGGTGCTCGGAAGATCTGGAGGAGGCAAAAATCGACAGTGCCGATACCTTGCTGGGGCTCGAAGAAAAAAAGATGCATTGGCCTCGTGTGGCTGGCCAAAATATTGTGTGCCCGGGTTGTCTGCCTTACTTCGGGATCTGCGCCTCGGAACCTTGATCTTGGTCGAGTCTCGGGTCAATAGTTTTTGTGGAAAGCAAGCAGCGGGCATGTCAGACAAGATCACGACGTACCAAAGGACATCCATCACCGTCCTTGATGTGAGGCCCAGACGATGCCTTCTCGTCTGTCCTCCCCACTGCCGAGCTTGGCAAAGCGTCTGGTGGCCGTCATCACGACCCGGATCGGGAGGAGAGAGAAAAAGGGAGTGTAACACACAGGCTGCTGCCTATGTCAAGCTGGCAGATTCGTAAAAGAAAGACAGTACCGGGTCGACAGACGGCAGAACACGAAGTGCCAAGAGTAACATGAAAATAAACGTCTCTGTTTACCGAGTAGAAACTTTTTGAATTTAACCTAGTGAACAAATAGAACCCATGCGAGAACTGCCGCCCTTCGATAACCCACGTGGCAAACGGAGACGCATCGAAGCAGTAAAAGCACGGAACACTAAAGTACACAGAAGTGCAAGAAAATAATATGAATACAAGTGTTGTATTACACTGCCACCAAAGCCTCTCGATTTAGACAAGGCTGGCTGAAAGAGAGATGGTGTGTCGGGTCATGCGGCGGCAGCATCCCAATACGTAAGAGAAAAGGAAAAGAAAATATAAAGAATAAAAATAAATAAAAAAGAGGTCGGGGAGAATGTAAGACAGGAAAGGCAAATAGAATACTCTCCCGCACACAAAAGCGGCCCAAGGATCGGGTTGACGGGGCTTATTCGGTCGTGGTGACCAGGCCACATTACACAGAGCTTGTCTGCATCGTGTGTGGGGTAGAGGTAGACGACTCGACGTGCAGTTACATCTGCTGTACAATGTACTCCGTATATCTGCGGCTGCCCAGCTCAAGCTCTTGTGTCCTGTAGGAAGAACGATGCGCCGACCAATCGGATTGTGTCGTTTTTAAAGGCGACCTGCTGGGCTGGGGAGAGCTTCGGCGCAGGCCAAGAAATGGTGGGTGAGGCTGCGTTATGTTTTCCCGCTTCACCCCTCCATCTTGTCGGCCAAGAACAAAGACAGGGCCAAGCGTGCCAGCTGAACAGCCTTAACAGGCTACGCCCAAGAGCCTCTTTCTTAAAATAGCCCTTGGACAACTCAGTGATGGACAAAACTGAAAGATGCAAAACGTCAATGCCGCCGATTTTGGCTGCTGGCCAAGAAAGGCTGAGAGCCCGATTTGAGGAAAAGCCTAACCTGGGAGTCTTCCCAGGTTGGTCTGATGCTTGCCGAGAAAGCAGCCAGCATGACCCTCCCGAAGCTGGAAAACAGCTCATTCAACAACCCAATGTCTGCCAAGGGGATCTTCATGATGGAAGTGGCCGAGTGCTTCCCAAGCTCTGGACACACAAGGCGCACAATCGAACGAAAGTAGAACGTTACTTTCGGAACTCAGCCTGTGTCGTACCGAGATCGTATCGTTTCGAGCAAGCCTTTTTGTTTTGTGATTCTTACTTGTAGAGCCAGGCCAAGGTGACGTTGCAATGTCCAGACTGAGCTCTGTGGCAAGCTCGTACAAGACGAAAAGCCGTCAGTGCCCGTAGAGGTACCACTGCTATATGGCCCCGCTCACAGATGCAGACCGCCCTCTTCGTCATCATCGTTGTGGCCATTGGCACTGCCGTTCTGCGACGACAGACCTAGCCGCTCTTCCAGGGCCCGCTGGAGCTCCTCGTCTGTCAAACTGCCACCGCCGCCGCCGCCGCTGCGCGTGACAAACGACTGTCCGGCAATGGAATCCATCTGCAGCTCACCATTGCGCACGGTACCCGTCTGGAACGTGCCGTCTGTCCAGGGGTTGCCGGTCGTGCTGGACTGGCCGTTGGTCGTTTGGGTCGCGTGTCCGTTGGTCGCCGCTGCCGCCGCAGCTGCTGGAGGCTGCCGTGCCGCCGCCAACGCCGAGCCCGTGCGCTCCGCGCGCTGGTCGGACTCGGCCTGCTGCTGCTCGGCCTCCTCCTTGCTCTGGAACTCGGTCCAGCTGACGCCACGGTTCTCGACCTCGGCGCGCACGAGGCGCAGCTGGTTGAGCTTGCGCTCGATAACGACGAGGTTTTCCTTGATGGCGTCGATACAGTCCTGGTCCGGCACGGGCTCCTCGCCCGCGGTCGCGCCTAGCGCAGCAACGGTTCCCTTGGCATAGGGCAGCAGCTGCTCGTTGGAGTAGTCGAGGTGGGCGACGTCGTTGCGGATCTCGAGGACCTTGAGGTGCAGCGATGCCTGCGAGAGGTCCTTGATGGCCTCGGCGAAGCGGGCGGGGCTGATGGGGAGGGTTTCGGAAGACATTTTGGAGCGATTGAGGGCGTGATCGTGGTTATAGAAGTGTTCGAAGAATTGTAGATTGTAGTGTTTTGCATAAAAGAAGGAAAGGGCGTGGAGGAAAAGATCGATGTAGCCGTTGTGGTGAAGTGAGTTCTCGAACGGGCAGGCGCGAGCACTCGCGGCCAAGCTGCCTGGAGCTTTCCGTCACATGGTGGGGAAGCTAGACCCTTGTAATACAGAACTGCGGGGGGCGAACAAGGGACGGTACAGGCGCCGGAAAATCAAAATACCGACCGCCTGGCGAACAAACAGCCCCTCTATTCAACCGCTGTGACAGACCAGAAGCCCAAATTGCGGCGCACTTTACAGGCGCAGAAAGGTCGAAAACGAAAATCAGCTGTTAATTCGCCGCGCTATGGCGTCCCGCTACCGGGTATCGCCGTGTAAAGAAGACAGGGCAAAAAAAAAATCACGACATACCTCTCCGAAAAGTCATGCAGTCTGTATGACCTCGATGCACAGCAAGAAGCTGGTGCAGACGACCACGCCAATTCCACGGGCCCGGACTGCACAATGAGCACCCTACGAGGCGGGCTCCGCTCTGCCCTCCAGCGGCCAACAGCGGCAAGGACCGCGGCCCTCGAGCGTCATGGTTTTCCGTTGACAGCCTCGACGACGACACGAAAACACACGCACTCTCATAGCCGGCCCCCATTGCCGTCCATACGCCTGTTTTCCCGCGCCGCCTCCAACTCGGCATGCCACTGTTGGCTCCCTCTTCGCACCTCTTGTCCTAGCCTCCTGGCACCGAGTCCAAGGACAGCACCACGGACGACCAATGCCCGACCTCTCCTCTCCTACACCCACGCCCGCACCCTCTTTTCCGCCTCTTCGGTCACCACCCAGTATGTCGACCTTCCTCCCGACTACAACGACGCCGACGGCCTCCCGTTTCGCCGCCGCGGCGACCTAGAACCCCAGGAGGTGGCCGAGGTGTTTGGCGCCGGCATGAGCCCCGCCGCCGCCAACACCCTCCTGCGCATTCTGCACGGCCGCCGTGTTGCCGGCACCCTCGACGACCCGTCCCTGCGCATCCACACGGCGCGGTTCCCGCCCGCCGAGGTGGAGACGGCACTGGCCTACTTGCGGCAGACGATACCCGTCGACGAGTTGATCAACGCCGGCCTGCGCGCAGAAGACGAGCTGGCCGCTATGGAGCGGGAGCAGGCCGAGTGGCTTGCCAGGACCGAACTGGAGGAGGCGGAAGCCAGCAGCAGCAAAGATGCAGTGCCGGCGGCGGGCCAGGACGGCCAGGACGGCCAGGTCACGCGGCCGCCCAGTGCCGCCGAGAGCAAGTGGCGCTCCCGCCTGTTCCGCGAGGTGCCCAAGGACGATGTCTACGGCGTCGGCGCCTTTGACGCCATCCGTGCGCGCAACCGCGCCAAGAACGAGATCCGCGAGCGCCAGCGGCAAGAGGCCGAGGCCGCCCGCCGCGCGGAGCAGGAAAAGCTGTGGGCGGAGCAGGCCGCCAAGTCGCGCGACCTGGTCGGCCCCGACGGCGCCCCCAACCCGAACACGACGGGCGTGCCGGGCGTGGCGCGCGAGATGAGCCCCCGTGTGAAGCAGTATGCGCTGGCGGCCACGTCACCGCTCGAGGCGCCACCGACCATGTCGCGCTGGCAGCGCCTGTGGCCGTCGTACGCGACTGTCTTTGCGCTGGTGATCGGCGGCGGCGTCCTCACGAGCTACTTGGAGAATGACGGTGCTTCCGGTAGCAGCGAGAACCGCTTGTTCCCGTCCGTGTCGCCCTCGGCCGCCACAGTCCTCACAATCATCGGCGCCAATGTCGCCGTCTTTGTCATGTGGCGCATCCCGCCGCTGTGGCGCCTGCTCAACCGCTACATGATCGTGGTCCCGGCGACGCCGCGGCCCCTCAGCCTTCTGGGCGCCATGTTCTCGCACCAAAAGGCGAGCCACTTGTTGGCCAACGTCGTGTTCCTCTGGTTCATTGGCATGCGCCTGCACGACGAGATCGGGCAGCCTGCCTTCCTGCAGGTGTACTTTTCGTCGGGCCTGCTGGCCTTTTTGGCGAGCCTGACCAACATTGTGCTGCGCAACAACCTGCACCTGACGACGCTGGGTGCATCGGGCGCCATCTACGGCATCACCACGGCGTACTTTATGCTGCACAAGTTTGAAGGCTTCAAGATCCTGGGCCTGCCGCCCGACCCGTACACCGGCATCCAGGGCCTCGGGTTCATTGGCCTCATGCTGGGCCTGAACCTGCTGACGCTGCGGGCCGAGAAGCAGGCCATTGACGTGGTCACGCACTTTGCGGGCATGGCCGTGGGTGCTGCCTTTGGCGAGTACATGCGGGTGCAGAAGGAAGAGAAGGCCAAGGCTGCTGCCGAGGGCCGGCCGCCGCGGAGCGTGTGGGACGTGACTTTCTCCGATAGCACGCCAGCCAACACGGCTGTTGCTCCCTCTGCTGACCAGCCACAACAAGCCAACAATACGAAATCGTAGAGATAGACTGGTGGTTATAACGAGATGTACGAATATAAAGGGCCGGCGGTACAAATATAAAATATCAGCGACATTTTCAGGATACAAAAGACAGCGTCTCACACAAATAAAATATGAATACAGCACAGACATCGTTTATATGACATCACAAACCGTTCAGCAACTTGCAATTTTTATGAAAATTTGAATAAATTTGAAAAGCCGTGATACGATAAACTAACAAGCTAGTAGATAGGGAATGAAAATAAACACTTATAAGAATGCTCAAAGTTAAGCAAAATCAAAATAAAAGGGGAGACTGAAAAGAAGAATATTGGAAACCTTGAAAAGGGTGGGATTGAATAAAGTTTGAAACGAGAAAAAGGCCCAAGTCGAAATCCAAGTATCCAACCCAGGACCCGAACAAAGCAAAAACGGCCTTGAAAAGGCAGTACAAAACAGCGAACAAAACAAGACGATAGAGGGAGTGGAAGAGAGCAGGAAGTTCAGAAAGCAGAAAACGATAAAATCAAAAATGGTATCAACCCATATAACATGCCAATGCGTGTGCGAGGGGGTAGAAAAAACAAAGGCGAGTCGGCCGATCAAAGAGTGGTGTTGTTGTATTCGCGATGGGAGGGGGATGTGTGTGACGGATGTTGCAACTGTATGGGATTGTCTTGGACATTGCTGCTTGCGCGGCTCGTGCAATGATGTTGGGTACAGGAATAATTATGTCCGACACATCTTTCGAAAAAAGGGTGCCATGCTTTGCCCGAACGGCTCGTGTACGTGCGTCGTCGTCGGCATGCGTGATTTGCCTCGTGCGAGGGGGGGTGATGCAGAAAGCGGTGTGTAGTGCGCGCGTGTAAGTAAGCAAGGGGGTGTGCGAACTCGTGGAGGGTTCCGTGGTGCAGCGTCTGCATGTCTTGGAAGACCGAGTCGATCCAGGGCAGAAATTTGGGTGGCTATCCGCCGATGCTGTGCACAAGATACCTCCAGATGCTGCACGGTCAAACAAGAGGCGACAAGCGAGAAAGGATAGAAATATACACAGCCGTGTCTTCAGACACACGTGTTGTCTGTAGGCGGATCAGTGGCATTAAGAAAAACAGACCGGCCGTTCAACATGATACCCAAAACCCAGCCCGTTTATCCCATCCTTGAAGTTGCCCCATAAACAAATAAGAAACGGAAGTGAAAATGTGAAATAGTTAAAATAACTAGGAATCAAAACACAGCGGGAATCACAGAAAATAAGAAAACAGAAGGGGAAGAGGAGAAACGGAAAATAGAACAAATAAATAAGAAAAATGCCACACGGCAGAAAGCACAGGAAGGCGCAGGCATAGCAAAACGTGATGGCAACTGAAAATAAAATAAAAACCAAGAAAAAAGGAGACCTCCACAACCCAGGGTAATAAAAAAGGATATAATAAACCCCCAATCCAGGAAACAAAATAGAGAAATCCTCCCAGAGACTCCTCTAATTCCTGCCCGGACCAGATGCCAAAGCACAAAGACTAGGCCTCCCGAAAGAAGCCAACAGAAAGCCAATCTGAAAGTGAAGTGAAAAATTGAAACATAATAAAACCAAATAACAGATTCCCACCAATAGCCAAAGAAAAAAAAAGAAAAAAACAAACAAAAAGTGGAATAAGAGCAGAGAAGGTGGAAAGTGTCGGTCGCATCAACAGGAAATAAACATGAAATAAAAGGGGGTGAATAAGAAAAAGAAAGCTGGATACCGCCGCTTGCTTGTAAAGAAAGAATCGGTCGAATTAAAAAGGGGAATAATAAAACGAGGCCGGTCTTCATCAAATTCGTCATCTTCGCAAGACCCAACACCCACATCGGCCCTCCTCTGCGAAAGGTTCGTGAACGTCGTCGTCATCCATGATTGAATCACTGGTATCTGTCGTTGAGTGACAGTGAGATGATTCGAAGAGCATCGGTTTCCGCGGATTAGTGATAGTCATCCCGAGTCGTCTAAATTCCGGTACTGCCGCTCCTCTCGGTGGGCTCGTCGCATGCGCATCTATTGTTGCTGATTCGCCCACCACTGCGAAGATGCTTGGGGCTGACCCTGCCAGCCTTGCGTAACAGCCGGCGATCCAGAGCCGGACGGGTGCATATACTGTCGCGGCGTCTGGTCGTAGGGGATGCCCTGGCCCTGCGAGGGGTAGCCAGGGCTAATGCCTGGCATGCCCGAGTAAGGGATGTTGCTCTGGG
This sequence comes from Sporothrix inflata, assembly GCA_021396225.1. NCBI lineage: Eukaryota > Fungi > Ascomycota > Sordariomycetes > Ophiostomatales > Ophiostomataceae > Sporothrix > Sporothrix inflata. Next base: position 55,385 of record WNYF01000117.1, on the reverse strand, counting down.
GGACCTGCCCGCTGCTGCTTGAATGGCGCAGTTGAGACGACGGTGGCGGTGGCGGGGGTTGCTGGTGTTGCTGGTGCGAAGACGGGCCGGACGACGGGTGGCCGTAGCTGTACTGAGGTGTCTGCGGAGTCTGGGGCCACATCTGCGTCGACTGGGGGTAGCTATAGCCCTGCGGCTGCGACAAACCGCCCGTAGATCCTGCATTCGTTAGTAGCGTGCTAGGGTGCGGAAGATGGCGATCTTGCGGTCCCAACATACTTTGTATTGACGATGGCAGTGAGCTTTGGGCGGTGACGGACTGCGAGTAAGGAGCCGCAGTCATCATCATTTGCGGGCTGTGGTGGACCATGCCACCCCCGGCAGACGTCGCTCCGTGTACGGTTCCGGTTACTGAGCGGCTGGAGGGGAGAGACTCCGAGGTCGAAACCTGCTGCGGGGTCAGGCTGGCGGGCGGCGCAGGCTGCTCGTGGGGACGGCGCCAAATGCCCTGCAGGTAGTCGTTCCGCATATCGCGCTGCTGGGTGACCGTCTTGTTGAACTCGGCCGCATGGTGTGCCTGGGCGTGGATTTCGCCAATGGGGGCCGGTTGCGAGCGGTCCTGGTATGCCGGTCCGGTAATTTCCTGGCGGGGACCGGTTTTCAGAATGCTGGAATAGTCGCGGCTCCGCGTATCGTTGTACTCCGGCTGGACGAGCTGTGTGGGTGGCGCGGCGCCAAACTGGCCCGTGTTGCTGTAGACGATCTCGGGATGTGGTTGGCCAATGATGGGTGTGCTCTGTGCGGCAGCTTCGGCGGCGGCTTCGCGGGCCTTCGTACCACCCGGACGCTTCTCGCCAGCCATGTCGGCCTCGGTGAACCCCTGCTTGCGGGCCTTCGTCTCCCAGTAATCGTCACGGACACGGCGGCCGCCGACGATCACGCGGCTGCCGAACTGGCGGAACATGCTGCGCGCGGTGACGATGGCGATCTGGCGTGAGCGATAGGAGAAAGGCAGAATTTCCTGGCCGACGAGGTCGTCCTTCTCCACCTGGTTCGCAATGATCTTGTAGAGTGATCTGTTTTTGTTGAACAGCAGGTATGAATCGCGGTAGCCGAGGACGCGCGCACATTCGGTGGCAAGCATGAACAGTTTGTCGCCACGCTGGGGAACCAGGAATGTGCGGCAGCGGTATTCGCGGCCACCCAGCAGCTGGCCGTTCGGAAGGACCTTCTTCTCGCCCGATTCGTCGATCTCGCGCGGCAGGTACTCGTCGTTTCCGGGACCGAGCTGATCTGTGGTGTGGTCGCGGACGGTGGGCAGGGCCTTGAGGGTAGGCTTTGCAGGCGTCTTCACAGGGGGCGAGGCTTGCGTTGGCTGGGTAGGGACCTGGGTGGGCGCGCCGGCAGGCGCGCCGGTCGGGGGTTGGATTGGAGGCGGCACATAGGAGCGTTGCGCCTGGGTAGGCTGGGGCGGATGAGTCGGACTATGCGCCGGATGCCCTTGCGCATGAGGAGGAAGGGGTTGGCTCGACATGCTGGACAGTGGGGGAACGACCGGTGGTTGAATCGGCGTTTCGATGATGCTACCGGGCTTCGTGGGTTTTGTAGGCCGGCCTCTCTTTCTCGGCTTGTCACCTTTGTTGCGAGGAAAGAGGCAGTGTTAGCGAATTTTCCAATCAGAAGCCCCGTCGCGTTTACCAAAAAAAAAGAAAAGTAAACAGCACGGATTTAGAGAGCTGAAAAAAGATAACGTACTATCTTCACCCGGAGGACCCTGTTGGCTAGCGTCGTGGTAGCCTTCAGGTGATCGGCTCCGTTTCAAGCCCCGGGAAGTGTTCGCAAGATCTGGTCACGGATGAGCATCAGTATTGTTGTTGTAGGAGAGCAGGTCGTAGATGTTCGTGCGCCGGTCGGTCATTTCGGAAAGGGCGGAGGGGCGTGGGAACAAAAACAGTAATCCGGGAAGGTGAGCGTGAGAGCAGCGGAGGGGAACGTGTGCTACAGTGAGCCCAATAGCTTTGCTTCCCACGCGTGAACAGCAACCAGAGACTCGGAAACGATTCGGTGCGGGCGGCGGGTTTGCATAAACACGAAGGAGGCAAACAAAACAAGAGGCACAGAAGAAAACAATAGAAAAAAGAAAGGAGGGGAAAGAGGCCAGAAATCGTAATTGTAATGCGATTCGGCGCCGTTTATAGTTCCAACATGTCTACCGAGCGATGGCCAATGCTGATCAAGCGGTCGCAAGGGATGGAAAGAGGGAAAAAAGGAAGCGCACACGCAAGGGGAGCCGGCCTAGGGGCTCCGCGACGAAGCAAGGAAGCAAGGACGCCAGGAAGCCAGGAAGCCAGGAAGCCAGAGGCCTAGAATGGTGATGAAATGAGGGGAAAGAGTCACCGGCGCCGTCTCCTTGTCTAGTGATGAGGCCAAAAAGACACAACAAAGAAAAACGAAAGAGCGACCGACAACAGACCCGACAACAGACACGCGAGAGGCAAAATGCCAAAGGCAAATAACCAAGGCGAGGCAAGAACCGCACAAAAGCGACCGAGATCCAGAGGAAACCAGAACTATGGTCACCGAGGAGGACGGCGCGCGCGACCGAAAGAAAGTACTTTGAACTTTGCAAGAACTGTACAGAGAAAAAGTAAATCGATCAACATACCAGGAGAAGCAAGCGCGGCAGGGTTGATGGTAGCACTGTCAACGCCGTTTGGTTGTGCGGAGTACATGGGTGCGGCGAAGGTTCGACCACGTCAAACGGGTCTGCGCAACGACGTGTCGCGATGTAGTTGGGCTGGCCTTGGACGGTGTGGGATGCGATGCTGCGCGCGCAAACCAAGGCGAGACCCTCTGAGGAACGGCGGGAGTATGCGTCGCGCAGTAGGTCGATGCACGGCGGAAGGACAGGGGAGAAAGGGGGTGGGAGGCAAGACAAACGGCAACGCAGATAGGAAGCGAGGGAATGAAAAAGCAAAAGAAAAAAAAGAAAAAGGGGGGGGAAAGAAAACAGAGAGCACGGCTGGGAAGAAAGCAGTCAAAGAGGCCTTACGTGCATGTGGCTGGCGGGCGCGCGACGTCGAAGGAATTTGTTCTCGTCGGTTTGTGCACGTCAGAGTTGAAGACGGAGGCGGCGACAGACAAGGCAACCGGGGAAGGATAAAGGATGGGTGGATGCTTTACTCGACGATCGAGTAGGAGAAATAAGAAATACAAGGGGGTGGTGGTTGCAGTTATGGTGGTGGTAGTGGAGGTGGTGGGAAAGGCAAAAGGCAAAAGGCGAGAGAACGGTCGAGCCCCTTTGCGACAAGAGCACGATCGGCCAGAATGGCGACGGGGCGACAGACGCAAAGCGCGTGTGAAGGGTGCGCGGAAAGGAGATAGCGCAAAGTGGTGTAGGTGCAGCAGGAAGAGGAGTCGTAGCGTACGCGGTGCAGTTGCTGGAACGTCGTAGCCTTCTGTGGGTTTGGAGTCGTTTGGAAGTTGCAAAAGGGGGTCTTCTTGAGGAAGTATTGGCTAGAATGCCGCCTTTGGTTGGTGGCAAGTGGAAGAGCGAACGAAGCCAACAAGAACAAGAAAACAAATAAAAACAAATAAAATAAAAGCAAAACGAAAGAACGGACTGGGCAGTTATCAACTGTCTTTCGATTTTCGTTGGTAGGCCGTTTGTTGGAAAGGGACGTTGTGTGGGGAACCTGATTGTCTGGTGGAGGGGGGTAAACTCGGAGGGATCCCAAGGAGGAGAAACGCGCGAGGAAGGCTGAAAGCGCCGCTAGTGACGAGCCAGGCGAGGGGAGGGGTGGCAAAGCAGCAGGATAGGAAGCGAGGGGAGAAAACGAGGAACAGCGGATCGTCTGGAAGGACGTGCGACTGGAACGGGTCTGGTGCCTTTTCGTTCTTTTGGCGTGCTCTGGCGTCTTGGGCGTGTTAAGTGGTTGGCTCGTTGGCTGCTCGTTCGGTTGGTTCAGTTCAGACGTTAGTGCAGTTGGCGTCGGTGTCTGGCGCCAACGTTTTGAGCGGCGGACGCTATTACGCTAGAAACAAACGGGAGACAACGGTGGTAGTGCGGGAATGTTGGATGCAGGCGATGCGGCGCTGCAAGTGATGCAGGTAACGCAGGCGAAGCGACGGCAACCACGCGGCGAGCGGAAGCGACAATGCGACGGACGGACAGAATGGCACGGCGTGGGAGATCGCATGGGTGACGGCGTGCAACAGCCGTACTTTGTATGTTACTTACGAGCTTGTTTGTTGCAAGTTTGTTGCAAGTATATCGTCGAGATCGTCTAGCTCGCCGTTCCAGCTGTCAAGGTCGTAGCGATGTCTGGGAGATAGTCGAGCAACGTCGATCGGGGCACCCGAGACGGGCGAAATGCGAAATGGCGGTGCGGTGAGGGGATGCCGGAGAAGGACTGGCGCGCCACTATTCTGTTCTCAGTGCAGCGCGGGAGATTCCAGGCAGGCAGAACACAGGCGACGCAGCTAGGATGCTCGAGGATGGGCAGATAAGCAAAGGTGGGTTCGGCTGCGACGGCGCGGACAGCGCTGGGAAGGCTAGGCAGAAAGGTGCGGTCACGGGAGGATGCCAGACGAGAGCGGAGCAACGTCGAGAGTGGCCCGCGGAACAATGAAGTGTAAAAGCAGCAGTGTGTTGGGTCTTGCTACAGATGTATCTGTCGACTATCGCTGTCGGAGATTGTGTCAGATATGAGGACAGCGGTCTGCGAGAAGCGCGTGTGAAAGAACGGCGCCGGGTAACGGGGGGTGTGTGTGTGTGCGCGTGGATGAGAGTGTGTGTGATGCGCAAGCGTGCAAGTGTGGCAAGTGTATGAGTGTGTCTCTGTGTGTGTGAAGAGGGGATAGGACGACGAGGCGATCAGTTGGCGGCGATCGGTTTCTATCCGCACAAGGTCACCCACCAGGAATCCAATAATAGACAGCAGGGACGGTGGCAGGGTGGATTTGGAAGAGAAGGGGGGAAATGAGACAGGAAGAATGCAAGATACAAGATGGATGAGTGCTGCACTGATAACCCAAGCAATAAGCTCGCAGGTTGGCAGGCTCGCAGGCTCGGTCGCGCAAACAGCAGGCTAGAAGGCAGCGACGATGCGAACAAACGAGTGCCCCTCGCGTTGGCGCACGAGGACGAATGGGAGCAGAGTGGATGTCGGGGCCATGAGCGTGGTTGTGGTTGCGGAAGAGGAGGGGCGGTTAGTGGACCAGGGGGGAGGCGTGAGACAAGAAAAGCCAGTCAGACCCAGGACGGGACACAAGAAGACCCCAGGGCCCCAAGATACGGCGAGGATTTGGGGTTCTGGTCGCGATCTGAGCTGCAAGGGAACAGGCTCGCAGGATGTGCGGTGCCGTTCGGGACGGCGTGGGAGGGCAGTGGATAGAGGGCCTGAGGTGGAGGGAAGGGATGTGATGTGTGATGCGATGTGATGCAAGACGAGACGGACAGGCACGCAGGACAACGACGAACGAGGATTAGCTCAGGTTAAGAGAAGCACGTCGTAGAGCGTGGGAATTCGTGAGCGCGGCAACGAGGCCAGGCCAGGCTCGCAGGTTGGAGACAAAGTGGGTGTGGGCGTGCGGGTTTCGACAGGAGGGGCCGCAGCTGGGAGGAGCACAGAGCACAGAGTCTGGGAGCTTGAAGCCGGGGGAGCAGCAGTGATGTGTGCTGGGGGGGCGGAGAGGGAGGGGCGTGCCTGTGGTGGTGTGGTCCGGGTCCTCTAGATGCGGGAGTGCTAATACGCTGTAATACGCAACAGCTTTTTCATGATATCACCGACAGATATAAAGACATAAGCAAAATTATGTGCTCCAGAGGATTGACTCGGAGACGAGAAAGAGAATGAAACTCACTTGCTGGGATGAGGACTGGGTATCGCGTTGCATGTATCTGCACGTCGTAAATATACTCGTACGTACAAGTACTCAACTTGTCAAGAACAGCTCGAAGTTGGAGGCGGCAGGAGGATGGGCGATGGGGAATCCAGACACAGCTCACGGCCTGCTCGGCAGCCTCACAATGATTGAGAGGCAGAAAGGGGTGTGTCAAACATACGCATGTTCGAAATACGGGGAAGGCGGCGTGGACGGCGAGGTGAGATACAAAGCGTCAGGGGGCAGAGGAAATGAGATTGCGGACCGGGGAGGGGTCCAAGAGTCGGAAGGAGCAAAGAGCGAGAAGGAGCACAGAGACGCGACGGAGAGCACGACTAACGACACGGATACGGTGCACAAAACGGTGGGCAAGAGGAGGGGTGTGACAAGCTTGGGCGTGGCCCAGGGAGAATGCGTGGCAGTGGATCTGCGGGACAGGGGGGACGTGCAAAGTATTTTTTTTTGCGAACGGGCGTGGAGGGTACCTTCACTCAGAAAGGGGGGGCCGAGGCGCACTCCACACACGAGGCGGCTGATGACAAAAACGGAAACCACGATGCAGCCATGCTCTGTGAGTCTACTGAGTATGAGCTTCTCGAGACAAAGAAAGAGCGACCGGTGCCAACGCGCCGAAAGAAGAGTGTGAAAACGATCATCTACAAGGAAGGCGCGACAGAGCGCACAAAAAGTAGACAAACGAAGAAAAGAAGAGAAGAAGAAAACGGGGCAGGCAAGTACAACACGTGCAAGAAAGATAGACGGGATCCGCAAAGAACAAAAGAAAGAACACAGCGGAACAAAACGACAAATCGGCAAATCGCGTCCGAAAGCAGAATCAATATTGACACTCGGGAGGGGGTGCAGAAACGAAACTGAGAGACTGAGCATCCAGGCCAAGCAAGCCAAGACAAAAGAGGGGACACACAAGAAAGCAGAAAGGAAAGAGGAAAGCGCAACGGACAGGGGGTGGGCGGAGAGAGCGGAACAAGGCAAGCACGGGAAGAGCTCGAGAGGGGTGGGAGCAGGGTGCAAGGATAACGGGAGAGCGAGGTACACAGACCAGTACCTGCCCAGCGGTACCCAATACCAGCGGCAGACGGGTACTGCATGCAGCAGGCGCAAGTATCTCCCTTTGCTCAACGTCCTCTTCAGCCGGGCCTTTTGCTGCACGTCTGCACTTTCGTCCCTTCGCATCGCAGAAGAGAGAGCAGGCTCGAGCCAGGTAGATGGTGTTACTGCGTACGAGCACCAAGCTGCGGGCGCGGTTCAGGATTATTGGGTGAATGGAGCGTGCTTGGGAAAGCAGGTTTATTGTTGGATCAGCGCCAGGCCCAGGGCGGTCTAGCGGCATGCTGCCTCGCTTGTGTTCTTTACGAGCAGGAGGACGTTGGAACAAAAGATACGAGGGCTGGAGGGTCAGGCGAGGCAGGCAAAGAAGAAAGAAGAAACTCAAATCAACATGGGCAAAACGAAATCGCCAAGCACCTGGCCAACAAGTGGAAGAACTCTCGAACGAGCTGCCCTTGCTGCCCGGCTCGATCGCACTTGCCAAACCACATTGAATAATGTACTATGAGTAAGATACCATTTCAAGACGAGAACGTGCAAACGGCCGCCGCGCGAAACACCACGGCCAGACAGGGAAGGCGCTATCGACGATAGATGAGCAAAGAGAAAGAAAGGGCGGGGTTGGTTCAGATCGGTCGAATTGCTCATTCTCTACAAGTCCACGAGCCCATCGTGCAAAACGGGGGTACAGTGGGTGGCAATAAGTTTGAATCCAATCCAAAGTATCAAATCCAGCTAAGCCGTGTTGGGAGGTGACATTCAGCCCCGTAGTACTGTAAATCACGACTGCGACGTAGAGAACGACTAACTCGCGGCCACAAACGATTCCGACGCGATGCAGACGCCGAGCGACACTCGACGTGTAGGATATTGGTCTCTTTCGTAATTCGTCATTCGCAGGTGAGATGCGGCAGCCAGTCTCGTCAGTGTACAAGTACTCCGTACGTCGAACTATTTGTCGAGAACGGGATATTGTGTCTCATGGAGAAATCCGTCTCGTTTCCTAGGGGACTTTGAGGCGCTAGTGGTGTCTATTAGTGGACAAAATAGCGCCGGGCAGCACGATTTACAGATTGTGTTTTCTCTGCGTCTGCGTCGTATTAGTCCACAGCGACTCCACGCAATGAGGAACATGCGGCGACTGCATATGCAATGGCGACAAAAGGCAGCCGACAAGGATGTGAGCCTCTTCCCGGGTAATACAACTCTGCGCTCCTCCAGCGAGGACGTTGCTTTTTATCTGTTCCATTCTCTCTTTTTGCACTGTTCTTTCTTTTTCGAGAGCGACGCTCGACAACATACTCTGTCTTTACGAAGGACGCTGGTCAATGAAACCAAAGCACTAACGGGCTTCCTGTCAAACCATCCCCCAAATCTAGGAGCCCTTCTTGGTATTGTTCCGACGCCTGCAGGGTGAGCTGACGGTAAATCAGCGCCGCGGCGACGGCGCAACTGCATTGGCCGACCCGGCTGAGAGGCACTCGAAAAGAGTCACTTGTATCTTATCTTGCTGTCAACGTTTGCAGAGTTGAGTTTCACTGCGTTCTCGTAGAAATCATTTTACAACAACTACCACACTGCAAATTCACCATCTGGTATACCAAGGCAGCCCGGGGCGATGGGAGACGGGCCTTCTTATGCATGAATGCACGTCCTGTGTTCCCACTCACCGTGTTGTTCAACAAAGGCATTCAGACTGCTCAGATTGCCCTGGCAAACTACCAGACACAAAGACAAGCACACCCACCATCCACCCTGGTGGGCACGTTAGGTGCAGCACCAACTGTACCTTCCCGCTGCCGTGGGTGGGAGCTCAAAGGTCGTGAAGGCTGCGCATGGGCAGCGGTGGGCAGCACGACGGGACAGTGGGGAAATGGAGCGGACTGCAGCGATGGGGGAGGGATGGCAGGATGGGAAGGGTTCGTCCAGACCGTGGTGGGTGGTGGGTGGTGGGTGGTGGCGGGTGCTGATGGTGGGCGGGCGGCAGTGGTGAACAGGGCACTGGAATGGAGGTGAAGGTGGTGAAGGAGGAGGGGGAGGGCGGCGAAAGCTTGTCAACGGTGTGCGTGCGCGCATGCGGGGACAGGTATGGCCTGGCCTGCAGGGCGGCGTGGATGCTGGCTGCGTGGGAATGATGGCATTCTCCGCCCAAACACAGATAGAGTGTTGCCCGTAGCGCCTGTTGCGAGTGGTGTGGATGGGAGGGTCGATGGGGAGGGTCGATGGGAGGGGAGGGGGTGGCGGGCGACGGTGATCGCAGCTACCCATGAGCGGCAAGTGCCCGAACGACGCCGTCTTGCCAGACTGGCGGACAGGGACGACTGAAGGATGCTTGTTGAGAGAAGGTGGTGTGCAGGTGTGCGTCCAGGCCCACGCTCCAGCAATACACAGCCGCACCGTAACGCATGGCACAAGAGAGCAGCATCGGTCTCGACTAGCCCTGCAACTCAATGACATTGTTTCGAATCAGCCAGATGAGATGTTCGTGTTGTTTGAGAGCCCCTTCTTCGCCCTGTCGCTCGAACCCTTGTGACCAAAAATAGAAGAAAATATTATTCGAAGATCGTCCGTTGTCGTTCCTTGTTTTCTTTCCTTTTTCTGTTTCGCCGAGGTCATGCGGGGAGGGTCAAAAAAAATGGCTATGTTCAAAACAAGAGAGAAGAGGGGCGCTCGGCATCAGAAACAGGGACGCAAGGGATGACAACGTGCTGCATTTGTCAGACATGACTCCAGTCAGGTCTTGGCTTCTGTCAGTACTGCTTTTGCACGCTGAAAGCACGGAGTACGCAGTTGGTATCGTACTTTTGCTTGTATGACTGAGTACTTTCGGCAAGGCAGATCCCTGTGCGTTGGGAACGGCCGTCAAGAGAAGAACACTGAGCACGGCGGGACAACATACTTGTTCGGAAAGATGCCGTAGGCTGTGGCCGGCGAGTGCAGGAGGCTCCAGGGCGTTCCCTCTCGTACGAGCATTTATTGTCGAGGCGGAAAAGAAGGCAGAGTCCGCACGTATCCGAACAGAGGACTCTGGGCGACTATCAAGAACGTTGTGCGCGCCTTGGTGGGGTTCACTCGGAAGCAGGAGTGTCGTACCCGCTCCTGACGGGGAGAGCGAATGCGCCGTAAGACACAAAATTGTAGGGGCAGGGGTGTTTCGGAACGCGGAAAAAAGAAAGCAGCAATAGGGGAGCAGGAGATGGACATTCGTCCATGAATGTCCCTTCCATGGTGCCGATGTCGAACGGCAAGCCACAAAAGACGAGAGTAAATGTATGAAAAATGAGAGCAATAAGATATTGCCAGGATACAAGATGCCAGGATGGAAGTGAAGAAGACGGAGGGGGGTGAGCTGTCAAGCCAAGCTTTCTATGATATGAGGTATATGATATGAAGTAGATGGCCGTGTGCGGCAAGGCGAGCGGCAGGCGAAGACCGTTGCAGTAGGTAAACGCTGCGTTAACCGCAAAAACCCGTTGCGGGAAAGAAAACAGCAAATACAAGTCACAACGACAGAGTACGATGTTTGCTCAACTCATGACTTGTCAATATACACATGATACTCCAAGACCTACGAGTAACTCGTGCGCAGTTGATGAAAATGGAAGGTGCCAAAAAAGGAAGGCGCGACGAGGCCAATACCGTGCCGCATATCACAGAGCCGCGTCCGACTTGCGAAGAAAGACAGGAAACGGCGCCAGTGCTCTTTGCAAGATACGCCGGCGAAAACAAACCCCGAAAAGAACGCCAAACCGACGTCCAGGCAGTTCCTGCACATCAGAATTAGGAAAGCGCCCGCCTCTGCTGTGGAAGAAGTGGACCACAGCCAGACGAAACAAAGAGGATAAACAGATAAAAACTCTTGGCTTGGCTGACCTGTGACAGGGGTAGGGCCGGTCTTCTTTTTGAGCAGGAGCGACCAGGGGAAGGGTATCCACCCGTGATTGGTCCGAGCGCGACCTGTCAAAGGAAATGAGAGCACGCGCCGAGCAGAGAGGGGAAGGAACATCTTTAGGTTTGAGGAAGGCGCGAGGCGCGACGATGGGACACATTTGAACTACGACGTGTGAGATAACACAAAGTAATACTGTACTTGTATACGGAGTACTGCGGACGAAGCGCGAGTAGCGGAAAGAGCTCCCAACCCGAGCCCGGCGAAACTCGTCTATCTGGCCGAGGCTGCGCCCGTCCTTGTCATCCAGCGGGCCCCGTACGGCGGCCGGTGAGCATTCCTACGAAGTATTTGCACTTTGTAAAATACAGCATGCACAAATATTGCCCGCCGTCAGTTCGAGAAGTGGAGAAAGATATCGGACAAATTAAGGGCTGAGAATAGTCTGTGTGAAAGGGGAAGAGAAGAAAGAAGAAAAAAGACTCAATAAACCCAATACGCCTAGGACGTTTTGGGCATGTTCGCGTTCATTCAGGAAGGAGCGATGCAGGCCGAGAAAACAGTTTCGCCGCCCCTTGTTCCTTTGCTGAAGAAAGGGAAAGGGCGATCACGAGGAAACCAAAAGGAAGGCACACCCGGCCAGCATCATAGATACTTGTCGTAATTGTGCAACGTATTGTAATGTACCTGGAACGAGGCAAGTACTTGCAAAACAACAAAGTCGCGGTGGGCGAATCTGATACGGGTGTCTCTTTGTATCCGCAGAGGCACGGCCTGCCCAGTGTACTTGTACTCCAGTCTGCCCCATCGCGACTCCATAAGGCGGATAGCAGGGCCCACTGCCCGACAATGTGCGGAATAAAGATGAGAATGAGAGGGGCGATAAAAGAGTCGTGATCCTCCGTATTCGCGAAGAAGCACCGTTCTGCAATGCGACGTATGATAGAAGGCGTACTCGTAGAAAATAGTTTGTTACCGGTCGTGCTTTCCTTTCTTGCATCGACCAGGTCAAATCCGGCAGGACCGACTGATCTGCTTCTCGGGTGGCAGGTGCAGAGCAACAAGGCGAGCTGAAGCTGCCATTTTTGGAAGGCTCTGGCCGTCCTTCAAAGAGAGCCTCGTCCTGCTGAGGGGACGAGGGGACATCAGCCTCCAAGCGATGTAATTACTTCGTATAACACTTTTAACACTTCTCTTCGCCTCAAGTTCTCCGTACGCACTCTGCCTTTTTTTCAGTTTTCCCCTCTTCTTAGTCTTCCTACTTCCCAAAAAGGAAAACGATAAAACCGAGCATTGCGCCGCTTGGCGCCCCGTCTGGAATTGGGCATTCTCGACGCCTCACGTTTGTTGGCTTTCCTCAACTGGATTACGGAGTACGGAGTATTACGTTGTAAATACCTCCTTTGCAGCCGGTCACCCCTGTTCAGCTCTGGCCTATCCCTGTTCTCTGACAAACCGGGCCAGGGGGCGTGGATATGCCGCTGATCAACCACATCCTGCCAATCCAAGCCTTGTCCTCCGGATGGAGCCCTGCCCGGACGCAGGTGCGTTGACGAACACGTCCTTACGAGTATGGCGTTCGGGTACGGAGTACGGAATACAGAGAAGTAAGTACTTTGCGGTCCAAATATTGCCAACATCATGCAAAGCGACCGAAATGGACTGCCTCTGCGCAGGCGGTACGGTACGTCTGCCATGTACAAGTATCTTACAAGACAGTACGTCGTAAGCGATTCCATGCTACAAGTATCGGTGTAAATAGGATTTTACACAGTGCCCCTGCTTCGGGATGATAAGAACAGTCCTCTATCAAGACGTAAGTTGCAACACCATGCTCGCGCTCTCAATGCCCTCCGAATAACGACTGCGACGTCACACGGGGCAGCGCCTGCGAGAGGATGCTCCATATTACCAGTACAAGAAGGATTCCCAGTCACAGCCCGTATCCCATTCGTTTCCCTTGTTCCCAGGCCGCAAACTAACGCAAACATCCCCAAAAGGCGCGCATGAGATGGGTCATGAGGTAGTCGTATCCCTCCTCACGTCTCACGTCTAGTTGTTTACGACGTCAGGCTCCTTTCATGGGCACTGCGCGTTTGGCCCTACTGTTTCAACGCCCATGAATTCGTCCGTTTTCCGCCCGGCGTGTCTTGGTCAGAGTCTGGAAGCCCAAAACGCACGAACTCCCCGAATACAGCTAAACAAGACATTGGCATTCTCAAGAAAGACGGACAAGACAGCAATGTGCACCTGTTCTTGTATGACACGCACTATTGACACCCCGCACTCAACCGTCGACGTGCACATGTCATCGTCCGAATACGTCGTACACTGAAAATAGAAACCTGGCCGTCGAGATCAACAACCGCAGTAGCCAACAAAATACAACCGTCTGTTGGCAAATAAGGCCTAGCCAGGGCACGAATATTGGTTCCAACGAGACAAAGAACACATGCCATAAAAAACATGTCGTCTCTTGTCGCAGACAGCGCCCATATCACAGCGTATTTCTCTACACTTTCTCGACGCTCGACATTTCCTCCGCAGTTTGTGGTACCTCGCACCCGGAGCCAAAGGCGACAAAGAACCAGATGCGCGTTGTGTCGTGGTGCTGTGCCAAGCAGGGGTCCGCCCAGTCCATGAGGGGAGGACGAGCCGTGGAAGCGGCGCAGGAGGAAGTTCTGAGGACACAAAATAAGTTACGACTGTAACGAATATCTGATAATAGATGCAGCCCAGACTGTTCCATGCCCACACCTTCGGACGACGGGCAGATTTGAGGGGAGGGGGTGGGGAGGGTCCAGACGAGCTTCCCCCTGGCCTCCCGTTTCCTTTCCATGGTTCCCTGCACGGTCCTCTTCTAAACTCTGTTTTCTCTCTCTTCCCTTTCTATCCACCGTCGCATCGTTGTGACTGAAGTGACTGGTAGCACGACGTCGCAGCGAGCACAGGCCACGCCCTTGAACCCACAGACCTCGCATGCCCACAAGACGCAGGAAAGCCAAGCTACAGACATTTGCGACTACTTTACGACGTACATGTCTCTACGTCGTACAAAGTACGGACGGGGTACGAGTATCTGTCTTTGAATACATTTTCTCTCCTTTTTTTACGACGGCACATCGGTTCCCCTCTTTTTGTCCAATAAACCCGGCCAATAAACCAAGCAATCAAATCAATAATGGACGGAGTAAGTCTAGGGCGTTCCCAGGAAAGAAGAAGACTGTGCCAGTGCTCGCTTCTTTTCGGACTCGACAAAAACGCCACCTGCAAAAGCATGACGCGGGGCGAGGGGTATGTTGCAAGGCAAGCCGGACTGTGTTAAGGCAGGGCAGCCTGCCTCGCTTGCGCGCATCACCGAGCACACTCTGCCTCCAGCCTTGCGTGAGGGGGGTCACGGCGTGCATTGTATGCATCCAAGACACGAAAGAAGGTAAATAATGGCAAGAAGCACGCACAGCACGAAAATACAGACCATGTGCGCGTCCAGATGCCCAGTGTCTTGGTGAGATTTGTTAGACAGGCATGAGGGGTGGCGGCACAGCGGCTGCAGCACATGCAACGCGGGGGCTAGAAGGGTACGACGGTTCAGTGAACATGAGCAACAACGGCTAGCCCACCTTTCCACGACATATATACTTGTACACGAACAGGGCACAAGCCTCGGGCCTCGACGGAGATGAATGTCTTCACATAAAGTACTAAATATCCCAGGACAGGTTCGCCCGGGACGACAAAAGAGTGCATGGTTTTGTATGGGCACAGAAGGGGTCAGAGAGGCACAAGCCGGCCTTCCATGCGCACACGCGGCCCAGCATCCGTTCGGCATCGATGTACGCATATCCTAGTACTTGGAGGGAACACACCAAGTGCCAGAAGTACTCTTGTGACGCCGCATTGCTCTCCTTGCGTCTCTGTTGCCCGCAACGGGGACATGGGATGCGACGTATGAGCGTGTTTATATGCGGATATCTGCATTTCAACGCGGCGAGCTCATCCTGTCCGTGCGTTTCTGTCTCGATTCTTCTCTTTCTGCCTCTGCTGCACTGCCGAAATGGCTTGCGACAAAAGAGACTGGATAAGATGCAGCGTCAGAATACGGGGTTCAGGGAACAGCATTTACAGGCCCGCTCACGGCGATATCTTGGTTCGATACGGTCGGAATAGGGGGGTTAAAGTGCCTGCAGGACCTCTTTCTAACAAAGTTGTGCCTTCATGCGTTGATGACTGTGACCGGCTGGCCAATCTTGCAAGCAGATGCGTCTCCCTCGGTAGCCAGTAGACGGCAGAAGTAGGGTGAGCTTTTGCACAGCCACCATGTCGCCGCTGCGTCGCAGATCCCGCTTCCGCCTCGTCTGCTCGGTGCATGTACGACATACGACCTAAGACGGTGCCCTTTTTTGTCGGGCGAGACAATGGAGGGAAAACAAGGCATCCAATCAGCAGGCGATGCTCAATAAATAGGCACATGCATGTCTGAGAGCAGAGAAGAACCTGCAAGAATGTGTGCACGAGGGTGTGTGTGGGAGTATTTATGAATATGTGAGTATGTCAATATGCGTATATATGTGTGTGTGTATGCATGCGTCCTCTACATGTCTGCACTATTCAAGCGTGCCTGCAATATCTCCAGCGGTGCGGGAGGGGTGGTCCTTTTGCTTATGGGCTTTTTGCCGTGGGTGCCCACCCACCCTACCGCTCTACTCGCTGCCGTCGCTGTCCAGAGCCTCGTCTTCGTCTGGTGCGTCTTCCCGGTCCACGTCGTCATCGCCGTCGCCCTCTTCCTCTTCTTCGTCCTCCTCTTCCTCTTCCTCGTCGTCTTCTTCCTCTTCTTCTTCGTCCTCTTCCTCCTCAGCTTCCTCACCCTCCTCCTCTCCGCCCTCTCCCATCTCAACGTCCTCTTCGTCCACCTCCGTCTCGTCTTCTGCGCCGCCGCCGTTGGCCTTGCCGCCTTTTCCGTGTGCCCGCTTCGCCTTTTTGGCTTGTGGTGGTGCATCGCGGCTCTTCGGCTTGGCCTTGCCGGCAGTCTCTTTCCCGTCGCCTGCCTCAGAAGCAGCCGCAAACGACACGTCCCCGTCGGCACCCATGGCACTAAAGTCGATGTCGTCGGCATCATCACCGTCACCCTGCTTGTCGTCGGGTCCCTTCTTTGCGGCCGCTACGCGCTTCCGGTAGTCGGAACGCTTGGACGTCTGAATATGAGTAAACTCTAGTCGGGTGTCAGTATATGTATGTGTATAGGGTCGTAGATTCACTTGCACCGCCTAGTTTTGAGGGACACTTACTCGCAAACTCTGCCTCGAGCTGTTCCCGCATGAAGCCAAACTCAATATCGTCCAGCGCGGCAAACACGTCTGCCGGCATGATGGTCTTCTTGCCGGCGTTGGTCGTCAACGTATTGGCACTGCGTTTATTAGACGGGCGTTCGTGACCATATAAGTAATCTGGGTGGATATGGACAGTAGGATAACGTACGCATTGGCAAGGTGGCTGATGAACACCGTCGCGCTCTTGCTCATGCCCGTAATGGCGCTGCCCTGGATCTGCGTGTTGGGCGGCAGCACACCCTTGGCCAGCCGCGTGATGATAGAACGCGGCATGTTCAGGTCCTGCACTCGTGTTAGACCTCCGTTGTGTGTCCATAGCGGTGCACCCGTCCTGGGACACCAACCTCGATTGTCACCGCATCGCTGTTCCGCGATTTTGGGTGCTCTTTCTCCTTCTCCTTCTCAGCCCCCGTATTCCCGGAACTCGTCGGCCGTGCGTCGCCTGCCGCGGTCTGTTCTGTGGGGTCCGAGGTGGTGGCCGGGTCGGCTGAGCTCGGTGCGTCTTGTGCGGCCGTTGTCCGGTTCTCGTCTCCTGCCGAGGCAGCGCTTGCACCGGCATCGCTCTTCCGCGACGCCGCCGCGTCGCTTTTCCGGGGAGGCATTGCCGCGAAAAAATGAAAGTTCTGGTAGAAATAGCCGTCGCCTTCGTGTCTGGTAGCTCCGGTGTCACGCCTTTTCGTCCTGTTGCGTGTCGTTTTATCGGGGCGGTGCCTGTTGGTCTTTGTCGGGATCGTTGGGATGGTCGAGCCCGTCTAACCCTCAGGAGATCGTCTCAGCGCAATCAATTCTGCCCAATCCCCTCTCATCTATATACCGGTGGTCAATTCGGTGGGAGGTAGGTCGCCTTCGTCGATTGTTGGGCTCTGAAGAGTGTAGAGAGCTTGTCGCATGCGTTGACCACGGCGCTTCCTCTGGTGAGAAATTGCCAGCCAGAACTGCAGGGAGGTTCGAGCAAAAAGTGGGGCTTGTGAGAAGTCGCGTCCAGGTCGCGTAAAGCGGTTTTGTTGGCGACAGACGACCGCTAGCGAGGCTCCGTTCATTAGGGCATACGTCACAGGCTTTCAGGTGCTGCTTCCACTGCTTCTTCTTCCAGCGCATTTCTTTTGTTGATTTGTTTACTTTCATCTGTGCTGTTTTTCGTCCTGTTCGTTTGTGATATTTGATTGCTCTTTATTCTCTCAGTTTTGTATGTGTTTTTGGCTTTCTGGAGGTTGGAGTCCTTATTATTTTATGTCTGATGTACTTTGTCTTATTTTATCATAAAATGTATATATATATATGTGTGTGTGTTTTTTTACTCAAAACACTTTCAACATTTACTATCTCCCTTCCGTTGTTATTATCACGACAATATAAGTCCAACACCTGTACAGCTACATCATACAACTACACAAAAGAAAACATACATATATCCATCATTGAAAGCAGCACCACACACTCGACATAAACCATCGTCATCCATACTACGATCTCGTATCGTCCAAGCGTCTCAGTTGTCGGACCAAACCCTCCTATCAGAGGCCCTGCATCGCCCAGATGCCATCGATGAGAAAGGCGGCTAGGGCATCGTCCTGCTCATCGCCCGGGACTAACGTAAATAGACTGCAGGTGCGGATCACGAGGTGCGAAAACACGACAGAACAAGCCTAAAAGAACGTGGGCAAAATAACCAGCTAAAAAGTACCGGTGGATTGTCGTAGGATGTATGAAAAGGCTGCTATCCACACGCCATATGTGCAGATAGCCCTTCCCACGGAGATGCTTGCTCGCAACGCACAACGGCGACGAACGAGAAACGGATCTCCGTATCGTAAAATACGAAGGATCGAAGAACGCAAAAACGGTCGGCAGCGGCGGCGCCAACGACGACAAAACAGGAAAACGACCTGGGACATACCGGATTTTATGTCGACAGGAGGGGCAAAGCGGCTGAGCCGGCCACGCAAGTGCCCAACGAGTGAGACATGTCGGAAGGTGAGAACCTCAGAGCCTCTTAAACGACCGCGTGAAGGAAGACAAGTAGATATTACCGGCGACTTTTTTTATGGCCAGAGCTTAGCCCGTGCCTTCCCTTTAACACACCATTGCTGCCCTCAGGTGCAAGATAGTACGGCCCAGACAATCGAACGTGATGCAGCTTACCTCATGCAAAGACATTTGCTTCAAGAATCGCTCACGTCAAAGCACGTACAGCGATAAGGACAGAGACACCTCAAAGTAGTGCACAAAAACAACCAGAAGAAGGGTCACAGGGTTGGAGAGGAGGAGGGGAAAGAGGCATGAAGTCAGGGAGAGGCTGGACGCTAAATAGAGTGCATTAGTGGCAAGCCAGTGTCAAGGCAGTCCGCAAATCAGAAGGCATTGCACACGGCCCCGGCCTATGAACAGCGGCCCTAAGCACGAGGAGAGAGGCGAAGGGGAGAGGCAAAGGAAGCAAGGGAAGCAAGGGGTGATCGAGTATGGCCAGTCTCGATTTTGAAGAAAGCGCGAGTTAAACGCATGCAGGCCGTTGAAGAAGCGTCTCGAGCGTGTTGGGCAAAAAACCCCAGCGAGCACAAAAGCAAATAAAAATAAAAGCTAAAGGCAACATAAAGAAGAGGGTGTACGAGACGTCGTAAATAAGGCAGTGTTGTAAAAGAGGGTGTCGAAGACCAGGCTAGGACAGGGAAGTGACCGGGGTCTGCCAGGAAGTACAAAAGCGCAGTGACGCGCGCCGATTTGTTGGTTGTTGAACAACGACATAGTTGGGTGAATTTCTTTGACATATTTTATTCTGTTCGCTTTTGATTTATTTTTGTCATTTTCCATTGATGTTCTCAGCTGCTGTTGTGTCCGCTTTTGTAACACACGGTGCGAATAGAAATGAAAACCGCTCAGTGGGCAGTTCTCGCTGAGCTTTCGCGGCCTCCCATTGCTCGACGGCAAGTGAGGTCGAATCGGCACCGACCTATCACACCGGGTTGCCTCTTTCCCCCCTCTTCCTCCCACCCTTCGCGACCTGCATCCTTTTTCTTATTTTATTTTGTCCTCCTTCCACTCCTCCATGGCTATCCAAACTCTCTGCAGATGACCCCACCGTGCCTGCAACCATACTTTTGACTCTGCAGCCGCTCTGCATACATGCGCAAGTAAAGCGTCAGGGTGGCGGGCGATCTCCCTCTGCTGTTTCTGCTGGTGAATGAGTCCACGCCCACACACGCCCGCGGACATGCACACACACGGGAGAAAAAAAAGCAAAATGCATGAGACGGGGCATGAGGGAGGGGAGGAGACGACGGCCACTGCCGCCCGCCCACCTCGCTGCCTGCACCTACCAGGGGGTGTATGCGCCTAGAAGTGAATGTGTGTGTGTGAGCGCATCCCTTTGCCTCGAGTCTACAAGGTAGGACTGCTATCAAAATTTAAACTCCCACCTCGCTCAGCACACAAAGAACAGTCACGCTCTCCCGATGTTACCCGCACCTTTGCCTCAGCTCGCCGTGCTGGACGCTCTTCTGGCCACGCTTGGCCCTCGCCTGGGTCGACATGCCCGTCATCGGGATATTCGCCGACGCTTGTGTCGAACCTCGCAGGTTGGTCTTCGGTTGTCTAGCTCATGTTTGATTATTCAACGACGGAAATGCGAAGTGGGGTTGCAGTGCTGGCCGACCAAGGCCACAGAAATACGAGTACGGCGGAAATATTGAGACCAAGACAGCGGAGACAGCCTCTTGTCGCCGTCTTTGATTTTAATTCGTGCTTGCCTTACTCCCTGGATTTAATTATGATTTTACATCAACGCGAGGCGTCCATTCAGACGCGAGAACGCCATAGCGGATATAAAAGTAGACGGGGCACTTGTAGTCACACAGATGAAGTCCCCTCCCTCACCGGAACACTGGCACTGCCTTCGGCAGGAGTTTCGTGCCTCGTTCTTGATGGAGGGTGTGTGCAAGGTTTTATCTCTCGCTGTGTAGGCAACCGCGGTAGGCCTGGGATGGGAGGTGTACAACAGGGGACACAAAGGAGACTCGGCAGCTTCCTGGGGTGTTGTTGCACCACATCACAGTGATGCGAAGTCAAAACTGGATTTTCCTGTGTGATGGTGCCTTCGACGGTGTACGGAGGCCCTTCACGCCAAAAAGTAGATAAGAGAAACCGCCAAGCGTTCCGATGTGCACCGCATTTTCAACGCCGTATTAGTTTTTTGCAATTTGCAATAAAATAGAAGACAGGGAAGTAAAAAGTGACGTTCGTTATCTTCTCCGGCCAAGTTCTATGGCCTTCATATCTGGTGCATATTCAGAGCCTTTGGGCCTTGCAAGACATACAAAGCTGTATTGTCTCTACCCGATATTCCATGTTCCCCATTTACCTATTTTCGGCGCCCTGTGCGGCCTGCTTGGACACTCTCCCCTTTCTTTGAACAACCGTGGCACGAGAGAAAATCCAGGCCTCCCCCCTGCTGGCGAGTCTAGGTGGGGACCCAAGAAGTATTTTGGGAGGGGAAAACGACGAGAATGACGAAGCGCTCCCTCCACCGAGGTTCTATATTAACAGACTAAAACAAAAGGCATAATTGTGAATAATATAGCCATATAACGCATGCGCGTGCCCGTATTAAAACATTAAAATCGACGCGAGGATAAAGCGGGGTGTATATACGTGTATATTGCTCCTAATAAGCCTCGCTTGACTGGAAGAATGTTGCCTACAGAAGCAGCGCGTCGTTTACACCGGTTGAATCCCCACGCACAGACAAATCCTCTTTTCTTTCTTCACGCCCTCCCACCTCGCTTCGTTAACGTTTTTCTCCACGCACGCCCGGTGAATCATATGATCGCTTGTTGGAAGAATATTTCAATTTGAGGCCCTTGCGCCCTGTCGCGGGGGATCCGGCCTCATCTCGAGCAATGCCTACGACCGGCCGGACCCAATGAAGGGAAGGGCCCCTCGTAATTGCATCGGAACACGCCCCTTTCACATGTTTCCTCGTGTCTCGTGCACCTACCCACAAATATGATTTCAACCAGGGCCGAGCCTAATGGCGAAGACAATATACCTGGAGACACGTCAGAATGTCGTGGCCGGGACATCCAGGAGATCCTCATGGCCATCGTGGCAGTTGCAAGAAAAATATGTGCCACTTCCCTTCCCTTTTGCATCCTTCGTTCGCCCTGCCGGCTGCACGCCCCTGGTTTTCTTGTCAGCGCCACATCGTCCCGAGGACCTCGATGCCCATTCCCTACCCCCTCGTATTTCTTTACGATGTTCAAAGAAAAGAAATAGAAAGAGACCCTTCCCATCCCGCACTATTCACGTGATTGTTTGCAATTCAACCAGCGTCTTCCCTGTACTGTTTCCTCCCCTCCATATCTCAGGCAGCCATCTTGCAAAGCCCAGAGGTGTCGCGGGAGGGCCGCATGGAAGGCCGCAAGAATAGATAGCAGTAAAAGTTGGCCAAGCTATCAGGCCAGGCCAGCCATTGTCCCTCCTAAATATTCTGCCGTTGCACCTGAGAGCTGGTAAACAGAAATAGAAATAGAGGAAAACCACAACGAAAACCCAATAAATCAAAGTGCTTGTCACTAACTTGGAATTTGGAGTGCTTTGCATGTCGTTGGTCAAGAACGAAGTCGAGCCTCCACAGCCTTCTCTGCTTGACACCCACTTAGCCCCGCTATAGCGCAAGGCTTTGGGGGGCAAGCTGTGCTTGTATTGCCACTACACACCACGCAAGCTACAGTGCGATAACGATAAGCCAGGCCACCGCGGCCGCTGATTCGTCAGCGGGCCGCATCGACTGTATTTTTTCCTGCCCAGCAAAGTCCGCCACCGCTCGAGGCCTCAACCACGACAGCAGCCTTGGAAACCGCGAACCGCAAACAAGGCCAGACGAACGCTGCACAGGATACAGAAAACGCGACAATGGCGACACTAAAACGACCCGCGCCCGCCGACGACGGCATTGGCCCCAACTTGTCCAGCAAGACGTTTGTGCGCACCACCAAGAGCGGCAAGGTCCAGAAGATCGTTCGCGAAGTCTACCTGCGCCAGGACATTCCCTGCTCGTCGCAGCTCTGCGTGGCCTGCCAGGAGAACGCACCGCGTGATGCGTCAGGTCATGGTAAGTCACTGGGAGGTTTCGCTCCTAAGGTGCACCGCGCGCAACTGCTAACATTCCCCCTCCCTTCTCCAGTCTCTCCCTTCGTCCTCAGCGACCGCCCCGCCGGCACGACCGCCTACCCCAAGGGCCACTACCTCGTGCCCGACACCAATGCCTTCCTGACGGCCATGGACCTCTTTGAGCAGACCTCGGCCTTTTACGACGTCATCGTGCTGCAGGTCGTGCTCGAGGAGGTGCGCAACCGCTCGCTGCCGCTCTACAACCGCCTCATCGGCCTGACTCGCAGCGACGAGAAGCGCTTCTACGTCTTCTTCAACGAGTTCCGCCTAGAGTCCTACGTCACACGCGAGGCCGGCGAGACCATCAACGACCGCAACGACCGTGCCGTGCGCCGCGCCGTCAAGTGGTACACCGAGCACCTGGCCACCGCGGCGGCCCACGTTGCCAAGCCGATCCCGGCCGTCGTCATGCTCAGCAACGACCGCGACAACCTGCGCAAGGCCCGCAGCGACGGCCTGGCCGCGAGCTCTCTGGCCGACTACGTGCGCGGGCTGGAAAATGCCGACGTGTTGCTCGACATGATCCCGGAGACACAGGACCCGTCCGTCACGGCGTCGCGCGAAGAGAAGAAGGCCGGCGCCAACGGCAACCACCTCTATCCCGAGTACATGACCATGTCGAAGATGATGACGGGCGTGAAAAACGGCCTGTTGCACCAGGGTAACTTCAATGTTTCCCCGTACAACTATCTGGAGGGCTCGGTACGCGTGCCTGCTTTCCCCAAGGCCCTACTGGTACTCGGCCGCGAAAACATCAACCGCGCCGTTGACGGCGATACTGTCGTTATCGAGGTGCTCCCCCGCGACCAGTGGAAACAGCCGTCGACCAAGATGATTGAGGAGGAGACCGTGACGAAGAACGAGAGCGCTGACGGTGGGGACGGCGACGACGATGCGGCCGGCGGCAGCAGCCGCGGCGGCGACCTGGTCTCGGCCAAGGAGCGCAAGGCGCTGCAAGAAGAGGTGAAGCGGACACAAGCTCTGGCTGGCCAAAGCGCAAGCGGCAAGGGTGGCAAGGGCGAGGCGTCGACCTATGTGGAGCCAACGGCGCGGGTGGTCGGCATTATCCGCCGGAACTGGCGCCAGTACGTCGGCCACATTGACCAGACGTCTGTGAGCAAGGCGACGGGCCAGGGCCGGAAGCAGGAGTCGGTGTTTGTCATCCCCATGGACAAGAAGATCCCCAAGATCCGGCTGCGGACGCGGCAGGCGAGCGAGCTGCTGGGCAAGCGCATCTTGGTCGCCATGGATGCCTGGGACCGGGACTCGCGTCACCCCGTCGGCCACTTCATTCGGTCGCTCGGCGAGCTGGAGACCAAGGCAGCTGAGACCGAGGCGCTGCTGCTCGAGTACGATGTGCAGTACCGACCCTTCCCCAAGACCGTCCTGGACTGCCTGCCTGCCGAAGGCCACGACTGGCGCGTCCCTACCAGCAAGGAAGACCCTGGCTGGGTGGACCGCGAGGACCTGCGTGAGCTTCTGATCTGCAGTATCGACCCCATTGGCTGCCAAGACATCGACGACGCCCTGCACGCGCGCCCTCTGCCTAACGGCAACTTTGAAGTCGGCGTTCACATTGCGGACGTGTCGCATTTTGTGCGGCCCAACAACGCCATGGACCTCGAGGCGAGCGTCCGCGGCACCACCGTGTACCTCGTTGACAAGCGCATTGACATGCTGCCCATGCTACTGGGAACGGATCTGTGCTCGCTCAAGCCGTATGTGGAGCGGTTTGCCTTTTCGGTGCTGTGGGAGATCACGCCCGATGCTGATGTCGTCGACGTACGTTTCACCAAGTCGGTGATCCGGTCGCGTGAAGCATTCAGCTACGAGCAGGCGCAGCTGCGCATCGACGACGTCTCGGAACAGGACGATCTGACGCGCGGCATGCGCACGCTCCTGAGCCTGTCCAAGAAGCTCAAGCAGAAGCGCCTGGACGCCGGTGCGCTGAGCCTGTCCTCGCCCGAGGTCAAGGTGCAGATGGAGTCGGAAACATCCGACCCAATCGACGTGCAAACCAAGGCCTTGCTGGACACTAACTCGCTCGTTGAGGAGTTCATGTTGCTGGCCAACATTGCCGTGGCCACCAAGATCTACGACGCCTTTCCCCAGACTGCCCTGCTGCGGCGCCACGCTTCGCCGCCCAAGACCAACTTTGACGAGCTGTCTCGTCAACTCCGCGCATCTGGCCCGGTGAG
This sequence comes from Sporothrix inflata, assembly GCA_021396225.1. Taxonomy (NCBI): domain Eukaryota; kingdom Fungi; phylum Ascomycota; class Sordariomycetes; order Ophiostomatales; family Ophiostomataceae; genus Sporothrix; species Sporothrix inflata. Next base: position 30,873 of record WNYF01000117.1, on the reverse strand, counting down.
CGGCGAGGATGGCTTCTCTCTGAATGTCGAGTCGTCCAAGGCGCTTGCCGAGAGCCTGGATGCCTGTGTGGACCCCAACGAGCCCTTTTTCAACACGCTTATCCGTATTCTTGCCACCCGGTGCATGACGGCTGCGGAGTACTTTACCGCGGGTGCTCTGGCTTACCCCGAGTTCCGGCATTATGGCCTGGCTTCGCCCATTTACACGCATTTTACGTCGCCCATTCGGCGGTACGCCGATCTAGTCGTACACCGGCAGCTAGCAGCCGCCATTGGTTATTCGTCCAGCGCGACGGCCACCCGTGGCCGCCTCACGGCCGTCTGCCGCAACATCAACATGCGCCACCGCAACGCACAGCTTGCCGGCCGTGCCAGTATTGCGTACTATGTTGGTCAGGCTGTCCGCGGCAAGGAGACGACAGCCGAGGGTTTCGTGATGCGCGTGTTCAGCAACGGCTTTGTGGTGCTCGTCCCCCGGTTCGGTATCGAGAGCCCGATTAGGCTTCGGGACTTGGCTACGCCGGAGCCGGCTGCTACGTTCGATGCCGATAAGTACGTGCTCGAGACGAGCAGGGCTGTGGCTTCGGGCAAGGGCGACGAGACCACTCTGGAGCCAGTGACGATTCGCCTGTTCCAAAAGGTCAATGTGCGTATTACGGACCACAAGGACGAGACAACGGGCAAGCGGAGTGCACGCATGGAGCTAGTCTAGGAATAAATGGGAAGCATATGATTTTCCCGGTGTTTGTGTTTACTGTGCATATTGGTAGCATATCATCTCACAGTTGTGTATCATATACCCGGAGTATAAATTTTGCATTTAGAATATTTAAAATAGAAGTGAAAAAAGAGAAATGAAAGGAAATGTACAGTGAGTGTATATATAAAATTGTATAGCCGAAAAAATGAACCAAAAACTCGAAAAAGGAGGCCACCAAGAATCGTACACAAAACGGCAGCCATTCAAACGCCACGTCGTTACTGCTGCTAGCAAAATTACACATTACCTTTTGGTCTCTAGTGGCCAGCCACACCTGTTAGGGTGTTCTGGTTTTACGATGACGCTGTTGTGGTTGAGCGATTTCCCGTGTTCGGCCGGCTCAACCGGAAGTGGTGCGGCACCCTCGGAACGGGAGGCGGCCCCGTATAGTCTAGGGCCGGAATAGTGAGACCGTATGGCTCCGTCTTGCCCTGCGGGTCGTGCTGGTCGATTTCGACGCGAATACAGACGTCGAGACTGCCGTCGTTGCCTTTGCCGTGCAGATCGCTCGCCGCCTTGTGTTCCGTGCCGGCGCCCTCTTCGCCTGCGTGCAGGGCATGGTGGCCATTGCGGCCATTTGCCGCCGACTTCGGCTCACCGTTGGCGCCTCCTGCAACACTCACACCGGCGCTCGAACCGGGGGGAAGACCATTGGTACCGTTTTCTCTGCGCCTTGAGGCCGACCGGCGACCGAAACGAGAGGAACCCCGTGACGCCGGCGGCACTGCGGTCGGTGTCGCTGGCGGCAGTGGCTGCCCGGAAGCGTCCGGTGCCAATGCTCGGGGCCGGCTTCGCTCTTCGGACTCGGCGTTGTTAGGCGAGTTTTCCGTGATGATGGCGAAGTTCCGACTCGGCATTGTTACTTGATTGTGACTGGCCGTCTTGGTCGTCGTGCCGGGATCCTTGTTGAACAGCTTAAACAGCGTCTCGTCGGTCGAGCTGTTCAGATGGTGGATCTTGTTGCGGCGGGCGAGTAGATTCGCAATCGCTGCCGGGGGCGGTTTGTTGGTGATAGCCGACGAGATCACGTTGATCATAAACCGGTAGTCGTTCTTGGACGCGATGTTGAGATCAGGGTTGGCGTAGAAGCGGCCCAGAGCTGCAAGATGAACATCACCCCCCAAGATTGTGATGCGCACGGAATACTCAGCACTTAAAACTTGAAGACGCTCGATGAACCAGTTGCGCTCCTTCTTATGGGTGCGTGCCGTGTAGTGGTCGTCGAGGTCATCGAGCAGATCGACGCTGCCGTCAAAGTAGTTGAAGAATCCGCCACCAAAGCCGAATCGCCGGTTCATAAACTTGACCGGGCCAAGGAGGGGACTTGAGAAGACGTTCTCCAGCCAAGTCAAACGCTGCACGGGTGTTAGTTGCGATACGTTACGATTGTGTAAGTAGTTATATGATAAAAGAAGACTCGAAACTCACAGGATACGCAATGGGAACACCGAGGAGCAAAATGAGGTGCTTAATTGGCTCATCTGCTGCGGCAGCAGCCCGAAATTCCGTTGTCAAGCGGGTGAAGATCTGCTCGTAGGTCTCGGGGTAGTTGACTTGGTGGCGTGTTCGCTATTCGTTGTGCATTGGTTAGACTATGTGACGCCTCGAGCAGTCTCAGAAGCCGAGACAGGGAAGGGGCTAGGAAGCCAGGGACAGGTATTTACCTCTGTTCGTGCGTCGAGCCCCAAAAAGGCCATGCGGGCGCCCAGCCTGCAGTACATGTTATGCGAATACTCGGCGACATATGGCTATGCGTGATACCGTTAGCTTTCTACCTGGCATTTTGCAATTACAAAATTTCCACTTACTCCTGGCTTCGACCCAATGATATAACTGGGCTCAATGATGGCAGGCGCTACGTAGGTGTCGATGAGCTGCGCAGGGTCAGGCTGGTGTGCCTCGGCAACCTGGGGAGCATCTACAAGAGGTACCGTATTAGTTTGAATTTGTTGTAGACGTTGTCCTGGTTCCCGACTTGAATCAGCATAGCTTACCAGACGTGTATGTCGAGGCCGGTGGGGGCAGGTGGTGCTGGAACAGCATGTAGTATTTGTGGGCGGTACCTCCAATACCACGGAACACCTAATGCAACCTATTTAGCACGGACTCAAACTGCAACGGTGATACCAAAATGGGTAGCAAACTCACGTCGCACTTCATAAAATCGTTGACATATGACCCGAAGCCGTCGATGATCTACCGCACGTGGCGCATGTCGGTTAGCTTTGCTTCTCGTAGGAATTGATTGCTTGGGTGTATAGAGACACACATCGTGATCGTCCCAGATATTCAGCTGCGGGATCTGGCCGTTTGTTGCTGCAAAGGGCTCCGCCGAGTACCACTCAATGTAGTTGTTCAGGTAGAAGTCGTCGCATGCCGCGCGGAGCTTCTCGGTGAACGGGAAATCGCGCCGCTTTTTGGGGTTGCCGACAGCAGTCCACTCACGCAGCGGCCCGGAGACACGGATGCTGTCGTTGTAGATTTGGTCGCCGCCGCCAATCATGACATGGAAGGGCGTTTTCGCGTGGTGCCGAATGACGTCGTTCCACAGAGCAGGTCCGCTCCAGGCGTCTTCGTCCGTGCCAACGCTGAAGCCGTTGCAGGAGAAGAAAAGGATGCGCATGGCTTCTGTGACGGCTGGCACGGAGAAAATGCTGGTGCGTGGCTTGCTCTCGCTGGCGTACCGCAGCCCCGGGAATGAGTATTGCCAGCGCGACTCCGTTTCGCCCATTGGAACAGACAGGTCAAACCGCCAGAAGGTATTGCGCGGGTCGGAGTAGAGACAGACACCTTGGATCTCCTGTGTGCTACTACCGCTAGCCTTTGCAACGGAGCCCGTCCCATTCGTAGACGGGCCGTCCACCGGCGCCGGCGTTGGCTCTGGTTCAGCCGCGTTATCGGCAGAGCCGAGGATGGCGGTGGGAACAAACGATTGCGTTTTGCCGCCGCCACGAGTGACGATAAGGGCACTTCCGACCCAATTGTCGCCTTCCATGCGGCGGTAGTTTAACAGCGGGCCCACGAGGATTTCCTTGCCATCGGATGGCACGCCTTTCACTTGCCCGTCAGCCGTGGTGGGGGGCGCAGAGGCTGCTGCGTCCACCCCGCCGGGGACAACAATGGGCTTGAACCTTGCTGCCGACCCGGAACCAGGGCTGTTCTTGGCAGACCCCTTGGTGGAGGACGTGCCACCAACAGCGCCGGCCGCCGCGGTCGACTCCGAGGGGCTGATTCGCGAGGCGTTTAAGAAAGCCGTTAGGTCCTTGACGTCGCTCCGGGCGCCCTCCTCGTCGCGCGGCTGGCTGGCCGATGCGGCAGCGTGGCGCGCAAAGGCCGACGACTCCTGGTGGCGCCAGCGGTTTGCAGACGCGTGCGGGTTGCGCCCGCCAGTGCCGCTGGCGGTGCCGACGTTGTCAACGTCGTCGATGTCGTCGGCATCGTCGCCGCCGTGGAGGTGCGGGAGGTGCGGATGGTGTCGCTCGGCCATAGTAGCGTCGTTGTACTTTGTATGCGCCTGTGAGAAGGCTGATTGCACAAGAGCTCGCGAACTAGCAGCGTCGAATTACCACCAGCCGTTTGCGAACAGAAACAAAGGTGGGCAAATTTGCGCCAGGACGTCAGTCGGTCGCTGTTCGAGAGGCAGGATTGGTCGTCTTTGCGTTATTGCTAGGTGGCGTGTCTCGTCTTACTCTCGTAAACAGACGTCGCGGCGGTGGAGGTTTCGGGTAAAAGGGAGCCCAAGGAGCAATGCGTCAATGCAGAGGAGAAGGGGAGGAGAGAACGGGATGTCGAGGTGGACGGCTGGCGAGCTATCTCGAAGAGGCGGATGAGGAAAAAAGAGGAGAGGAAGATAGAAAGAGTCTGCCGATAGGGTGACGAAAGTGAGAAAACCAACAATTAATTTAGGGGCAACAACAACACCAGGATAGCTTACTGAGTACGTTGTAGGAAGCTTGGCGCAAGGGGTCGGCTTTGGAGATTAGCGCTGGATGACAGGGCAGCTGGGCAGGCAGGTTGGGTGAAATATTGTGACGGACGAGTCCTATGAGGTAAGGAGGGCAAAATGCGAAAGTCAAACTTTGCAAAACGCCGGACAAGAAAAAGAAAAGAAAAGGCCGAGATTGGGGCCAGTCCAATAGCACGACGCTCATTACTGTAGCAAACCTGACAGATTTGGCAGTTGCATTGATCAACAGCGGGATCGAGCAGGAAGGAAGCAACGACGCGCACAGGCTCGACAGGCGAGAAAAGGCGCGACCGAGCTGCCAAGATCATAGCTTCCCCTAGCTATGTCCATCCATGCCAGGCAGGGGCAAAACGGAAAGAACGGACGACGACATGCGTCGTACAGTGCAGGACAGTGCGCAACGACCGAACAGCGAGAGCGCCAAGTCACCAACCCGTACCCGACCGCGTACAAGAGTCGTCCATTGTAAATGAGTAAAATACTTGTACGCCCTAACGCAAGCTGTTGCAGGTTTCTATTGTAAAAAAGTATCTTACTAAGTACGACGGACGGAGTAATACTCCGTATGCATCTCCAACAATCTGTTGCTGACACGAGTAGCCTCTCCGTTTCTTGTTTTTGCCGGCGCGAGATTTGAATCGAAACTGACGACACTGACAGGATCGAGCCCACTGTCAAGCTCTAGTTCGTGCCCACATTTCGATGTGAAGGAAGCACTGCTCGTTTGGATGCTTCGATGCTTGTTGCCTTGCCGCACTTGCATGTGCAAATACATGGTTGCAGTCCTCCATAGCATTGCATCAACCCACACTGTGCATCCATAGAGCCTTTTGGTTCACCTGCAGCTTGCACCGCACCTTTAGTCCTCCTTTCTTCTTACACGATCTGGTGCAGGCCTCCCGCAGCCCGCAGCCCGCAGCCCGTCGCCCGTCGCCGAATATGTGGCGCGAACCACTGTTTGGTCCTAGGATGCGCCCCAATGGGAGGGACGCAATGATTGCCCTGCATGCGCTAGGCGCAGTTCAACCCAGCTGCAGGGGCCCGAGACCCAATAGCGCCCAATGGGGCGCGATCTAGTGTCGTGATATTGGCGTGCTCTCAGCTGTGTCGCACACATCGTGATGCATCTCGGTATCCGCAGTGCTCCCGTACGATAATACGTGATACTGCAGCTTTGGACCGAATGGGCCCCATTATTCGAATGTGTAAAGGGCACGCACGAGCCACAAGGTTCCCGTCGGCGCAATGACAGCAGTCGGCATGCCCCTCATCTCATTTGCGATGCCACGTGGATTGCGGCCAGACTGGGTGTATTTGGAGCACTGACAGCTTGCTAGCCGAATGAGTGTATGATAAAAAACGTTTTTGTCAAGCTACCTACGTGAAGGAAAGTGATGGGTTTCGAGCTTACGCACATGATGAATTGCCTTAAGATGAAAGTGTTTTTAATGTGTGTATTTTACCAGGTCATGGACCTCGGTGGGGAGAGGATAGCACATGTATCTGTGTACATGGTCTTTACGAGGCTCTGTGAAGGAAAGAATAACTGAAAGGCGTGGAAAGAAGAGAGTCAACTCGGGAAAGGACGAATAAATCGAAGAAAAGAAAAAGAAAAAGATCCTAGTAAATGCGAGATGACAATCTCGTGTAAGGGTATATCCTCCCTGATAAAAATGCGTCCCCTGGCCGTCCGTTTCGGCCATAATAACATACTGATAGCCTCTACGAGGTAAGAAGACGGAATTCTAATATAGACAAAAGAAAAGAATAAGACGTGAGATGAGAAGAAATAGAAAGCCGATAAAGAAAACAATGAAAAGGATAAGAAGAGAAGAAGAGGAAGGTAAAAAGAGGTGGTGATAAAAAAGGTAAACAGAAGATAACAAGTGCTGCCTCAACCAACTCGTCTACCCAATGGCTCGGCCAATGGTCTCAAGGTGCTCAAGGCTGCTGCTGCGGCGCTCATGCACAATGGGCGGGCTGTCCGGCAAACGTGACCGCGGGGGTGAAAGGCCGCCAAGGAGCGGGCCGTCGCTGTCATCGGATGCTCCCGCGGCCGCCGTCGCCCCACTGCTAAACCTTTGCGGCGGAATTGACGACGATGCCGACGACGATGCCAGTGTTGATGACGAGGAAGTCTCCCGCGGCTGCTTTTCCTGGTGCAGGTACTCGTGGTACATGCTGTGACTGCTGCGGCGGCTGATGTTCTCGCTGCCGCCGCTGTTGCCAACGGGTCTTGTCGACACAGGTAACGGCGGGACAGGCAACTGCATGTGGAGAATGGACGTTGGCGACTGTTGGGGCGGCGCCAGTGCCTGCGGGCGGTACATGGGTTGGTACTGCACCACGGATGGGCGCCGCTGGTGCGACATTTGTCCAAAGGACTGATTGAGGGGCGCCTCTGAACCGGCATAGCTGACGGTGCTGCAACTCCGCGCACTTCGAGTGCGTGCGTGCCAGTACGCGGCACTGTTGCTGTTGCTGTTGCTGCTGCTGTTATTACCCGGTGGGGACGGAATGTGGCTGCTTCCGCTGACGCTGTGCGAGTTCCGCCGCGGCGAAAAGATGAGATCCGTGCCGCCTGTTGCAGCTGCCGCCGTCGCTGCCGCTGTCGCCGAGGGGCTTCCCGTGGCAGGGGGCATCTTTAACAGTCGAGATGGCTGGCGCTTGGGCGTTGGCAGAAAAGACGGATCTCCAGGTACAGCCTCGTCTGTGAGACCGGCCCGGGAGTTCGGAGCACGGGCATGCTGGAGAGCAGTAGGTGGCGTAGATGGCGTAGATGGCGAGGCGAGTGCTTGCGAAAAGAGAAAATCGCGGTCCTGGTCAAAACTGAAGCGACCGGCCATGCCGCGCGACGCAGGGTAGCCGAATGACATGGAGCGAGTGGAGCGAGGCGAGAACTCCTCGGATCGCCGATACAGGGGCACGGTTTGCTGCTGCTGCTGTTGCTGCAGGTAGTTGGTAGCAGCAGCTCCTGCGGCCGTGGCCGCTGGTGCTACTGGCATGCCGGCAATCGGAGGGAAGCCGGTTGTGGACGATGCAGAGTTAGGTAGACCCGGATATGGCTGTGGCGGATCTTTGTAAATGATCACATTGGATGGCGTCTTCTTCGGCGGGGGGACAGGTCTCGGCTCCATACTGGCACGGCCACCGGTGATGATACCCGAGCTGTCAAGGCTGACACCTCGCTCCGGGTAGCTGTGCATACGTGGTCGTAGGTCTCGTTTTTGTACTGTGGCTCCTGCACCCAGGGCACCGGCAGACAGGAGTGGCGGAGAGTCCGGGCCATTGTTGCCTCCAGTGAGCACACCAAGCAGCCCCGACGGCTCCTTCTCGTTCTCGCTGGTCTCAGTCTCAGGTAGACCTCGAGCTCCCTTCCAGGTTTCGATCTCATCGTCATCGATTGGAGAAATGCCCCTGGGAAAGAAGGAGCCTCCTCTCCTCTGGCGGAAACGGCAACAGATAAACACCAGGCCAGCCACAGCCACGATGCCGACGATCGAGAGAACACTGCTCAGTATCACGACCGTCGTCCTGTTCGTGAGACTACTGTTGCTATCGGAGGCCGATGCCGTTCCAGAGGAGGTGGGCAGGGCCGAAAGGCTGCTGCTAGTGGAAGCCATTGTGAGCAGAGTAGTGGGGCTGCCACCGCGTGTTGGCGCAGAGATCGTAGATCCCGTGTCTGTCGCGGGCGAAGTGACCGTTTCTGTCGTGGAGGCCACCGAGGTCTGGATGACCACGAGCGTTGTCGAGGCCGTGGATACGACTGGTACTGAAGGCTCGGCAGACGTCGATACTGGCGGCGGCGGCTCTACAGCCGTGGCAGAAGCCACGGGTATCGTCGCCGGCACAGAGACTCGACAGCCAAAATATGTGATTCCAGGTGGACAGTAATATGAGAAAAAGTTACCGGCCCCGTACGAGGTCGGCCATGAAGAAACAGACGGCCAGAAGAAGCTCCGTGCGTCAAGGCGGTCGTCTATGATGGTAGGTTGAGGCGGTGTGCCTGACGCAATAAAAGACGAGGGCAAAAAAGAAGAGGAAGTAAATGGAGAAGAAGAAGAAGAAGAGAAAGAGGATGAAGAGGGAAGAAAAGAAGAAGGAGAAGGGAAGGCTTTTGACAAGGCAGCTGCAGTAGAGGTGGACGGAGGAGCACCTGCCACGTTAGTTATGGTTGGCGGCATGGGGGCCCGGGGGGGGGGGGGGGAGCAGGAATAGCATATACGTGGGCAGGTGTAGATAGATGCTCCACCGAATGGGTGTGAGGATGCAGTAGAGAACGAGAGAAAAAAAAGAGGCAAGGGGGAGGGGGTAGGAGGGAAAAGGGCAGGGATCGTCAGAACGCCATTGGGACGAAGGGGGGTGGTCTACATGCCCCCCTCTGAGGGCGTGTTGATAAGCTGCAACTAAGACCAGAGGGGAGACAAGAATTCAAGGAAGTTGCAAAAGACAAGTGAGAAAGAGAGACAGAAAAGACTGAAATAGAAATAAAAGATATGAAGAGGCAGGAAATAAGAATCAATAACGAAATCGCACAGAGGAGAAGAGATCGAAAGTAAAGTCGAGCGGTGGACATAAGCTGTCTCCCATTCTTCTTTTCGTGGAAGAGAAGGCCGAGAAAGACTAAAAGTCAAAGAGAACAAAGACAGGATAGGAAGGCTTACAAAAGAGTCAAGGAGAGAGGCGGGTTTATAAGTAAGATGCGATTTCAAAGTTGCTATGTAGCTTGGGGGGCGGTATAAGAGGACGCACCAAGACGGCTGCTAGGGGTGTGGGAGACAGGGAAGAGGGTTTGCGGGATAAGAGGGAGGGGATCGGAGAGCTTGGATACTGGCCGGGGGAAGAAAAAGCACAGAGTTTACGAGGTAAGATAGCATCATGAGTTGGCCCAGCGGCCGCCGCGCCTGCGCGAGCGCTCAGAGCCTGGATCGCAAACCAACACGCGCATGGGGAACTATATACCGTGCCAGGTAACATGTAGATTGCCGCTGCTAAACCGGGACGCGGGAGATGATGTGGGCAGTGCTGTTGCACGGTCCTGGCGGTGCTATATTGGGGAGGCTCGAGGCAAGCACGAAGGATAGGAGGGCGGGAAGAAGAGAATAGAATGCATAAATGGGTTTGAAAGGGAAAGAAACAAGGCGAGAAAGAGAGGCCTAGACTGCACTCACCTTCTTGGCCTGTCAACGAATTTTGCACGAGCAGCCAAGGAGGATTTCACGCAGACCCATGGCGCTTCTCTCGCCGTGCAGGAGCAAGGCCAAAAACAGAAACAAGTGCATGACGAGATGCGAAAGACGACTGGCAGGGTTGCAGACACGGGAGCGAGCAGGGAAGCAGGCTCGCAGGGAAACAGAGAGGTCGTGTCTGGTCGGAAACGGATGGGGGGGTCACCGTGCGCGCGAAGCTTCGGAGGCAGACTGCAAACAAGCTGAAAGGGGAAGGGTGCGTTCGAGGAGGAGAGCCATGGTCAGGTAGTCCGTAGTGTGGGATGCGTTGATACGTCGTGAAGGTGGTGGAGGTGATGCAGGTGGCAGAGAGTGGGTGTCGTCGGTGGAGGAGGGCAAAAAAGGCGTGCACAGACGACGTGTGGAGACCTGTTGCGGGCTCTTTCCACTCGTGGCCAGGGACAGCTCCACAGGCGTTCTTGACAGGGGTGCGAGCGACAGGGGGCGTGGACGGCATGTGGGGATCTGTTTCCACCCCCCTGCAGCGGCTTGTAAATGGGAGGAGGGAAGGAGCGAAGGAGGCGACAAGAAAGAGAGCCAGAGAGAGAGAGAAGGACGAAAGAAGAGAAAGGGAAAAGAAAAAGAAGAAAAAGGAAAAAGGAGAAAAAGAGCACGGTGAAAAAGATGGCTAGGAGCATCGTAATGGATACCTAGCTGCTCTGCTCGAGCAGATAGCGGTGACCAGCCGTTTGAGAGCATGGATCAACGGCGTCGATGCTGTCTTACTTCGAGATGTGACTGGGATTGGGGCTGGTGGGTGTTATCAACAGGTGTGTGTCGAGCGTGTCTCTTTTTTTTCTTTTTTTTTCTATCTCACTTTTTGTGTCTCTTCTACGTCTTTTGTTTTTGTCTATCTCTTGTCTTGCTGCGTTTCAACGGTCGACGGTCGAAGAGCCAATGCGCGAGCCAATGGGCCAGCCATCCAAGTGAGACACGGCTGTGATGGCAAAGACGAAAGACGGGAAGGAAAATAAAAGAGAAGCTGGTCGAGCTGGCCGAGCCATGGCAAGTCAGACGCGAGTTCATACTCCGTATTCTTGCATATCGTACTTATAGAGGAATACGTCGTAAGACACAAGCAGCGCTGGATCGAAACAATGGCCACAAAAAGGGCACCGGTGCCTGCCCGTTCCAGGAACAAAGCCAGGCATTGCTGTGATTGGCCCGTCGATCAGTGGGCGGCCTTCGCCTCGAGCCTGCGCACCACCCGAGAATGGATCAGCGCGGTCGAGGGTGGCCAGGCCATGAACCTCGCAGCGGTGTCGCCCCAAAATCGAAAGTGTGTTCGACACGCATTCTGGCCTGGCCGCCCAGCTCCAAGCTAAGAGCTCCAAGTGAATACGACGTACTGCCGGGAGGATGCCCTATTCAGAATCGCAACGGCCTTTCCTTGATACAGTAGCATCTCAACCGCAATTGTAAAACGAGGTGCGGTAAGATACAACCAGAACGCCCACAACCGGCCCACAGTTCGTATGGGGTCAGCGTACAAGTATGGCCAAGAATCGTACATCGTCCTCGAATTTACATTGTGTCTTACTGCCTCCAGATGTCCAGCCCTGTTCAGCTGGAGACGAGATGGGCAAAAAACAACAACAAGCTCACAAGGAGGAGAAAGTGGTTGCCCGCCAGCCACCTGTCGGCCGCGGGCCTTTCCCCCTCCCTTGAGACACAGTAGGGGGCCGTTGGTCGTTGTGAGCAAACGGTCCTGCTTGTCGCTTGTCGTTTCGACGGCGTGCCTGGCTTCCCGGGCCCGCTAAGATAGGCCAGGCTCGCAAGGCCACGCCCCGCAGAGAAACGGCGCTCTCGTGTCGTAAAGTAGTGTCGGAGACGGCGCAACAGCGCGCATTAGGGCCTATCAAGTCCACCCGTACCTTGCACTAATCCATTGCACTAAAGCTGCAGCTGAGCGGCGCCAAGCAAGCAGGTCAAGGTACAAGTACTTACTTGAAATATACGGAGTGAGTCGAGGGAGTGCAATATCTTACTTTCTTAGCCCGCCATAGTTGATGTAAGCACTTTCGACGTATCAATACCCCCCCTTCTTGTACCGAAGCACTTGCACGAAGACCACACGCCAAAGAAGAGACATCAGATGGCTCCACGACCACGAGAGTCGTCGAGGCCTGCGATGGAAGATGCAAACGCGCAAATACGCATTCCCATCCAGCCCCTGTCAGATGCGAATGCTTGTACTCCGTGCTCTGTATGTCGTACGACGTACACCTACAAATACTTGTATGCATCCAAGCTACGGTGAAGCGTGAAGAACTGCATCACGCCCTGCCCCCAACCTGTCAGACCAGCAGAACCGGATCCTCCTGCACGCCGAAAGGGGAAAAGAAATGAAAAGAAAAAAGAAAATGTTCACCGCTCTTGGCTAGCCCGTCCACGCTTTGGTCGGTCCAGCCTGCCTCCTGCTCCTGCTTTGCTGGTGGCCTCTCTGCCAGTCGTCCTGCAGCCTTCCTGCTGGCTGACCCCTAGCGTGTTTTACTTGGAGGGGAGCTACTGTCCAGGCCTGCGGCCTGTTGAGTGTTGCCAATGTGTGGCCAGAGCGGCCTGAAACGGCAGAAACAGAGGCCTGAAGTGCGTGGGCCGCAACCATTGGCTAGGCCAGGCCAGGCCAGGTCAAGTCCGCCCCGGTGCGTCGCGACACCCCCAAAAATAAAATGCAGCGAACCGAGACAACCCACACTCGAGAAAAAAGGGTGTGCAGCTGCGAGGTCGAGGCGAAGTGTGCTCGACGGGCAAACCAAAAGTACTTTACACTACGACGTATTTACTCCGCTGTCACAACTGTGCCTTGCAGCCCGCCCAGAAAAAAAGGTGTCTCAACTCCCACGGACCGGCCGCCCACATCGAGAAGTGATGGACAACGCAAGGAAGGCAGGGAGGCTCGAGCCATGACGGCGTTGCCTCGATTGCCTTGACAGCCAGACAGCCGCCAAATGAAGCGACGATCTCGGAGTCCTTGCAAAGACGGAATGGGCGGACGTGGGTGCCTGCAAATCCTCCGCAAATGGCGTGCGAACTCAATCAGGGTTACGACGTACAGGGACCAGGGCAGGACAGGATACATACGAGAACGATACCGCAAGGCTACGGGTAGGCCCCTCGCCTCTGACAGCTGGGCAGGCCTTGGGTTGGGCGATCGATTCCTGCCCGTGGCGAACAGTCTCAATTGATTTAGTCCTCCGCACGAGCATGATGGGTTTCCGCGATCGCCTTTCTGCCCCTCCCCCCGTATCTTTTTCTATTCTAATTTATCCACCGTGAAGGCAACAGGGTAAGATCATGCGCGGGTGCGAGACGGGCGAAATGGGACTTGAAAAGAAAGACAAGAAAAGAAGAAAAAAGGCGAGGTAGGAGGGGAAAGCAGGTGCATCAGAAGATGCTCGAGCGTGCAGAAGCTGCTCCCAGATATAGCAGAAGACGCGGCCTACTAGACGTACATGCAGCCCCGAATGCAACGCGCACGCACCATCGGCGTCTATTGAGATGCTGCTTCACACAGATGTATAAGGAGGACGATGCATGCCCAGGTTTGATCGTTTTTATGGCCGTTCTGCATGCCGCGTCAATATGCGAGAGAAGCGCCAGACGAGCACGTTTTAAGCGTGCTGTCGAGGACATCAAGGAGGAAATGGCGTCGTCCACACGAGTCATTAATGGCCATCCATCGCCGTTTCGCCCCTTGCATCCCCGGCTTGTCGGCAGGGCAGATAAAGACTGCATCCGCGGAGAATAATCGTTTGCTAAAACCAAACTTTCATGTCAAAGTATCTATGTACTTCGTATGCCCACCGGGACATATTGGATAAGCCGTATCTCGTACGTATTAAGTCCAACGTACTCGTAATAATCCGATACAAATGTCCGAAGCACTTGCTTGCCCTTGCACGGGATATCGCGCGGAGCCTGTCTCGCATCATTCTGTCAATGTAGTTAGTTCACAACCGCCTTGCCTTGGGTAGCTTGTCCCATCACCCAACACGAAGCAGAGAACGGTATGTCAAAATCAACCAGACCCGCAATATAAGTACAGTACGCTGTATCGTCCTCCTTTCATTTCGTTTACGACACTTGTGGCTCGACTCTGTATATTACCGGGCTACTTTGTACCCTACTCCCGTTTCGTTTCGTATACGGTGCTACGCACAAGGGAACAGACGTCGAACGACCAAAGAAACAGGTCCCTTTAATAATATATGTCCTAGGTAAACAAGAGGAGCGAATGGCGAAAGAGAAAGAGAAGGAGATAGAACCCTCCACAAACCGCCCATCTATTCGGTGAGGATATCGCGATGAAAACCCTGATGCAGACGTACGTGCAAGACCAGTTTGAGTTCCAGGAGACTCAAGATGAACGAAATCATCTGGCCTCCACCTGCCTGGCTCTCTCTTACTAATATACCTGCCTCCCGTTCCCCATTCAACGGTCGGATTGTCACCGGCGTCATGGCCGAGGCCCAGATGATATTGTGTACTCCGTACATCGTTTCTGGGTCACCCATCAAAACAACATCCTTTCGATATGCGCGGCCCGCAAACTCTTCAGGGACGATGCACCCGCGCGGTCCGTACACATTCTGCAAACACAAATAGGTACAGGTGAAGCCTCCGTTCCACTCCATGCTAGCAGCGTGGGAGGCAGGCAAGTGAGAGTTGGACTAAAATAGGTTTGCCAACAGAGGTGCTGGCCACAAAAGAGAACTATGACTGTGATTGTAATTGTAATTGTGATTGCTCTGTACTGCCCAGAAACCCTCATTTACCCAAATATCGCAAGGAAGTAGTATTATTTATTCTAGTACAGAGGCATACATTACACACCGAAAAAAAAAAACCACAAACGGAAGAGGACGTCATCTCCTTCCAAGATGCACCCCCATCCACGATCTCTGCTCTCACCATGGCCATGCTCTGGCAGCACTTAGGCACGCAGAAGCTTGGCGGCAAACTTCTCAATGAGATCCTCCGTCGGGAAGCTCAACTCCTCCAGCTTCTGGGCGTAAGGAGTCGGCACCTCGGCGCCAGTAATGCGCTGGGCTGGGGCGTCAAGGTAGTCGAAAGCATATTCCATGGTCAGAGCAAGGATCTCAGCGCCGACGCCAAAGGCTGGGTAGCCAGACTCGACGCAAATAAGACGGTGCGTCTTCTTCACAGACTTGACAATGGCCTCGATGTCGAGGGGCTTGACGGAACGCAGGTTAATGACCTCGGCCTCGATACCGTAATTCTTCTTCAGGTTCTCAGCGGCAGCCAGGGTCTGGCCAACGCAGCGCGAAAGGGTGACCATGGTGAGATCCTTGCCGGCGCGCTCAATCTTGGCCTTGCCAAAGGGAATGACAAAATCGTCCTTCTGTGCGGCCTCTGACATGGGGAAGGACTGGCCGTACATCAGCTCGTTCTCCAGGACGACAACGGGGTTGGGGTCGCGGATGGCAGCCTTCAGCAGGCCCTTGGCATCCTCGGCGCTCCAGGGCGAAACAACCTTGAGGCCGGGAATGCTGCCGTACCACGCGCTGTAGTCCTGCGAGTGCTGGGCACCAACGCCGGAGGCGAAGCCGTTGGGGCCACGGAAGGTGATGTTGCAGGGCTGGATGCCACCGGACATGTAGAGGGTCTTGGCAGCCGAGTTGACAATCTGGTCGATGGCCTGCATGGCAAAGTTGAAGGTCATGAACTCGCACTGGTAAGGGGCAAGGAGGGAAAAAGTCAGTAGCTGCACACCGGACAAACAAAGTTAGGGGAAGGCCCGCCTTGACAGGAGATGACATACCACGGGGTGCAGGCCGCTCAGAGCGGCACCGACAGCAAGACCACAGAAACCAGACTCGGTGATCGGGGTATCAATAATGCGCTTCTCACCGAAGCGGTCGAGCAGGCCCTTCGTGACCTTGTACGCGCCGTTGTACTGCGCAACCTCCTCACCGAGCACAAAGACCTTGGGGTTCTGCTCAAGCTCCTCAGCGAGGGCCTCGTTTAGGGCCTCGCGCACCGTGTACTCCTTGGTGCCGGCCGTCGACGCGTAGGACCTTCTCTGGGACGCGGACCAGCCGGCGATCAGGGGGCGGGCGGCCTGCGAGAGGGCCTGGGTAGAGCGAAGTGTGTGGGAAGAAAACGGCGACCGAACAGCCTTGGGGGCAGTCCGGGACGCGACAGAGGCGGCCAGGCGGCCAGCCGGGCGGACGCAGCGGGACATGGCGGGAGTCGAGAGGGAGGGAGCAATGGCAAAACGGAGGGCGAGATTTGGGCGGATCTCAGGGAGACGACGGTTTGGTCGAGGAGGAAGGAAAAGCAAGAAACGAAGTGAAACGAAACGAACGAAGGCTCAAGAGAATACAATAGAGAGCAAGGCGGGAGTGCACGGCGATGCAATTGGGCGATGCGGTTGCAGGAGGCGATGGGCAAAAAAGACAGAATGTCGTCGACTCGGAAAAAAAAAAAGGGACACTGGAGCAGCACAGGAGCAAGCAGCGTGTAAGATAATACGGAGTTTCGCTCGCAGTGCTCTTTGCGATGCAGGCCGGTCAGCGAAATGGGCCAATTGGCGTGCGTAGGACAGGGGTACGGGTGGGTCTACGAGTGCGTGGTTAAGTTTTTTTCTGTTGTTGTCCGGTATTGTTGGGGGAATTCTCGCTGGAAAGAGAGTCCTGCGCTCTCGGGGCGAAAAGCACCGACAGGCGGCGAGCTCTATCTCCCCGCCAGGAGCCAATCATGACACGCGAAAAGAAACGAGGACCCACCCAAGCCAACAAAATAAAACGAAATAAAACGGCCAGCACCCGCCCAAAGCCGTCGCCAGCCACACAAGGCCTAGCCAGCCCGCCGTTGTCGCACAGCGTTTGCGTGAATAATAATCGCTTCGTGCGCTTCCTGCGCTCAGCCCCTGCCTCAGAACGACACGGCTAGGCGAGGAAAGGCTTCGACGCAGCGGAGGTGCTCGGAGCTCCGTTGGACGGACAGGTTCAGGCCCCATGCAATAAACACCTGACCTTGCAAGCCTACCTGAGACTGGAGCGTCTTTTGCCCAGCAGATGCCAGCGCTGGTGTCACATACAGTAGCATTGCAATCTGAGAAGCTTGTTCTCCCGATCTTATCCTGCTCTCTCTCTACACATCGGCTGCCCACCGCTCTTCTAGCCCAGAATCCTGGTCAGCAACGTCCTAGCCTAGCACACTTACGGTCCCCACTGCTTCGGAGCGCGGCATACATCTACATAAGACACAGACTGGCCGCTCACCTGCTTTTGAAAGATTGAAACCCGAGGAATGCCCTTCGTCTTTTCTTATATTTGTTCATAGCATTGTTATTTATCTTGATAATTGCACGCCTCCGTCCAGCCCGAGTTCGCATGTTGGACACCGCCGACAAGCCCTCCACATTATCTCGGTTACGCCTCTCCCCGAAAGCTCCGGCTTCCTCAAAAGACACTCCCGCTCCCGCTCAACTTAGGTAAGCTAAGCAATGCGGCCCCAGCGCTCGTCCCTCAGTTGGCGGGCTTGCGTCCCACCATGAGGTACATTGGCGTGAAGAGGTTCGCACGCGCACCGGCGACGAGGCAATCACCGCCAACGCTGAGCGCGTCGGCTGTCTTCCTCGTACCAGCCGGGGCGAGGCCGACCTTCTCCAGCAGACCCGTCAGTCCGTGCATGAAGAACCGTGCCGTGTGCGTCATGCGCAGGATCGTGAACAGGTCGCCCCACGTCTGCAGGTACTTCATCTCGCCCGACAGGGGCCAATACCACGGCAGGGGGTCATCGCGCGCCGCCATGTCCTCGTGCTGCAGGATTTCGAAGCCAACCGTCTTCATCGCGTCCAGAGCCTCCGAGATCTTGCACATGTTGGAAATGCCGTTGCCCAGCTCAATGCCCAGCCGGATGTCGCGGTGCTGCACATTGTCGTTGTCATAGTCGTCGGTCATCAACCACTCGTACACGCCAAAGACACCGCCGGGCTTCAGTACCCGGAAGATCTCGCCGTACACGCCTTCGAGCCGAGGGGCATGCACCGTAGCCTCAATGGCATAAACCGCGTCGAAAGAATTGTCAGGGAACGACATTTGCTAAAAGACGAAAAAGACAGATGGTCAGTAAAAAGAAAACGATGTCAATACGTGGAAAGGGATCGTAAACGCTGTTTGCTCACCATGAAATCACCCTTGACAAACGTCAGCTGGTTGGACAGCTTCTCCTTCACCGCGTAGTGCGTGGCGCGCTCGATCTGGTAATCGTTGTTGTTCAAGCCCGTGATGTGAGCGCCTGTAAACTTGGCAATCTCACGTGCCGGGCCACCTACACCACAACCGACATCAAGCACTTTCATGCCCTCTGTGATGCCAATTTTGTGGGCCAGGTAGTGCTCATGCCGCGCAATGGCCTGGTAGAAAGGCTCGCCGACGGAGAAACGGCAGAAATGGAAACTCTGGCCCCATCCGTACTCGTAAATATCCGTAGCGAGGTTGTAGTAGCTGCCGGCCGAGAGAGTTGAGTCAGCAAAATCCAGGAGACAGGAAAAGTGTTTTCGAGGGAGGCAGCTCAAACGTACTGTCTCGTGAGGGTGGCGTATTCATTGGTGCGGGCCTATAGCCAGAAATAGCATTAGCAACCAGAAGACGCGCCCAATTGCAGTCGATACCCATGTTCAGCCTCGCGGTAGGCATCGATCTGGGTTCTCACCAACGTTTTCAGGGGTTCATCGACATACCTCGCGATCTTCCTTTGTCTCAGCCTCGGCCGTCTTGTTGTCGAAGTGCTTGAAGTACTCGTCCACCGCCAGCTTCTTAGCCTCACGGTCCTTGGTGAACATAGCAGAGATGCCACCCTTGGCTTGCGCCGAGGAGCCGTGCAAAGCCTTGTTGAAGTCAGCATCACGCTGGTGGTTCTCGGCCTCGAGGCCTTGC
The DNA here is from genome assembly GCA_021396225.1 of Sporothrix inflata. NCBI lineage: Eukaryota > Fungi > Ascomycota > Sordariomycetes > Ophiostomatales > Ophiostomataceae > Sporothrix > Sporothrix inflata. The sequence goes on along the minus strand of WNYF01000117.1, from coordinate 12,012 downwards.
TTAGGGGCAGGCATGATAGTTGCTGGTCGTTTGTGGGGTGAAATGGGTAAGAAATAAGGGGGGATTGAAAGTTGTTGAGAAAGTAGGTGAAGGTCAACTCGAGCGTAAAGTAGCGATGGGAATTGTCTCAACAAAGAAGCCAGAAAATTAGATCTACGAGCGACATGCGCAGATATTTAACGTCGCCTCTAACTTTCCTAGCTATTTTTGTGCCAGGGGTAAACTACGTGAAGGCGGTGTCCGTACTCGTTCCTTTTCGTACTCGCGCCCGGGGGGACCCACTTTTACACTTTCCCCCTATTCACATTCTAGAACACAGAAGGAGCGAATACGAATAAGAACCACTGTGAATGTACTCCGTTCACGAAACGAGTGCTGGATCACGTGTGAGCATACCGAAGCCAACGGTCGTACTCGCAAGTCGTACTCGCGGGTTTCTCACAAGCCTTTCAGATTGCTTTTTAAGCTGGTCGTACGTCGTACTCGGCATGGTACACGCTGCAAGGCTGATACGAATATTGTGTCGTTCGGCCGATGGAGCCCATACATGTACGTCGCGTCGTAGTTCGTTGTGTGATAGGGGCACGGAGATTTACCTGCGCGCTGCGCAGTTTTGAGAATCTATGCAGATTCTATTTTTTTGCGTACGATGTCATTACGGAGGCGCAATCTTGGAGCTAGCATCTCGGACGGTGCGATCTGCGTTCTATGTATTCGTAAATACTTTTGACAGATGTCAGAATCTTATCGGGTGTTGGTACTCCGTAGATGTACGGAGTAATAGTACTCGTAACCTTACAGGAAAGGGTACGAATACGAGGTAGAGGCCAACTGAAGGACGCCAGGTCCCGTGACGTCGTATCAATATTACCGGGGTCACGTGCCTGGCTTTGCTCCTAAACCAAGTGTCTTCAACCATGTGAACTATTACGATTTTGCCACTTTCATCCTACAGATAATTACAAAGTAGGTCTGATAATCTTCGCCACTTTTTTCCACCTTAAGCTCGTCGCGTCCAGTGCCGTGCATTTTTCTCCCACCGACAAATCAACAAATCCGATATCACATTCCCTTCGTCGACTGCTTCCTCTCCTTCTAGATACTGCCGCGACGCAGGCTTTTTCTTACACCCTTTTTCCAATTCCTCGGATCAACTAGTCAACCGTGTTTTTTTGCTTTTCACGATGCCGCCGGCTCAGATCAAATCCGACATCAATCGGTCAGGCTGGGAAGCAACAGACTTCCCGTCCGTCTGTGAAAACTGCCTGCCCGAGAACCCCTACGTTCGGATGCTCAAAGAAGACTATGGCGCCGAGTGCAAGCTGTGCACACGACCATTTACAGTCTTCAGCTGGCCAGCAAGTCGTGCCCACGGACGGAAGAAGCGCACCACGATCTGTTTGACCTGCGCGCGCTTGAAGAACTGCTGCCAATCTTGCACACTGGACCTTTCGTTTGGCCTGCCAATAGCCGTGCGTGATGCCGCACTCAAGATGGTTGCCCCCGGCCCTTCCTCGGAGATCAACAGAGAATACTTTGCGCAAAACAATAGCGAGGCTATTGAGAAAGGCCTCGTTGGCACAGAGGAATACGAACAAACGGACGACAAGGCCAGAGAATTACTACAACGCCTGGCGCAGAGCAAGCCCTACTTCCGAAAGGGCCGGCAAGTCGACGAAGACGGCAAACCACTTTCCAACACGGCTCATAGTGGCACACAGAGGCGACTTGGAGCCCCAGGAGGTGGCGCTCTGCCAGGTCCGTCAGCGGCAGGAGGCGATGTGGTCATAGGTGTAGGGGCCGGTGGGGCCGGTCCGATTCGTACCCGGGACTCGAGGGCTGCGCGGGCAGCCGGGGCGGGGCCTGGTCGCCCAGCGGCCGGTCCCAGGAAGGGACCAGCGGCACTACCCCCACCTGGGCCCAAGGACTGGATGCCACCATCCGACGAAAGCATCATGTCACTTTTCGTCACCGGGGTTGAGGATGACTTGCCTGAATACAAGATTCGGGACCATTTCAAAGTACACGGCAAAATTCGGTCTCTCATCTGCTCGCACATGTCACATTGCGCATTCGTCAATTACGATACAAGGGAGGCGGCAGAGAAAGCATCTGCGGCATGCCAGGGGCGTGCGGTCATTGCAGGCTGCCCGTTGAGAGTGCGGTGGGGTCAATCTCGTCCTGTTGGAACAATGAACCGCGAAGAGCGGGTAGAAATGATTCGGGATGGCCGCTCTGCATTTCCAGAGCTGCGCAAGAAACAAAGCGGGTAGGGTAGGACTTTGCTGTTCTCCTCCTCCCTGAGAGTGTCTAGCTCTTGATGTCTGACACTATTTCTGTACTTTATAGATGATTACCAAGCCATACAAATATAATGAACTTATGCCACACGATGCCCTAGTCTCGCCCATCGACGTATACCTACATCGGACACGTCCTTATTCGTTACAGCACACCGAATACACACTAGCCCGGTTGGCCGGCGGCAGATCTCATCCCTGCAACGCCGGGTGCCGCATGTGGGGGGCTAGGCCGGGTGTTTGTTCCGTTGAGAGCCACCATATATAGCCGAGAAGTCGGAGCGCCACCCGGCAATCAGTGCAAGAAAGAAACGCAGCGTTTAAACTGTGTGTTGAGAGCATTATTCTCTCCGACGCATGGGGCGGCATACCCAGTCTGCGGGCAGCCGATCGGGGCTACATAACGAGTTCTTTGTAGGACTCGTACAGATCACTTCACATCATCGAAAAGAAAAGAAAATCTATTTCAAATTTTTCTAAAACCAACCAAAATCAGAAGCTCGTCCCACCCGTCTTCCCGAGGGTATCAACTCCTCCACGTCCACCATTCATTTGGCACACCTGGGTAACCAACCATTTGTCCTTTGCTGAAGGCGCCTTCAAACTTCAGTATCCGCACGGGCCAACATCCCCAACGCTTCCGAGTCGGCCCGGGTCCGTTGCAAACCCAATGCGTGCTCTACCGTCCGGACAGGTCTTGGACACTCCACTTGTAGAGTTCCATCCAAAAATGATCGTACACGGCACCGGCGTGTTGTCCCACGGCAGAAAGGCCCACCCTTGGCATCCATCCGGGGATTCGGCGAAGCACACGCCACAGCAATCGGCGGCGCTGGGAGCAGCTAGCAACTTGTATGGCCATGTCTTACCAGCACTCTCGGCCACGCCCATGTAGGAAACGTTTACGGTCCAGGTGGCATCGTGCTAGCACTGTCTTGCGTTGTGGACCGGCGAGGGCTACCAGATGTCTTTGTTAGCACTGTTTTTGAAAGGCAACCAGCCGTGGCCATATGTACAGTTTCGGATGGTATGGCGAGTGTATATGTCGTTGGTCGGCTGCAGGACGAGCAGTCTGTGGGCCGCGCCGACGCCGATGGGGCCGCGCCGTTGCTAACAAAGATTGGTTAGCAACAGACCGTGTGCATTCGAAGCAAAATCTGGCATTGCACCTCTTTTCGTACCTATGAGACCCGGCGACGTCGACCGACATGTGATGGGTGACGATGGGAATGGTGGCCAGGGCGATAACGCCAAGCATAAATACGGCGGTGGCGGCGACCAAATACGGCTTTCGCCTCGCCCACTGCCATGGCCGGCACAGGGAGGTGCCGGCTCGGGATCCACATCGCTCCTGAATGAAGCCTTGCTTGGGACCATCCAGGGAACTTTCCCCCTCACCCCCTGGAACTGACACCGGTGCATTGGCAGCAATACTAGCCTGCTGGCCTAGCACGCTCACACTAGGGCCTTCACTTGCTGCCACGCTGCCGACTACCTCCGGAGCGGCATGGGCATCGAACTCGGCATATCGGACCTTGGGATGCTGGGATGTAGCCGACACCGCACTGTGTATCTTACCTATACGGAGACGGTACAGCTAAGCGGGAGCGTGCCGCATGCCCTCGCTCTCTGGGTTGGTTGTCTGGCCGATCATGCCTCTCTGTTCGGGAGCGGTGTAAGCCATGAGCATGACACCTTGACGGCTGTGGGCATTTGTCGCTTCAGCAGCGTATGTGCTCACTTTCTGTTGATGTCCAACTTGAGTGAGCCGCTGCGATTCGGTCACTTTTGTCTCGCCTTGGCAGGAAATACAAACACACTGGCTGTAGTAGATGCAACTGGACAGGAAGACAACGTCTACCCCTCCCTTCGTCATCGGTGCGCTCTTGTCGAACCTGTAACCTCTCAATTGCGCGTCACAATTACTTCGTATAGCAATAAGGTTCTGCGAGTACTAGGGGAACTTAGCACCGGTGCGGCCTCTCGTAACATCCATTGCGTTCGTTCTGACTGCCAGCTTGGGCCACGGACCACACTAGGCTTGTCACATCTCCCTTTATCCCGCATTTGATCTGACTTATTATATAGGGATCGTTCCCGTACGCGTGTGTGTGTGTTTAACAGCGAATGAAGTCTTCTGGCGCCTGATCCATGCAACTTGACAACGGGGTGCCCAAATCTCCAACCACTTATTCACTACATGCAGCACGTGCATGACACATGGGGTGCTATATGGCAGCAGGGCACACCGGATCACTAGAGTACCAGGCCATCACCGCCCTCCAGCCTACGATGACTCTCATACAGTGGCTTTTTTACATCTGCTGTCGCGATATCACGTCGTTACGAACCATGCGTTCCCAGGATGTGGTTTCTTTTTTTCACTGTAATAGGCTGAAACGGTGGCTAGAAGATCGAATGAAACAGGAAAATACAATGGATGAAATAAAATGAAATATAAAACAAGATAGCCTTTTTTCGTACAGGAACAAAGACCTGGGATACAAGATAGTGTTACAAACAAGGAAATAAAAAGGGAAGACATCCAAAAATAAAAATAAAAAATGCGCCGTAGTGAAGTGTAACATGCGCCGACCCCCGCCCTCGTTCGCTGGATTTATCGTAATACGGTGCCACATACAAGAAGAGAGGGTCCCAGCAGTGATGAATGGGAGATGCCTCCATGTTTTTGCCCTTTTTACTATTGATCTTTTTACGTTCTACTCGTCGCATGGCAAAGGCTACACAGCCGGTCCTGGTAACGAGAGACAAATAAAAATAGAAACAGAAAACAAAAAAAAAAAAAAGAAAACAAAAAAGAGAAGTAGCAGATTGATATAAATCGGCAAAACATCACAGAGAAAAGAGAAGACCAAAAAAAATAAAGGACAAAAAATAAGGTCCTACCCGGAATCGAACCGGGGCTACTGGAAATTAAGATCAAGAGAGATCAGAATCCAATGTCCTAACCGCTAGACTATAGGACCCTTAAATTGAATTGTCAGGTTTCCGTTAAAATGACCTATCTATACTAGTAAACTGATTATGTAATGTGCACTTTTCTCATCCGTGTTTATCGCATTGCACTAGCAACCAAACGATACTCGACTCCAAACCTAACCTCAACTTCAGTTGTTCGCCGTCGTTGCATTTCAGCCTTCACTGTTCCCGACTCACACCCAAACGTGTCATCACGATATCTTTTTCTATTTATGTACGGTGCGCCAGCACGGCCATCTGCTGCTCCGTGGCTTGGTCGCCTTCGGGGAAGGACGAGCCGCCCCACCGTACCTCCACACTCCCGTTTTATCCATACGAGGCGCCCTCTATTTATCAGAGACATCCATCCTCAAGGTGAGGCTGTTCTTGCTTGCGGCGGAAGGCTTACCGCCCCAGCTTCCCTCCAATGGCTGTATTTTGCAAACAAACTTCGGTATATTGTGCTGTTGATACCGAACATGCGGTTCGTCACATGAACGCATTTCTTTGCCTCCCGGATGGACTCCCCCCGCAGGCTCCGTCATTTTGCGCCCTGGGCCTCACACGCACTCGACATAGAAGCAGCCAGGGTGATCCACATGGTCACGAGGTGCAGGTCGTTGCTCGATTATCGGCCCCCAGGAGTCGCAGAATAGCTGGCGAAGCGCCCACGCCGACGGGCCGACCGATCTTTGTTGCGGCTGGCATGATCTTGCGCATCTATGCAGACAACCCATTCCGGGCGCGTCCTCCGTTTTGTCTACCATGACTAAGTGAACATGCTGTCAAGGTTTTTTTTCTTTTCCTTGTTTACTTCTTTCTTTTGCTTTCTGCTGGGGGGGGGGGGGGGGGGGGGGGGGGGGGGGGGGGGGGGGGGGGGGGGGGGGGGGGGGGGGGGGGGGGGGAGGGGAGATTTTTTTTTTCATTTAATTTTTTATATTGATTTATTTTTTTTTTTTTTTTTTTTTTTTTTTTTTTTTTTTTTTGTTTTTGAACCCCCCCCCCCCCCCCCCCCCCCCCCCCCGGGAACATCAGTCTCGGGCCATGGCCTCTTGACCAGATTCGAGATCGAGACTGCTGCGTCCAAAAGATGTGCATACTCCAACCCCCATCTGTCGGCTCCCGGCACGCAGGCCAGTCAGACATGGGCGAACGGCGAGTGCCAACCTGGATGGACGCCTGGCCGCCGCAAGGTGGAAATCAGAGTCGGGGGAGCGAATCCGGTCAAATGTGCTCAAGTAATCTATTTACATAGACTTCCATGCGCCTTTTGATATGCTACCGTAGACACCGGCGGGCGCATGGCCCTTCGCATTGATTACAGTCGAGCATCCCCCGCTACTTGCCTCCTCGTGGCTTCATATCCGCCTGCCTGGTCCGTCTTCCCCGGGACTGCCAAGTACCTGAGGCCTGTCTTGATTTCTGTGCCGAACTACCCGTCGACCGCATGGTTTCTGTGCCAAGCATGCGGTGATGTCGGAAACACAACCGCCACACAGCCATTGCCCAGAAGACATAAAGTCCAGCATGCCCGTCAAGGGCCTTTCTTTGTTCTCTCAGATTCCTGGATTACAAGCCCACTCCCTCGTACCACTGAGCCTGTTAGTATACTCACTCGTCTCTAATCTCAGACACCCTACTTCACCTTCAACTTTCCCTTTCCTGATTCTACCTTTTTGCGTCGGTTAGCAAGCCCCACCCCCTGGCCGCTGTTCTACCTCGATTTCCGTGGCATACGGACAGTCTGCCGCCCCCGCCCCCATTCACCCCCTCGCGGCCCTAACACCGGCGTATCAAGATGAAGGTCGTCTTTGCTTCTTCTCTCTTGTCCCTGGTGTCGCTGACCGCTGGCCACGGCGCAGTCACAAGCTACATCATCGGCGGCAAGACCTACAACGGCTACGATGGATTCGCTCCATCGACTTCTGGGTCGACTATCCAACGGCAATGGCCCGACTACAATCCCATCTTGACATCGACAAGCCCCATGATGATGTGCAACGGCGGCACTTCAGCACAGCTGTCGGCACCCATCGTTGCTGGAGACAATGTCACAGCGGTGTGGAAGCAATGGACACACCAGCAGGGCCCTGTAATGGTGTGGATGTACAAGTGCGAAGGCGATTTCTCGTCCTGTACAGGGTCTGGCAAGAACTGGTTCAAGATTGATCAGCTTGGCCTTACAGCACCGCCTCTCACCAGTACCAACTGGGGCACTGCTGTGGTGTGCAAGACCCTTGAATGGTCCAGTGCCATTCCCAAGAGCCTGGCGCCGGGGAATTACCTGATCCGCCATGAACTGCTGGCTTTGCACCAGGCCAACACACCACAGTTCTACCCGGAGTGTGCCCAGTTGGTGGTCTCGGGGAGCGGCACGGCGCTCCCCCCTACGAGCTACATGTACAGCATCCCGACATATGCATCGATGACCGACCCGGGTGTGATGGTAGGTGCCCGTCCCCTTCAAAGCCCGTGCGGCTGTTCAGCACCCTGCTTGCACTGTTCTCCCTGGTCTCTGGTGACTGACGTCCTCTAGGTTGACATCTACTCTAGCACAGCCACGACTTACACGTGTCCTGGCGGCGATGTTTGGTCCGGGTTTGCATCTTAGAGTGGGCCGTTGCCGTAGTCACTGTGCGAGCGCACTTTTTTTTTTTTTCATCCCTTTGCGTCCATACCCAGCCCGACGGCCAGCATGGACTTTCTTTTTGTGCGAGCTACAGTGCAGGGGGCGAGTCGAATGCCGCTCGTCGCTCTCCCAGTCGCCGGTTGGCGCACACAACATATGCACGTGTAGCAGACTGCAGTCGGCCCATGTCATAATCCTGTGTATTATTAGTAAATCCCACGCAATATGCAATGTATATCTTATATAATCCATGAAAGTGCTATCCTCTCGCCACGTGCCTCATAGGGCACAGAAACATACGTCTTAGAGTACGATATTTATGCTTGCACGGGAGTTTCCAGAAGTGAATCGAGCACCCCGTACGTCGTACAGTGTTCTTATTTCCCATACCACGACGGGCACGAACGTCTGCCGAGGGCAGACGCAGGTCTGCAGTGCTACAGGCGCCGTCGGCCGTGGGTGGTCCAGATAACGTTTTTAATAGGTGGCGATCGGCGGGAGCGATCGACGCTTGTCTCCTCGGCGCCCCTCTTCGACGACAGGGGTGAGCATCCAGGACACCGCCCGGATAGGAAAGTGGTTGGCCAATGGCCGGCGCAGATCCAACAGTGCGCTCCGTCCAATACGCCGCCAGCGTCTCGGATTCGGGCGCAATTAATACTCTCCGCGAAAGCAACAACCAAAAGAGGCGACCGAACCGCAACATTGGTCTTTCTGCCATGCACAGATAACGCCGGCTGTTACCTTTTACCTTTTAGACCTTGCAATGGCGCACGGGGTCGGCCAGATATGGAAGGTTGTATCACCTCGAAATCTGGCGATCGCATTGTAAACCAATGCCCGTTCAGTCACCCGATCACTTCTAGTCCAATCCGCAAGCATCGTGCACAAGTACATGCCGTGATGGGCTCGCCTAGCCAGGAGGACGCAGCCGTTCGATTTGCTCCTCCTCCCTAATGAGACGTAGCCTGGGCATGGGTTTGGGTGGGCGCAGGCAAAAGGGCAAAGGTTCGTACCGCTTTATCTTGCGGCGTACTTGGGCTCCTTCGGTCCTCTCGTTCTGTCCTGTCCTCGCCTCGTCTTCTGCCGGCCATATATAGATGCCTCTGATTTCCTCCTCGGCCTTTTTTTTCCTACTCCGTGACGCTCTTTCTTTCAAAAACCTCCCGGTCAGAATACGAGCCCAGCCGCAGCCTTCGTTTTGTATCATCTACCAGACAAAACTGCGATTTTCTGTCTTCGGAATGGCACGCAACAATGTGAGACAGCACCGCACCCTCCCTAGTCTCCCACATAACACCTTAACACTGCAGCATCTTTAACCGTGTCTTGCTAACAATCCGCTGCTCCCCTTCCGCCACCAGATGCTCTCTGTGTCGGTCCTGGTGCTGGGCTTGTCTGCCTTCGCGGGCGTGGTGACCTCCACACCTGTTGCGGCTCGGGCCACCTGTGTCTATACGTGCGGCAGTGTTTGTTACTGGCAGACCGATATTGATGCGGCGCTCGCAAAGGGCTACTCCCTCTACCAGTCTGGGCAGACTCTTGGTAATAGTTGAACCCTTTTCAAATCCGGCATTGCCAGGTAGATGCAGCACCGTGCTAACAAGGACCCAAAAAAGGTTCGGACAAATACCCTCACCAATACAACGACTACGAGGGCTTTAGCTTCCCGACTTCTGCGCCATGGTACGAATTCCCTATTCTCTCGAGCTTCCAGGTCTACTCGGGTGGCTCGCCTGGGGCCGACAGAGTCGTTTTCGACTCGAAGGGAAACCTTGATAGCCTCATCACGCATACCGGAGCCAGCGGTGATGATTTCGTCGCATGTAAGAAAGACTAGATCTGGCTCTTATGGCTGCACCTGGTGGGCGTCGGCCAGCGGTCCGGCGAAGAGGGCCAGATGTGGCGGCAGCTGCTGAAAGACCTGGACGGCACCTGGGGCTATAAGTTTGACGCAGACCCGATAATGCAGCGCATGTAGGTTTTTTGGGGGGTTTTGGGTTTTCTTGGGGTGGGGAGTGATGTTTCTTGGTTTTTGGATCTCCATCTCTACTTGAACTTACGGACATGTGGGACACATATGAGGTGAATGTGCAACAGTCTGCTGGCATTTCATCTAGGATTAGCATTTTTTTCCCCGAATTTATATGGAAAACAGACATCATGGCTTGTATAGATGCAAATTTCATGATCATTACCAAAGGGAAATAGAGATTATCTGCAATAGTGCTGCCCATTGTTCTTTCAGGAAGCGATGGGGAAAATATAACCTCAAAGCGAGTAGTGGCGCAATTGCTATAATTGCTTTGAATTACTTAAAAGTCAATTTAGAAGTCTGGCAGCTTCTTTTTTGTGCAGTTGCTGCTTGAGCACCTTGTTGCTCGACCATGTTATAGAGTTTCACGGATCAAGTCCAAAAATGACCCTCAACCTAGCTCTAGTATGCCCCCCATGGCTCGCAAAAATTAAAAATGTAAATAAAAACATGGAGGGAAAGATAACAACTGCTATGCTTGGACGGGTTGAGCAAAAATCCGGATCAACTGTATCTTACGCCAGACCACATTTCTGCTCATTTTTCTCCACCACCCTGTACGTCTTTCGTATTACTGCGTATCTCATTCTTGGATTGCCCCGAGGTTCCTGGGGTTTCGAGAAGGGATAGTTCTGCAAGACACACCACCTGGAAAATCACGATAGCCCCAAAATAGATCGCAACAACGACACCCACGCAGAGCGTCACCAAGATCGACAAGCCATAAGCGGCATGCACCCAGATATAAAGGCAACCTCTCCAGGCTGGCCATTGACGAAATAGCACAGAGATCACCTGTGCCATCGCCCTAAGAATCCAGTATCCCTCGTATAACTGCGCCCCGAGGATTGCGACATAGACGGCGGTGGCGGCGAGTTTATGCAACCGTGTTTTTAGATAGCGACTGAGCCACAGAGTAAACTGCGGCTTCGGTATCGTGATATGTTTGTGTTTTTGTTCGTCGGATTCTTGCTTGCCGAAGAAGGTGCGCTGCTGGAGAGGAGTAGTGCCATTAGGTAAGATGGAAGGTGCCAATCTTACGCCAGACCATATCGTCAAGAACCAGAATGCAAAGAGGAAAATACACAGCAACCAAAAGAAGCCGGGTGAATCGACAAGGGGAGAACGCCGCATAATGTCTTCTTCTCTACTGGAGATATTGTGAGCGGCTTCTTTCTTAATACGGAATTTCTTTGGATATTGACGAACGGACGCACCTTTTTATGTATTTTTGTCGGTGTCGTGAAGGAAACAAAGTGGCGGGCAGGATCGTTTCATGCACAACGCCCCTTAAGAAAAAGCCCCCGAAGACACGGTCAATTTTGTTAAATAACACACCCCCGGCGTATATTATATTTACTAATATGTTTTTGTTTGTTTTATACCGACGAGTTAATTTTTATTGACGTTAATACGGAAATCCGGTTTATTTATAATTTAAATATTACTTTAAATAATACTTTCGTAGTTCAAAGTAATATATTAAGAGTTTTTCATGTATAACTTTGAATTTATAATACCGTAAAAAGTGAGGTTTACGCCGGGTTAATAAAGATAAAATTAAAAGTATCCGTTATTTTTGGAATAATATCGTTTACGGTTAACTTAACGAGATCCTAGTTATTATACTCAGGGTTAAAAATTTAGTATATAATATTTAGTATTAGTATACATTAATATTAATACACTAAATTTAATACTATGATAGGCCAAGGCTATAAGCATAAAGGGCAGGCAGGGCCCTACCCATATAACACACCAGGGTTGGCAATTAGTATACTAATTAGTATTTTGAAAGCCTATACTAAAATACTAAAATACTAAATTAGTATACTAAATTAGTGTTCTCCTATACTAATACTAAATTAGTATACTAAAAATTTTTTTTCCTGTACTAATACTAAATCAGTATACTAAATACTAATTGTATAACTTAATATTTATTTTTATTTTCATATTTTATTATAAAATATATTACTATATTAAAGTTTTATTATATATTATTAAAATATATATTAATTATTATTTAAAAGTAATAAAACTTATATTTTTAAAGTAAGAAAGTTAAT
>WNYF01000116.1:0-105119 GCA_021396225.1 Sporothrix inflata | reverse complement strand
TTCCCCAGGAGGGTTCTGTCTAGCTAGTCGCCAATAGCCAGGAGTGGCTGAGAAAGGCGGATAATAATAATAATAAACGATCCAAACTAACAACTCCTACCCCTAACGCGGCGTGTCCGAACACGCGCCAAACTTCGGCTGGCACGTCTTGCCGCAGTAGTCGGCCGTCTTGCCGCAGAAACCGTTGGCCGAGCAGCAGTTGCCAAAGCGGCTGCCCAAGCAAGTGATGCCCGCGCCGCAGTTGCCGTCAACGGTATTTTGGAGACCGGCCGTCGACGCTGGGACCGAGGCAGTGGAGACGCTGCTGCTACCACCGCGGTTGAGTGGGTTGTCCGGGACGAGGCTGGAGTCCGGATTCTTGACCGTCGCCGTGGCGGTGTTACCCCCGCGGACGCTGCTCCGAGTGGTGGGCGGTGGCCGACGGATGGTGGTCGACGGATAGCCTGGGGGACCGGTTGTCGTCGGCGGCGTCGGCTTGACGGGGACAGATGTTGTCGATCCCCCACCCCCACCGCCCGACGACCCCGGCCCCTGGCGGTACCAGTTCTCCTTGGGATCGCCTAGGCACTCGCCCACGGTCACGGACCGCCAGCCCTTGGCAAACAGGCTCGTGAGAACGTAATCGGTCAGGTTGTAGACGGTCTGGTAGTGAATGTCGTGCTCGATCATGAGGTACTGCGAGTTGGCCGGCTTGGCCTTGGCCATAGCGTCGTCCCAAATGTCCTTGCTGTTCTGGATCAGTTTTGGGTCGTCGTTGAGGTAGCCCTCGGTGTCGAGGTCAAAGTAGGTGACGTGGTAGCCGAGATCCGAAAGTGTCTTTTGGCAGGCAGACTCGCAGATGGAGTAGGGCGGGCGCATGTAGGTGGGGAAGAAACCGAGGATGTCGTTGAAGGCGATCTCGTTCCAGATGATCTGGTTGCGATACTGCGCGGCCGTGAGCTGGCTGGCGTTTTGGTGCGACCACGTATGACTGGCGACTTGGTGGCCTTCAGCGACCATTCTCTGCTTTTGTTAGTCGACGAAGCGAGCGAAGCGAGGATATAAAAACGAGCACAGCGACGACCAAGAAACACCTACCCGGATGAACCCCGCCCACGGCTTCGAGTAGTCGTTAATCATGCCCTTGCCTAGGTTGTTGCCCGTGATGAAGAACGTCGCCTTGGCGCCGTACGCCGCGAACTTGTCCAGCAGGTCGCCCGTGTAGTTGTAGGGGCCGTCGTCAAACGTGATGGCAATATCGCCCTTCTTGACACAATCGTATATGCCCAGCCCGCCGTACAGCACCGAGCCCACGTGCGGCCGCGCCACATTGGACGTGTCCACGCCCTCGGGCTTCTGGTTCGCATCACACCCGGACCCGTAGTTGATCAGGCAGTCCGGCGCCGAGCAGTAGTCGGGCGTCAGCCCGCACCATCCTTCCGGCGAGCAACAGTAACCCTTGGCGCAGCTGCCGGAGCCTGCGCCGCACTTGCCGTCTTTCCCGCCTACCTGGCGCCGGCGCAGGGTCGCGGCATCCCGTAGTGTCGTTTCGTCGGCCTCCATTTCCTCGCGTGTCGGGAGGTGGTGGTTCGATGATGGCATCTCTGCTACTTCTGGCACGGCGGCTCGTGCGTTTAGCGGCGCGTTGGCGGCCATCTCGGCCCGGGCAGAGGCGAGCAGCTCCGAGAGAAACCGCCGGCCGCCGCCCAGGAGCTTGGGGATGGGGAGGTCGCCATGGGCACCATGGGCAGCGACCTGACCAGGGACAGCCAGAAGCAGCAGCGGCAGGGCTGTCGACGGTGAAAGGCGCATCGCGAGCGAAAGAAGGGGAGAAGAAAGGAATTCAAAAGGGAGACAGGTGGGATATGAAGGCTTGCCTGTGGACGAAGAAAGGGAAGAAAAGGAAGAAAAGGGAAATCAAGAGAAAGAAAAGAAAGAAAGAAAGAAACAGCACGCGGAGAAATGCCAAGAGTTTTTTTTGAATGTGGCTACTACTCAGTCTCTATAAAAAAGAAACCGGCGAGCAAGAGAACACACACACACAATAATTGTATATGGGGTTAAAATGGGAAGGGAAAGACTGAACCGAGGGGACGGAGTACCTGGCCGAATGGCAAAAATAAAGAGCCAATGCCAAGGCCAGAAAGACAAAAAGAGTAAAATAAGAGGACATATAAGGAAATAAATACCAGACGACCAGATGAGGTTATTAACAGCTACGTGTATAGAAAAGAGCCAAGAAGACGAGGCTTCAGGGTAAGGGTGGGCCATATCTATAATCATTCAATCTACAGATGCACCGCCGAAGACAGGAAGAGACGGTAACGTTACCGAAATCACGAGAGAGAAGGCACCAAAAGAGTAGAGAGTCTCTTGGATCTATGAAGAAAAATAGAGGGAGCGGGATGGACCTCGCCTTGTCTTGGCAGGGAAAAGAGAGGAAAGGTGGGAGAGTGCAGACGAGAAGGATTGTGGAAAGAGCTGTAGGTCAGCAAGAAAACAATTACGCGTGAGAACGACGCAGAACGTGGGATGAGAAAGGCAAAGAAAGCAACGAAGGGAGCGAGAAAATTAGTGAATAAATGAAGTCGAAAGGGGCATTGCGTAATGGGACTCCACAGACAAGCCGCATTGAGCGAGTGGAAGAGACGGCTATGTTGTTCATGTGCATCTTTTTTAAGAGCCGGAAACAGAGCAGGATGTACCGAAAGGAACGTAAAGAAGTTGATTCTCTACGCCGCCTGACAGCCTTCTCGAGAAATTGTGGTGAGGTTTCTCTTTTCTCTTTTGTAATTTTTCCCTTCGATTTTTCTATCTTTGGTTTTTTTTTCGTCCACTGGAGTGGGCAAGGAGGTTGCCGACTCTCCGTTCCCCGGAAGAAAAACGAACACCCCAAAAGGGTAAACTTCCTGGAAGGGCAAATCGGGAAGAAGGTGGCCAGAGAGGGAATGCAAAATGGAAGAGGCTGCCCTTGCAGGCTAAAATCAAACAAACAATCAATTCGGACTTGGTGCATGTTCTTTCCTGCTTCGCCATTCCTTATTAAGGCTGCACAAAATAAAATGTTTCCCATATTTCATCTGTCCACCCATAACGGTCAAGGAATTCAAAGAAAGAAACCACAAGTAGAAAAGAAAAGGAAAACGAATTGTATAGCAGCTTTCTTGCAGGTGGCCATGACGAGCTGCGAAAAATAATAAAAAAGAAGACAAATTGAAGACAAAATATGCGTTCATCATCGTAGACAAGAAATGGCGACTGGTGGCGTACGCGTCTTACATGAAAGAGAGAGTATTACATAATGTCCCTGCGATGCCTGTACCTTACTCCTCTCTATTTACTTTTTTTCATACATTTTTTTGCAACAGTCTGCATATCCCCAGGTTCTCTAGAGCCTCATGTTGTAGAACACAACATGCCAAGATTTCGAATGCTCCCAACGACAGGCACTGAATTGCCATCTGCGTGGGAGAGACAAGACAGATGTAACTATTACCCCATGCTTTGAAGGGGGCTGCCATTGATTGACACGACACGATTTAAACTTTGTCTTGGCAGAAACACAAATATAAAATAATTCGGAGTATGGCCTTGCCCATTATCTCCCGATGAACCTTCCGATCCGACGCCTTGGTCCCTTGCTTTTCTTCTTTCGTCTGCACTTCCCTTCTTTTCATCCCATCCTTGAGGGAGGAGAACAAGCTCGGTTCACCCCGTCTTGGCAAGCATGTAAACAGACAGACGAAGTAGCATAAAAAAGATGAAGAAAGAAGAGAGGGATCTAGACCATACTGTAGAGTAGAGTAAAGGCCTCGTATTTGAGAGCACGTCCATTGCTCGGCCGAATCGGCAAACCGCCAGGGACGCGTGTGCCCACGAGCCTTGCGTCTTGCGGCCTGGCCTATACCGACGCCATCGTATATGCACCGCCGACCTTTTCTTTCTTCCTAACGCCGACCAACAGAATATGCGTTCGTGCGCATGAGCTCGGTAGAGACTCGAAAGCGGGAGGAAAAGAAAAGAACAATGAGGATGGAGGTTACATGAGCTTACATACAGACACTGTGGGTGGACGTGCGTGTTCTGTGTACCTTTCTCCTTCCCGTCCGAACTTTGTTCAAATGTGAGCTTACCTCACGCTCTGGTTGATGAACCTTGCTGGTATCCCTCTCCCTCTCTCTTTATTTATATAAAGGATAAACATGACTTTTTGGCGCTTCTCTCGTTTCCTGACCCTCATTGCGAGTGTGGTGGCTCCGCCTGTGCCTCCATGCCACCGTTCCGACCGAACCGCTAGGCCTTTCTCGAAGAGGAGACGCGTTTTCTTCTTCCCCTTTCCCTTACTTCTTATTTTGTGCCCTTCGTCTTTTATACTCAAGTCTCCGTAAAGCGGAAGAGACGGTGCATACACCCTATCCCGGGTGGTGGCATCTTACGCAATCCTCTTTTAAAGGTGAGCAATGAAGACGGGACAAAGAACACCACACTAAGCAAGACGCAAGTCAAAAGAAAGCAGACAAAAACCCGTCGTCACAACGGGCACGTTACCCGGCAGACACTTTTCTTTTCTCCCTTGCATCTGTTCTTCTGCATCGTCGTCATTGTCACCACTAGCCCCCCCTTGCCATCATGCTCATACTCTCTCACGACAACGCTCATCGTTGCAAGGTTGCAACTCTGGTCCAGTTGTGGAATAAATTATGTATGTATTTTGTATGTATTTTTTGTCCTTGCCTACATTCTTTGGCGCTCTATGCATCGGTCGATACCCAAAAAGGTCAAAAATCCAAAGAAAAGGATAGAGAAAGACTACAAAATATGACAAGAAAGGAAAAAAAAGGAGAACCTAACTCCGTGCCCTCTAAAGAACAAATAAAGTCAAAAGTCAAAAACAAAATATGAACCCCCACCCCCTAGTTTGCAAAGAGAAGAAAAGAAATGGTACCCAAGAAGGCCAAAAAAAAGAAGAAGAAAAATGCAAGTCGTGAGTGTGTACTAATACAATACAATAAAAAAGTGTGATGGTATCGTTGGGAGAGAGGGAGGGAGGGAGGAAGGTATCGAAGGGCGCAACGCAACCATGCCACTGAACAACTTGGCGTGGCACTTTCCGCGAATCGACCTCACGCTATGGCATGCGTGGCGCTTTCGTTGGGTTGCTTTCGACATTTGTTGTTCGTTTCGTCGTTCGCTGTCGGTCGACCTGCCCTGACCAGCCTCCGTTATGGTTTTCGTGCGCGTGGCAGCATATCGGTGTTCCCTTCAGGCCGTCGTCGTAGCTGTCTTGTCTTATTCGACCATCGAATCGGCGGCGGTCGGCTCGGCGGCGATCGACTCCGAGGCGGTCTGGGGCGAGGTGCTTTTGAACAGCGTTCTGGTCGGCGGGAGCGACGCGTCGGTCGTCTTCGCCGCCTTGGCCTTGGCCACGCTCTCAACGCTGGCGACACTGGCGATGCTGGCGGCGCTGGCCTTGGACACGGAGGCCACACTGGCCAGCCGCTGCTTCTCGAGGTCCTGGCGTGAGGGGACAATGTTGCCTTGCTTGTCGTCGCCGTCGCAGCGCTCGCGCTCCAGCTTCATATCCATGATCAGGCTCAGCTCCGGGCAGTAGTCAAAGATCTTCTTGCGCTGCTCCGGGTCCTTCCAGACCGCGTCGGGCAGGTTCTTGCCGCCGTCGGAGATGTGGAAGCCCATGGGCTTCTCGACGTAGACGTTTTCGACGGCCAGCGCGGTCAGGCCGGACGTGACCTTCTCGCCGGGCAGCACCCAGAGGCGGCGGCCGAACCACTCGTCCTCGGGCTCCGTGTTGTTGTAGCGGGCCTGGAACCGCAAAATGCGGCGGATGGCCGACACCTTGCGCAGCGACAGGCCGCCGTTGCCCGAGAAGCGGTCGTCGGCCGACCGGGGCGCACCGGCCCACGCCCAGTCCAGCCAGTCGTTGAGGCTGGTGGGCGAGTTGCCGCACAGGATGCTGTCGGACTCGTACTTGAGAATCCACTCGACGCCGGGGAGGAACTCGTCGTAGAAGCGGATGTCGGTGAGCATGCGGAAGACCATCTCCTTGCTGGAGATGTTCCAGGGCTCGGGCAGGACCATGAGGTCGAGCTTGCCAATGACCTGCTGGTGCTTGATGGCGTGGGCGCGGCTGACGCTAAAGACGCTCTTCTCGGAGCCGATGAAGATGAAGCGCCAGTCGGGGGGCACGACGGTGGCCATGTGCAGCACGAGCGGGACGAGGTGCGGCAGGGGGCGCGGCTCGATGATGAGGGCGACCTTGGAGGAATTGAACATGGCTTGGGGCTCTTCGGGGATGCGCCAGTCGACCTTGATGGAGGGGATCTTTTGTCGGGCTTCTTGCAGGCGGTCGGAGATGTGCGACCGGATCATGGGTTCGTAGTGTGGCAGGAGATGGGCCACCCACCATCTGGGGAGGTGTTAGAACTAGGAGGGCAGCATGAAAGTAGGACAGTTAGACATACGTGAAGACGAGAGAGACCAGGATGATCATCTTCCCCTTGGTTATGGCGAAGAGGCCCGGCTGGTTGTGTGTTGCCGCCATTTTGGGCGAGTTGTTGGATTTGATAGTTGGGACGAAAGGAAGGGAGGTATCGAGGTGACTTCAGCCTCGAGAAACGAGGACGAAGCAAGGGGAGGAGAGGCAGAGGAAGAGGCCAAAGAGAGAAGAGAGTGGCGTTCCGCAGGAACTCAGTTGCGTGATGCGTGATCGATGGCGGCGGTGCCCATTGCCGTCTGGGTGGTTGGAAATAAAGAAAAAGAGGAGGAGGGGAGGGGGGAAGCGAAAGTCGCGAGGCGCAAAAAGGCTGGAGAACAAACAAGATGAAAGAGAGTCGGGACACAGCAAAGCAAAGAAAGCAGAAAAGCGTGCGAGACAGAGAGACGAGAGTGAGGAAGTCGTGTCTGAGAAAGGAGTCAGTACCACGCTACAGGGCCAAGGAGGGCAGTTTGGTGCGTAATTGCAGGCGATACGGGGTGGGCCTTGGGTACCTGTCACAAACACGAAAGAGCCGAAAAGAGAAAGAGCGTTGCGCGCGCACTGAACTAGTTTCCTGGCGCGCAACTGAAGGAGAGACTCCAACTACCAAAAAATAGGGGAAACTCGAATTAAACTAAAGAAAAAAGGAGGATGCCAATGATCGAAAATGGCAACTGCGAACCACGCGAAGACGCGGTGGTGATGGGGGCAGGCGCTGGACCTGGCCGCCGATGCACATAGAGGCAAAGTGGTACCTCAGAGGTACTTTGCGCGACTTGGGAAGGAACTCGAGCAGCCTCCTTCCCTCATGCACCAGCGCTCTTGCGGCCCCACCCACACGCAGGGCAGCCCCTTTTTCTGAAGGGAACAGTCTGGCGGGTATTATTGCGTGGAAGGAAGGCGCGTCTGGCTGCGAATTTTCCACTTTGGCTTTCAATATATTCGATTGCACCTGGCATAGTCGCAATCGTGAACGGTACGATACGGAGGCACAGGAGGGTCTCTAAGGCGCATGTGCCCGTACGGAACGGCGGATGTAGAATTGCGGTGCGTCGTGGCAAAGGTGTTCGTATTGACGCCAACACGAGCCAACTCGCAGTTGGGAGCAGACGACCACCGCCGATACGAACGCTCATACTCCGTACTTGTATCTTACATACGAACGGCGGGCCAATACGACGGCCCTGCGTCCAGGGCCTCGAGGGCCTTGTGTGGCGGTACAGCCGCCCTCCAGCATATCCTTTCCGTTTTGGCGGGCGTGCGGCTGCGCCAAGAAGTGCAAATTCAGGTTTGCCGCTTGGTGCTTATTTTGGAGGGGATGACCGCCCTCAGCCGCTGTACTTCGTAGACTCAGTCCCTCACAGGGCAGGCGAGGCGGGTTAGTAAGGAACCCTGGACAGTAATGAGAGACACCCCTAGGCAGGCCCGCCGTTTGCTGCGAATACGCTCCATCACAGAAGAATCGCCGAAAACGCCACAGCGACAGCCCAAAGCGCGCTAGTAGGGCTAATTTCTCCGAGATCCGCTGGCACCCTGACTAACGTGCGGCTTCAAGGCGCGCTGCTCCTGAGCTGTGCATGCTCTGTATGCATTGGCTGGGCGCGACAGAGCGACAGGGCGTGGCTTCTGAATCGAGCGATGGACTTCGAGATTGCGTCGCCGTTGAGTTACGGACCGTCGAAGAAGCAGCGACCCATCTGGTGAAACAACGTACTCGTCGGCGCTGACGACGTCTCTGCCCGGTCTGCGACAAGAGACGAGTTTGCATCTGCTGTTTTTGGCGGTGTCTTGCTATTTTTACCATTTTACTCTTTCGTAAAGAGCGGCCGACCGTGCGCCAGCGACCTGGTTTTGCCGTCTCGTTTCGATTGACAGCTCGTTTGCAACTCGTTTACAGCTCGTTCCATCGTCCCATCCCACCTCAATTCCGTAAGGCAAGAGCCCTCGAGCCTCCTGCCGTGTCCACTAACAGCCTGGCGCCGTTGCCCTACGTAAACCCCCCTATTATTGCCGCCCCGTCACATTTCGATGTTCGACGTTCGTGCCTGCCCGTTGTGCCCTTGTGCCCCCTAATTTGCCCTAGCTCGACAGGCGGCCTATCGCCGGTACCTGAGGTACATCCAAGGTACTTCCTGTCAACCCTCCAAGCAAAGCCCTGGAAGGAGGATCATTAGAGGCGGGTCCCTCCCAAATTTGCGCGCTGGCCATTTCGAGTCAAGCCAGTCTTATCTTTTTTATTTATTTAAATTCTTATTTTATTTTATTTTTCTCCTTGGCTTCTCTCCTTGGCTTCGTCTCCCAATTCGGCGCTGCATATTTGCTCTTTTCTGCGTCTCCCGTCAGCCCCTTTGTTCGCCCCAACCCGTCGTCTGTTTGACGCAGCCCACGCAGTCCAGTGTCTCGTCGCCGTTTTTGGACCTTTGGACGCTACAGGCGAAATTCTGACAAGAAAACGCGTGCAGTGGATGTAAGATCTTACTTTCATTACGCCCTCGCTGCTTTGATCC
Source organism: Sporothrix inflata (assembly GCA_021396225.1). Lineage (NCBI taxonomy): Eukaryota > Fungi > Ascomycota > Sordariomycetes > Ophiostomatales > Ophiostomataceae > Sporothrix > Sporothrix inflata. Next base: position 96,140 of record WNYF01000116.1, on the reverse strand, counting down.
CACCAGCTGGATCCCACCATCTTTTACTATCTTTTACTATCTTTTACTATCTTTTTTCCTTCCTTACGCCTTCTGTCTCCTTTTTCTTTTTCTCTGGCATTTTGTCGAGGAACCCCCCTTTCTTGGACCCGTTTTCTGTTCCTGGGATTCGCGCGACGACTTGCTCTCACCGGCATCTTCCCACCTTGTCTTCTCTCCTGTGACTGGCTTGTCTTGAACAAGACAGTGTCTCGACACTCCCTCCAGCGTACGCACGAAACGAACGCAAAGACTCGAGACTCCAGACGACAAAACCTACGCGAACCACAGACACCTCGTCCCTCCGTCGTACCTGTCTGACGGCCCTCTGCATCGGTGACACTGCCCCCAAGCAGCTGCCACACATCAAGCACGCGTGCTTTATTTCTCGAGACGCTGCACACACTCCACGAAAGGACACGGCGGCGACACAAGGGAGCCACTTTTCTGACATCGCGAAACTTGGAGGCTGCAGAACGGGTTGCTTGCTGTCGTACTTGGTCGTCCTGATCCAGAAGTGGCATTGCGCAGCCGTCCAACTCGGTCGCTGTCCTCTTTTGTTCTCTCCCTCTCTCTCCCTCGCCTCCTCTCGTCTACTCTCCCCCCCTTCCCGCTTGTCCTACGGCATCGCGCCGAACTTCTCGTGGTCGACACTTTATATTCGGCAACCGGCCGCAGAACGAAGCAAACGGCCGCCCACCATGTCCGAGTCCGACTCCTTTTTGCGGCGGCGAGGCATAGACTCGCTGCGCGAGGTCCGCTTGAGCGATATTAAGAATGCCGTGAGCCTGCTCTCCATGGCCGTCTGGACAAAAACGTCGCGGCGGATGCGCCTGTTTGGCGCGTTCGTTCTCTTGTTGTAAGTCTCCCGCCTTCTTCTTGGTGGCTTCCCGCGGCTAACCGTCTTTCCTTCCTGCGCAGCGTCCTCGCCATCATCTTTTCCGACTCGCTGCTCAGCGCCAGCAATGTCAACTACCCGACCATCAAGCTCGAGTACGCCCAGCCACAACGGTCGACCTTTAACGAGTCCAAGGTCGGCCTGCTCATCGAGAACCGTCCCTTCCCTATCCTGGCACCGCTGATGCTGCACTTTATTTCCGTCGTGCCCCCCGACTGGCGCTTCCGCTTCATGGGCTCCGTCGAGTCCGTCAAGAAGATCAACGAGTCCGTCGCCATCCAGGAGCAGGTCAAGGCCGGCAAGCTCGACCTCACCTACATCCCCTCCAACATGTCCACCGGCAGCCAGGAGGAGATCAGCCGGTTTCTGACCACCCGCTGGCTCTACGAGGTCGTCCTCCAGCCCGCCGAGTGGCTGCTCGTCTTCCAGACCGACAGCATCCTGTGCGCCAACTCCCAGCACAACGTCAACGAGTACCTCGAGTACGACTGGATCGGCGCCCCCTGGAGCACCCACAGCCGCTGGGGCGGCAACGGCGGCCTGTCCATCCGCCGCGTCAGCGCCATGGTTGACATTTTGAAGGACCAGGTCCGCGCCGACGGCACCGAGCCCGAGGACGTCTGGCTGGCCGAGCGCCTGGGCCACCGCCCCAAGTCCAAGGTCGCCAACGGCACTGTGTCGCTCACCTTTTCGGGCGAGATGCACTCGGGCGAGTCCGCCCGTCTCGAAAACATTACGATTTCCGCGGCCAGCAAAGAAGAGCTCGAGGAAGCCGCCCGCGAGGGCAAGCTCGTCAAGGGCGTCGACGACTGGCGGGCGGGCTTCTACGAGCCCATGGGCTACCACACCGGCGGCTCCGGCAAGTACCTGCACGACCAGATCTGGGGCGCACCCGAGCGCCGCGAGCACGTCTGGAAGTACTGCCCCGAGGTCAAGATGACCCTGACCATGGACGCCGCCAAGTTTGTACCCGGCACCTGCGGGGCCGCCTGGAAGCGCTCCGTCGACATCCCCGGCATGTCGCAGGGCATTGTCGATGTCGGCTACGGCAGCGAAATCATCAACGACGTTCAATACCCGGTGCTGCCGCCAGGCTTGATGCCGTGGTAGACCTTCTACACATTATTTTGCTTCATTTACCTACCCCCCTCAACATTCGCCCTTTCTTCAGCATCTTTATTTCCCCCCTTCAAATTTGAGAATCTGAACTTTGCCGATGTTGTGTATTAGTATAGTTGTCGGCTGTTGTTTCTTCCATCCTTATATTTTGGTCATGTTTTTTTTTCTTCTCTTTTCTTTCCATATTCTTTTCATCTTTGGTTATCTTTTCCATTTTTATATGCTTTTTCTAGCATGGCAAGGTTGGCAGGCGTTTTTTCAAAAGAGCTGGTGTTTTTGTATCTCCCTGTATCGCGTTTAATGAATTTCAATAGAGGGGCGGTTGGTCCTTTTTCTTATATACGTTTTCTTTTAAGAATATAAAATACAAATATTTCACACACATAATCTACACTGATACATAGTGTGGCGCCGAGCAACGGCCACGTTCAACAATATAGCAGTGTATGAAAAAGTCATATATTAACAAATTAAGTTAGACAGCAACCTGCAAAGGTTGGAATGCAATATTGCCCCCATTCATCTCTCAAGCTTTCTTTTCAACTCAACCTGGAAAACAAGCCCCAAACAGACATATAAAGAAACTCCATACAAATACAACAAAGGTGTTTTTGGTTCCATGGCAATGTACTCCGTTTATGTACCGTCACGTGCAAAAGAAACAAAGCAAAGCAACGCATCCGACAGAAAATCTTAACGCACCATGGCGCCGACAACACCGGCCAGCTCGCCAAAGAGCACGCCGCGGAGCATGGTCTCGCCCATGGCCTCGGTCCAGTGGCCCGCGTTGGCCAGCCGCTTGCGCCACGTGGCCTGCTGCGCAGCATCCAGGTCGTCCCAGGCGACGGCGGGGCCGTGCTCGGCCTCGTCGTGCGTGACAACCTCAATGGTGTGGTCGGCGTCCTCGCCGCGCATAAAAAGGACCTGCTGGCCGCTGGTCTCGTCCTGTGCCGCCGCGGCGGCACCACCGGCCGACGACAAAAAGGCGGCCACGGGGTGCAGCTCGGGGATGGCGCCAAAGTCGTCGTGGGTCTCCGAGCCTGCCGCCGTCTTTTCCTCCTCCACGACCGCCACGGGCACATCAACGACAACCTCGTTGGCCGCGGCGGCGGCGGCTGCGTTGGCGAGGGTCAGCCGGTCGCCCGCCGCATACATCGCGGGCAGGGGGTGGAGCCAGGTGATGGGCACGATGTTACGCGCGCCCAGGTACGGCTGCGAAAAGCCCAAGATCTCGAGGAGACCCAGGGCGATGGCCATGGCCACGGTCAGCAGGATAACCGTAAAGGCAATGAGGCCCTTGCCCGACGGTGGGCGCGACTTGAGGGCGACAACGTAGCGCGGCGGGTTGAGAGCGGCAGCGGCCGCAGCCGCGGCGGCCGTGCTAGGGGCTGTTGCAGAGGACGACGGCAGCTTGCGCAGCGGGATCGAGTGGACGACGACGGTGTTCTTGACCGACACACTGGCGAGGCGCAGGTAGTGGATGGCAGCGGTGGACGAGGCCGAGGAGGGGGACGTTGGTGCGTGGAAGTGCGAGAGCGCGATGCTCGTCATGGGCAGCTCGTGCACCTCCTTGAGGATGCGAAACGGATTCAAGTTGGCCAGCAGCTCTGTGCGTCCGCCGGCGTTCTGGTATTCGAGCGTGTAGAGCGACAGCGAGTTGTCGGCACCGCCGCCGGCTACGGCCACGACGAATTGTGTGCCGTTGGACTGGCGGGTGCCCGGCGCCACGGGCGGCGTCAGGTTGCGCACCGCTAGACCGGTAGCTTGTGTGACGGCCTTTGGCAGGTTGACATTGATGGTGATGCGGGCCTGGTCACCGGAGCCATCGATGGCGGACGAAAGGTCAGGGAGTCGTAGGCCGAGCAGGAACGCGCCAGTGCGCTTGGGCAGGTTGCAGACGGCTAGGATGAAGCGCGGGGTGACGTAGCGAATGGAACGGAAGGTCGGACGTGTCGTGCGGCCGGTCGCAATGTCTGTGGTGATCTCGTATGCCAGGTAGGGCTCTTCACTGACGGCTGCGCTGGCTGCTGTAGCGGCAGCTAGTGCAGTAGAAACAGCGGTAGGTGTACCGGTGGTGCCACTTCCGCCGCTGTTACGACGCTTGCCGGCGAGCGCAGTAGCAGCACTGCTGCCCTTTGTGGACACGTTGAACAGGAACAGCTCGTGGTCGGTACAAAACGCCAACTGGTACTGCTCGGCACCGGTCTGGATCACGTCAAGGTCGGCGACGTCTCTGGACAGATCAAGGCGGCCGCGCACTTTGGGGAGAACGGTGGCGGCCGCCGTCGACTTGGCAGAGGGTGCGGTCGCGGCGGGCGCGGCTGTTGTGACGTCAAAGAGAACGATCTGGGGTGATTTGGACAGGCCGGTGGCGCATGCGCCAAGCTGCGGCAGGGTGCTGCCCTGGCCGTCGGAGAAGGGCGCAGACACGCGCACGACGCGCTGGTAGGTATCAACATCGGGCTCGGCGGCCGTAAAGAAGGGCGCCCGTGCCAGCTCGGCGATCTTGGACGAGGACGCGGATGGTGCAGCCGCTGCTTTTGTGGAAGACGACACCGGCCCGTCGACGCCAAAGACGCGGAAGTGTTCGTTGCGGCCCTTTTTCAGGGAGTAGAGGTCGGAGTTGATACCGGCATATGCGAGGGTGGTGCGGCCACGACGCGGGCCGGCGGCGAAGCTGGTGACGCTGTCTTCGTCTTTGGAGAGCTCGATCTCGGAGGTGGTTGTGAGCCGGGTCTCTTCGGGCTTGGAGGTGTTGAGGAGGGTCTGCGTAGGTTGGTTAGTGGCGTGTCGCAAACGGAGAAAGCATATGGGCGAGCATATGGGAGAGCATATGGGAGAGCATATGGGAGAGCATATGGGAGAGGAGCCATGGAGTACATACGATCTTGTTGCCTACGCCTGTCCGACTGGCACCACCGCCGCCGCCGACAATGAGCCGGCCAGCATCGGTCGGGTCAAAGTCACAGACGTACAGTGGGTAGTCGAGCGTGGTATGTGATGTGCGGACGTCCATGGTGGCGATTGTGTGGGAGGTGATGGGAGAAGGGAAGAAAGGCGATGCAAAGAGAGTGAGGTCGCAAGGTGGAAGATAAAGGAGGAGGAAGGAGGGAGGGAAGGGGGAAGAAGAAGAAGGAAAATGGAGTTTGCGGGGAAACTACGTAGCGAAAGTGATACAGTCACGAACAGCAGGAGCGATGATGAAAAATAGGCCAGCGACAAAGGCCAGCGACAAGCTGTGCTCTTTCCCCGGTCCGAAAAGGGGGCGCCAAAGGTCGCAGTGGGGAGCTTGGCCGACGGCTTAGCGCGTGCGCGAACGCGCAAATAGGACAGATTACAATGAAAAAAGGGCCGGAAAGGACACAATATTGGGACTTGGGGGCAAATCCCCCACCACGCGACCAGGCGATGTCGCCAATTAAGCTTTGGCTGGACTTTCTATTAAGTTTTCTTCAGTCTGGTTTTGAAGGTATGCCTATCGAACAGCTTCGCATTCAAGATGGACACGTATTTCGAGCCTTGTCGGATTGACACCTGTGATCGACGAAGCTGTTGTAAGTTGGCTTCTAGAACAAATGGCTGTCACGTGTCAATTTTGGAGTGGAAACGGCTGGTACCAAGCAGCGGCCGCATTCTCGGCGCAAAGTGATGTCACTAGGCCGGGCCAGGCCATGCGCCGAACCCCAGCGTGTAAATAGGGTTACGGCTCCCAATGCACCGGCTCGACTGGCTCTTCAACAGCACCGAGATGTGGGGGATGCGGGTGAGGAGAACAGTCTAGACCGTTTCATTGACACATACGAGTATTCAAAGGAAGAAGACAGAAAAGAGACTGGGGAAGAGAGTAGGAAAGAGCCAGGATGAGGATTTGTCCAGCTGCCCCTCTCTCGATTCTCACCTTTTGGCTGCCTGTCGCTGGTCTTCCACAATCTCATTCCACATTGCTGTTTGTGACGTTTTATTCATTGTCTAATATACAGCGGCTTTAAATGTCGTAAGGTCATCTTAAAAAGATAGGCGAAATGAAAGACGTTTCACCACCTATTTGATGTCATTCTTGACGGAGACCAGCCGGTCCAGGGCGCGGCCGTTTTCCAGCGCCCAGCCGCCCATGACGTCCATCTTCTGCCGGTCGCCGTTGACGATGACCTTGATGAAGCCCTCGCGCGAAAAGACGCGCCGGACCTGCTGCCAGCCGGTGCGTGCGCCCTGGCCCGCATGGCGGAAGGGCGCCGTCATCAGGTGGTTCATCTCGTACTCGCGGGCCTTGGCCTGGCGCTCCTTCTCGGCCTCGTGCGCCTTGACGCGCTCGTAGCTGGTCAACGGCTCGCCGCCGCCAGAAGTCCCAGTAACGGCGCCAGCAGCCGCCGCAGCACCAGCGGCCGCGGCGCCTGTAGGAAGAACGTCACCGTTGAGGCCGTACGACGCAAACCGGAACGGAACCTCGAGCTTCTCGGGCAGAATGTACCGCTTGCGTGCCGGCAGGATGGGCAGCACACGTCCAATCTCGAGCTCCAAAAACACAGGCGGCATCGGGCCACCGCCGGCGTCCTTGACGGCGCGCGCCGCCGTGGCCGCTGCACCCTTGCCAGCCAGGGCCCCAATGCGTGCCGACGGGATGGCGTGGATGACGCGAATGATGCCAAAGCTGCCCGTGAGGAAGTAGGCGCCACCGGCAATCATGCAACCGCAGATGACGGCGAAGGCGTGCGGCACCCACCACAGCAAGTTCTCGGGCGGGTAGACAAAGATGGTCCAGTAGTTGATGACCGTGTAGGCGATGGTACAGAAGCCGGCCATCAACGAAGTGATGCGGAACAGCAGGTGAGACGGCGCCTCGTAGAGCAGCGTGCTGACGGACCGGCGGCCGAGCTGCTCGGCGAAACCGTTGCCAGCGGCGGCGGCGGCCGAGACGGCGCCGGAGGCCGATCGTGGCAGGGCGCTAGCGACAGGAGCGGCTCGTGGTTTGGCCTGCACTTTGGGCGGCGGCGGTAGTGGTGTTGCCGGCTGTGGCTTTGCTAAGTTTCGTGGTGCGTTTTGTGTTGGGATGTTCTTTGAGGCCTTGTTTCGTAAAGGACCCTTGCCGCGCACGGGCAACGAGGATGAGAAGAAACGGGCGCTTGGAGCCGTTGGTGGGCGAGAGAGCCGCAACCGCAGGGCGGAGAGAATGTGAGAGCCACCCGTGCCGGACAGCGAGCCCTGCATGGCCGCATGTTGTGTGCGAAGCAGACCGGTCGCAAAGCCGTGGTACGCGAGCCCCGCAAGGCCCCTGGAGAAGGACACCATTGGGAGCCTGCGATTGTGTGGGTGTCTGTTAAACAGAGGCGGACGGCAGGCAGGTCAATTGGCGTGGATTTTCTCCTCAAAAATAGAGACACTTATCTCTAAGTCGTGGTGAAGCTTGTTGTGATGCCTTTTTTGGTGAAGCTTAAATTTTTTTCGAGAGACCACCAAAAATATCAGATGATGGGCGGTGGTACACTGGCCATAAAAGTGGGTCCACTTAACGCGCCAGGAACGACGACGCGCACAGCTAACAGTAGAGTCAATGTCTCAACACAACACGACAACGATTGCCTCGTCCATTCGTACAGAACACCAAACTACGTTCTGAATTGTGCATCAATGACTACAGACGCCACCATGCCTCCACAACTGGCCCCCCTCGAGCTGACGCTCGTGGTCGCCGCAACGGCCCGCGACATGGGCATTGGAGCCAACGGCGGCCTGCCGTGGACGGGCCTGCGCAAGGAGATGGCCTACTTTGCGCGTGTGACGAAGCGGGGGGAGGTGAGTACCCTTACTCTACTCACAGTATTGACACGATGCTGACGTAGCCCTAGAACAACGCCGTCATCATGGGCCGCAAGACGTGGGATAGTATCCCGCCCAAGTTCCGGCCCCTACGCGGCCGCCTTAACGTGGTCATTAGCCGGTCGTTTGCGCCCGGGCTGCCTAAAGACCCGGCGGGTGGACCAGACGCCGGTCCCGTGGAGGCCTCATCATTGGAGATGGCCCTCGAGTATCTGCGGACGAAGAAGGCTGCGGACGCGACGGCAGCACCTTCAGACACCTCTGGGCACCGCGTCTTTGTCATTGGCGGTGCACAGATCTACGCGGCCGCGCTGGGCCTGGCTGAGGCGCGGCGCGTACTGCTGACGCGCGTTCAGTCGGACTTTTCGTGTGACACATTCTTCCCGCTGGCGCTAGGGTCGAACCGCACCGCCGAGACGACGACGACAGCGGCAGCCGATGCACCGAAATGGGTGCAACGCAGCCGGGAGGAACATGCGGCGTGGATCGGCGAGGAGGTACCGGCAGGTGTGCAGACGGAAAACGGGACGGAATACGAGTTTCAATTGTGGGAGAGGGTAGATTAGGTTTCTTGCGCGTAGGGTATCCCTACTGTCGCTCTATGCCAACCAAATAAAGAAAGCCGAATGCAAAGAAGAAAAGAATCCAGTGCCAGAGATAATAAAACGCCTTGATGCAAAAGGTCATGCCCTGCCGCCACGTCCGCCAGACATAAATCGTTGTGTCCACATCCTTCCAGCCTCCTTTTCGCCACCATTTTTGTCTATATGATTATTTTTCTCAAAAATAAAGTAGTGTACATGAATTTGAAGACGTGGGGTCCTTTTCTGATTTGCCCATTTCAAGCAGAGGCAACCACCTTGGAGGAAACGTCTGTTGATGACGCCTCCTCCTTGCGCGCCGCCTGTTGCAGCAGCAGGCTCAGCTCTTTGGTCACCGGCTCGTCTACAGAGGCCAAATCCAGCGACGGCGGCGCCCACCCAAAGATGCCGGCGCCGGCGTGCAGGATCATGGCCTCGTCGGGCATGCGGTCCAGCTGCGCAAGGCTGCGGCGCATCCAAGAAACGACAGCGGCCAAGTGGCGTAGGTCCACGTCCGGGCGGGCCTTGTAGAGGTTGCGCCAGACGGCGGCGGCCAGGACAGCATCGCCGCGCACGAGGCCCTCGTCGTAGGCGACAATGACGCCACGCCAGGCCATAAACAGGTCCTGCAGGTGGCGCTGGCGCAGGCCGCGCGAGGTGATGTGGTGCAGGCGGTCCATCTTGTCCTCGGCCTCTTGGAAGAAGTGGTCGGACAGCATGGACTGCCACAGCTGGTGGGCCTCCTTGTCGAAGCAGCGGAGGCGCGTGATGATGAGGTACATGTGCAGCATCGTGACCTGCGACCACGTGCTGAAGGAGGGGAGGAGATTGAATTCTGGATAGTTAGCGTTCTGCCCACTGGATTATCATGGGATTGGCTGGGTGGTCGTACCATCATGCCATAGTCCCCCGCCGGCGCCGAGTTCCTCGCCGTCTTCGGTCGTCGGCACCTGGTCGTTGCGCCGCGTCTCCTCCGAGATGTCGTAGGCCGCTGGCCGTGTGCACTTTTGGTAGATGGCCCGCGTGACGCCAAACGCGCCGTACGGCTCGGCCGTCCGACTTATTGCGTTCCGGGCCATGTCGCCCAGCCGCCCTGCAATGCCGGCGTTTGTCGGGGTGGTATGGAAGTCGCGGGCCGAGACAGAGACGCCGCTCGCACGCCTTGGCCGTGGTGTCCGTACTGGCCTTGGCTGTTGCGGTTTTTGCCGGTTCTGTGACTCCTGCACCTGGTGCGCCCACACGCTTTGGTGCAGGGTCCGTGTCTGCCGTGTCGCCGCCCGAGCGCATCGCGCGATGGCGGCGCCGCATGGCCGGCAGCTGGACCGGACCATTTTTATGTGTTGGTGGGGGAAAAGACCGTGGTCGAGGTCGGAGAGAAAAATCGGGTGTGGGGGCGAGCGCGACAGTCCGTGGGAGTCGTTCGTTGTCGAGCACCGTTCGTCGGAAGAAACGAGGTCAATTCACGGACGTCAGGAATTGACGAAATGGAACGGTCCCGCGAAAAAACGCAAAAATAATGTGGAGCACCCAAAATTTTGGGACCACACTCAACCCACGTTCCGCAATCACGTGATGCGGACGTCGAGTCGTCGTCATTATCGTCGGCATCATGCTTCGTTTTGCCCGTCTTTTCTCATGATTTCTTTTAAAATGTTTTTGTTTCTGTTTCTACAGTCTAAATTTGTTTTCATATGTACATTGAATGTCCTCAAACTGAGGCGGTGTTTTCATTGGAACTTGGAAAAGACCAAGCTGGCATTTGTGCCGCCAAAGCCAAAGCTGTTGGTCAGGGCGACGTCGATTTTCTTTTCTTGGCCCGTGTGAGGTACGAAATTGAAGTTGGGGCCGACGTCTGGGCTAGTCAGGTTGAGGGTTGGTGGTACCATGTTCTGGCACAAAAGTTAGCAAGGCACATAATTATTGGGGTCAGAGGTACTTTACGTACATCGGTGATGGAGAGGACTGAGAAGAGGGCCTCGAGGGCGCCTGCCGCGCCTAACAAATGGCCAACGGCACCTTTTGTGCTGCTAACGGTAATGGCCGACTCGTCTGTCACACCGTCGTCGGCCATCAGTGCGCGGATCGCTGCCGCCTCGGCGCGGTCGCCAATAATGGTGCCCGTGGCGTGTGCGTTGATGTAATCGACGTCACGCGGCCGCAAACCGGCGTTCTTGAGCGCGGCCCGCATCGCCCGCTGCGCGCCCACGCCGCTGGGGTGCGGCGCAGTCATGTGGAAAGCGTCGCCGCTGCAGCCGTAGCCGCGCAGCTCGGCAAGGATGGGCGCGCCCCGGGCCAGCGCGTGCTCGAGCTCCTCGAGCAGCAGCACGGCGGCGCCCTCGGCCACGACAAAGCCGGAGCGGTCGCGGTCAAAGGGCCGCGAGCACTTGGTGGGGTCGTCCGAGAAAGGATCGGCCAGCGAGCGCGAGCGGCCAAAGCCGGCAAACGTCAGCGGGTGGATGCAAGCCTCGGCGCCGCCGGCCACCATGACTTCGGCGTCGCCCAGGGCTATGAAGCGCCCGGCGTCGCCAATGGCGTGGGCGCCCGTGGTGCAGGCAGTCGAAACCGAGTGGTTGGGGCCCTGGAAGTTGTGGCGCATGGCGACGTGGCCGGCGGCCATGTTGGTGAGGATACGCGGCACGAACAGCGGCGACACGCGCTTGTAGCCGCTGTGGTGCAGGTCGAGGCTCGTCTCGTATATGGCGTCGAGGTTGCCGACGCCGCTGCCGATGCACACGCCCGTTCGCGCCTCGGGGCTGTCGTCGGGCGCATAGTCGGTGCGTGCGGCCACGTCCTTGCGTGCGGCAGCAGCCACGGCTTCTGGCCCTGGCCACTTTGCTTGTGCCAGCGCCATGTCGGCCGCGGCCATGGCAAACTGTGTAAACCGGGACATGCGGCGCTGCTCGGCCGTGTCCACCCAGTCGTCGGCGTTCCACTGGCCCTTGGCCTTACTCTTGCCGTCGGGCACGGCGCCGGCCATGGTACTCGGCAGGCGCTCCCACTGCTCTATGGGTGCGCGGTCGGCCACGCTGATAATGCCCGACTCGCCTGCCAGCAGCCGTTGCCATGCAAAGCGCGCCCCCACGCCCAGAGGCGTAACGGCGCCGAGGCCCGTTACCACGACCCGCCTCAGCATGCTGGTGCTGGTTTGAAAGGAGGGTAAAAGGCAAAATGGCGCCGGAAAATACAGCAGGGGGGATGAACAAAAAACACCCAACAACCACTCGTTTCTCACTGCTTGGTGTTTTTGTTTTCGGCTGCTGCTTTTGCTTTTGGCAAAAGCTGTAAGATACATGCTGCAAAAGCTGCAAATGCTGGGGATCCTCTTACCCGAACCGTCGCGACCTTTTGTCGTGTTAGCTCGATTAATACCGAGCGTATGGCGTATTGTAGGCCGAGCAGGCCTATTGCACCCGCCAACAGGGTCCCCTGATGATACAGTGTCCGTACAGTGCGATTATTCCCTACCGGCACTGGCTCGACTGGAAAGAGCAACCCCAGGCGCGCTAAGCCCCCAGGCGCGCTAGCGTGCAACCGCCCTCTGCACCACGAGGGAAGGTGCGAAGGTGGGGACCTCTGGTGTGAACGGAATAGGCTCTATTGAGCATCTGGAACGGACAGCTTACGACGTACGGGCTGAGCTTATCACCAACCTGCCACGACGCATTAGCAACGACTACGACGGCCATCACTCTGTTGCATTCTGCCCCCTTCCAGTCTGCGATGCCATTTTGCCTTATCAGAGACCCAGCGCATCAAGCCTCGACGACCTGAAGCACGCCAGATCGACACAACGCATCGCGGCTTCAAAACTCAAAACACAACAAGAAGCTTGGCTACATCGATTGACGAGCCGAACGCTCGTTTTCTGGCCAGGCAAGTGAGCCCCCACCACCGAGAAACGACCCAAAACTACTTGGACGCTTCCGGTGACGCCAATTCCCATCCCTTGGGCGCCGAATAGTGTGCTGCTGGACCTGCAGCGGACGCCGGAAACTAACGACGAAGGACGCCTCGCTGTCCTTCCACTACATCAGCTTGGCAGCTCTGTCTCCAGCTCACAGAAATACCGCCTCTGCACTTTTTTGTTGTCCTTTTATCATCAATTGATATCTCATCCTCCTCGGACATCCAAGGCACAGACTGTTTGCCTCTCTTCCAAACAGCTCCATCCCTCACGCTCATCAATCCTTCATCGTCATCCTTCATCGGGGATATCTGCGGAGAACTGGGGATATTTATTTTCGTCGGCGACAAAACCGCACTGGCCCTTCTAGAAAAACATTGCCCTCTTTTTTCCACTCTCCCGCTTTCTTATTGCGGCTCCACGGTTGGCTCCGCCGCAGGATTGTTTCATCAGAGGCCTATCTGCCGAGCCCCTGGACACGACAACAGCACGCGAGCAGGACGACGTTCAACGTCTTCGCAGTCAGCACACAACCACGTACCCAGAATCCAGAACATCCCATCTTGCGGAACGACGACCACCCTATCGACCGGCCCCTGACCTGCTGATTTGCCTTTTCCCGGCTGCTTGGTTGGGCTGACTTTTGCTCGACTGTTGACTGCCACTGTCGATATTCTTATCAGTCTGCCGACTTCTACCCCCGCCGACCATCTCTTGGTTTATGCCCTCGATCGCATCTGGACACCCAACGTTTACTCTTTTCAGTGTTCGCTTCCGTGTTCCGTGTTTCGTCTTTTTTTTTGTTCCACCAGTTCCCCCAGTCTATCTGTGATTTGCACTTATCAGCATCACGATATCGTTTACACTACTCCCCTTGTTGTTCCCCATCTTTCTTATTTGTGTTTTCCCGCATATCGTGTGGCGTTTTCACATACGTTTGAGCCTTGCGCAAAGAGGGTGGGACGAATCTGCGTCCAGAGCCTTATCTCGGAGCCGCGAGAGAGTTGTTGTTCCTGATCTACCTATCGACCGTCCACCATCTATCCCACACTTGTCTGTCCATTCTGTCCATTTTTTGGTGCTCTGGACGACTGCACTGCTTCATATGCGTTGGGGGATCGACGCGCCTGCGCTTTAGCCTGCCCAGCAGGAGGCAAGCGTTGTTGAAGAGAAAGGAAGAAAGAAGGAGAGATCCGGAGTGATACAGAGAGCGAGCGCACAAAGCGACCACCCGCATATATAGAACCCTCCATGCTTGTTGCGTCGTTGTTACCGACTTTCCCTCGTTGTTGATCGTTTGCCCCATCTGCCACTATCCGCACTCAGCACAGAGACTACCAACACAGTCACCAGCGCCATCACCACCATGGCCGATGATCTGATCTCTGGCACGGAGAAGGCGTCTGGCACGCCGGCTCTGGCACCCGCCGTGGCAGCAAACGATCGCGGAAAAGGCAACGCGGTGAACACGAACAACAATGCCGACGCACAAGCATCGAGTGGTCGAGAGACGGTAGGATCCAAGGGCAACAGAGCAGCTGGTGCATCCTCTTCTTCTTCCTCGTCTAAAAAACAAGGAAAAGCAGAGGACACCGCCGAGCTGAACCCCGTCGAGGACCTGAAGCACCGTCTCTCTATGTGGGGTGAGTCTGCTTCCACCAAGGCGCGTGAGGCCTTGTACTACTCCCCGGAGGATGATGACGATCATGGCGGTGCACACGAAGAACAAGAATACGAACTTCTCTTAGATCCGAACCTACCGGAAGAGTACATCCCGTCCTTCCGCGACCCCGAACGCGACTCGGCCAGCTCCGATGACGGCGACACCCTGGCGCTCAAAGGTAAGAGCAAGCGGAAGAAGGGCAAGGCCGAGAAGAAGATCACAGCCAATGATGGCGCCAGTGGAAGCGGCACCAGTATCGTTGACGACGACGACGACGAAGAGGAAGAAGAAGACTCGCCATACCCCGAAGTGCGCGCCGCCGTCCACAACTACGACCAGGACCTGCCGTGCAACACCGTGCGGGCGTGGGTCATCGGCCTGACGCTCGTCGTTGTTGGCGCCTCCATGAACACGCTCTTCTCGCTGCGTCAGCCGTCCATCAGCATCGGCACCCTCGTCGCCCAGATCATCGCCTGGCCCATGGGCCACGCCTGGGCCCGCGTCATGCCGCGCCGGCGCTTCAACACCTTTGGCCTGCGCTGGTCGCTCAACCCGGGGCCCTTTAACGTCAAGGAGCACTCCATCATTGTCGTCATGGCCGGCGTGTCCTTCACCGTTGCCTATGCCACCGACATTATTTTGGCCCAGCTCGTCTTTTACAAGCAGAACTTTGGCGTCGCCTTCCAGCTGCTCATGGTCGTATCGTCGCAGTCCATCGGCTACGGCATCGCCGGCATGATGCGCCGCTTTTTGGTGTACCCGGCCTCCATGATCTGGCCGGGCAACCTCGTGTCCGTTACGCTGATGAACGCCATGTACGAGGCCGCGCCCCAGTCCAACCCGACCATCATCGGCGGCCGCATGCCGCGCTACCGCTGGTTCACCTACGTAACGCTCGGCGCGTTCCTCTACTATTTCATCCCGGGCTACCTGGCCCAGTTTCTGAGTGTGTTCGCCGTCCCAACGTTCCTAGCGCCCAACAGCCCCATTGTCAACCAGCTCTTTGGCGGCTCCACGGGGCTGTCGCTGCTGCCCCTGACGCTCGACTGGACGCAGATCGCCGGCTTCGTCGGCTCGCCGCTGATCCCGCCATGGCACGCGATTGCCAACACGTTGATTGGTGTTGTGGTATTCTTTATTTTTGGAGCTTCTGTCTTGCACTACACCAACACGTGGTACGGCATCTTCTTGCCCATGAGCGACTCGGCTACGTACGATAACACGGGCGTGGCCTACAATGTCTCGCGCGTGCTGACGTCCGACTTTACGCTGGACGAGGCCGCATACAAGGCGTACTCGCCACTGTTTTTAAGCACTACCTTTGCCATGTCCTACGGCCTGTCGTTTGCCGCCATCGCGTCGCTGATCGTCTACACGTACCTGCACCACAGCCGCACCATCTGGCAGCAGTACCGCAACAGCACCACCGAGAAGCCCGACATCCACATGAAGTTGATGCGCAAGTACAAGGAGGCCCCTGGCTGGTGGTACATGGTGTTGTTTGCCATTACGCTCGCGCTGGGCTTCCTCACGATTTTGGCGTACCCGACCAACCTGGCCTGGTGGGCGTTCTTGCTGGCCGTCGCCATTGCCTTTTTGTTCTCGCTGCCCATTGGCATCATCCAGGCGGTCACCAACAACCAGATCGGCCTTAATGTGTTGACCGAGTTCATCTTTGGCTACATCCAGCCGGGCCGTCCGCTGGCCCTCATGCTCTTCAAGACTTATGGGTACATCACCATGGCCCAGGCCCTCAGCTTTGTCGGCGACCTCAAGTTCGGCCACTACATGAAGATCCCGCCCCGCACCATGTTCATGTCCCAGGTCGTCGCCTCGACGTTTGCCTGCTTCATCCAGGTCGCCGTCCTCAACTTTGCCCTCACCAACATTGACGGCATTTGCGAGCGCGACCAGCCCGAGCACTTTTCCTGTCCCGGTGGGCGCGTCTTTTTCTCGGCATCCGTGATCTGGGGCCTCCTGGGGCCGGCCCGCATGTTCTCGCCCGGCCAAATTTACTCGGGCCTTTTTATCTTCTTTGGTCTCGGCGCTGTTGTTCCTGTCATTATTTACTTCGCCGCCCGCCGCTGGCCCAAATCGCCCATCAAGTTTTTGATGGCCCCGCTCATCTTTGGCGGCTCCGGCTCCATCCCGCCCGCCACACCGCTCAACTACCTGAGCTGGGGCGTCGTCGGCTTTGTGTTCCAGTACTGGGTGCGCAAGCGCCACTTTGCTTGGTGGAGTCGTTTGAATTTCCTGACGTCGTCCGGTTTGGATTTGGGCCTGGCCTTGAGCACGCTCGTCATCTTCTTTGCGTTTACGCTCAACAACATTGACCCGCCTTCGTGGTGGGGCAACAATGTGGTGACGAGCACCATGGACTTCCAGGACACGGCGATCCAGGTGGTCCTACCCGCCGGCCAGACCTTTGGGCCGGCGACCTGGTGATGTGTTGGTTCCCACCCCCCCCTTTTTTGACTTATGTAATTCTGGATTATCTTGTTTTGGCGTCGGAGTTGCTGGAATTTTTCTTACTTGTTGTCATGACGTTTGAGTATTGGGTATGTTGACGGACGTGTATAAAACTAAACCATTTGTATACTAGATAGCCGGTACTTTCCATGTATTTCCTTATTTTTAATGACATGATTTCTATTCATGTATATAATTCACGACTTGACTTTTTATTACTGAATACCAAACCCCCATTGGTTTGGTTATATGATGCCGTAGATGTGAGATGAAGGATAATCAAAGATAGCTAGCGCTAATCGCTGTCAACAGACAGCATATAAATGAGAACCAAAATAGTACACCAAGAGATTATAAGAGTCGTAAGTAAGCAAAGACAAATGACATAGGAGAGACATCACACTCATGTACCTAGCCAAAATCCGTCGTCGCATACAGCGGCACATTCAGTGGAGCGGCCAGGTTGCCATGGCCGTGCACACTCGACAGACCAAGTCCGGTACCGCCGACGCTGCTGGACAGCGGCGCTATGCCATAGGGTGAGTACATGGGCGGCAGTGGCATCGGTGTATTGTGTGTGGGCGCCGATCCATGCTTCATGTCCATGTCACCACTGCCTTGCCCCGGTCCTTGACGGTCTTCTTGGGCCCGGCCGCCGTCTCCAAAGGCCGACATGTCGGTGCTGTTGCCGCCTTGCTGTTGCGCTGGGTACACGAAGTTCATTGTGTTCGGCACGCCTCCATTCCCCAGACCAGTTAGGTCCATGTTGACGGCCCCCATGGACGAGACACCGCCGCCGCCCATGCCGACAGGTGCCCCGGAAGTTCCGTCCGCAACCACTTGGCCGACCTGGTTGGGCCAGTTCCAGAGAATGTCAAAGTCGAAACCTTCGCCGTCCGTCTCAATCGAGTCCGTGCCATCAAGGTCGCCGGTGGCCTTGCTGTCCATGGTCCGGTACGCCTCGGGACCGAGTCCTTCGCCGCCGCCAGCACCACCACTGAACTGCAAAGGATGCTGTTGGTGATAGTGCTGTGGCTGCGTCTGGAACTGTGACGAAAATTCGGCAGAGGATAACGCTGCTGATGACGAGAACGGAGGCGGTAGGACGAGTGGGTTTGTGGCCGTCACTCCTTCTTCTCCTTCTGCACCGTAAAGTATGCCACCGTGTTGTTGGTTTGAACCCGTGGGTAGGGCCGATATCGAGGCTGACATACCGGCGTTCGATAGGCCCAAGAGGCCCGACAGCGAATGTTCATTGCCGCTTTGTGGGTGCCCGGCGAAGCTGGTGTCCACATTGATACAGTCTGATGGCTGGGCCAGGATTGGGGCCGATCCTGCCTCCACAGGAGGTTGTGCTAGTTGGCTGCGAGGCCCATGGCGAGTGTTTGAGCTTTGCTGCACTCCACTGGGAAGACGGTTACCTCCAAAGGGGACTGCTCCTCCTCCCGCCTTCTTATGGGCGGGCTGCAAGACGAAGAAGGTGTCAATGGGGTCTGTGATACCAGAGACAAACTCCTTTGGGAACTCGAAGCGAAACGTCCGTTGTATGCCACGGGTGGGGCTGTTCTGATCGTTGTTTTTGGAGCCATCGCTGACGTTACTAGAGCCGCTAGAAGCAGCCGCAGCATCAGTGCTGGCGGAAGCTGTGGTGGTGTATGTGGCAGCTGCGTGCTTGTTGACGGCCTCCTGAAGAGCATCGAGAATCCACGCTAGGCGTCTGGCCTGGGGGTCACTCGTGGCAAAGAACTCCATGATTCGCATGGCCTGGGCGATATGGTCGTCGTACGTCGTGTTGTGAAACATTGCGATAAACTCGTTAGTCATGATGAGCAGTGTTGCCGTGAAGAGGAAGTGCCTAGTTGGTGTGAGAATCTAACAGTGCTTTAAAAGGTGAGAGGGTGGGTGCATTTACATGATGAAGGGGTCCCGCTGGGGGAGGTACTTTGTCTCGAGTGCTTGGCTGATCATGGCAATGGTATGGTAGGATGCGGTGACACAGTTTTCGGCAAATCGCTCGGTGCGTGTGCGCAAGGTAGGCGAGTATCGACTCGAGCTGCCAAAGCCGCCCGATCTGCTGGCACCACTGATTCGGCTGATGCCGCTGAGACTGCCCGCTTTGTTGAGCGTGCCGAAAAAGTTGCCCAGGCTGCCAGGGCTGGCATGATTGCGGCGGTCGGCTTGTATGAGGAAGAGAAAGAAGGGGCGTGTCAACAAGATGACAGCGTGGCAGTAGAATAGATTGATGTGCAGGATGGAAATACTCTGCGCGTGGGGTATGTGGGAGGCCTTGCCAGCAGTCACTGCAGCCGTGAGCTCGACGGTGCGTTGCCAACGCAGATTCTCGTTCATCTCCTTGGCCCAGACACTGCACTGCCGGACGATGTCGGATGTGGCGCGCGAGGACACACGGCGGCGCGCGTACATCTTCTTGAGGATGATGCCGATAATCCGGCAGCCACGAACGGTGGCATCAAAGCCGAAGTTGTTGGTCTTCTTGGAGCATCGTCCACTCGTGGACGCGTGGTTGGAGGAGGACGAAGAAGAAGAGGGAGGAACGGAAGCAAGACCACCGGCACTGGTATTTCCTAGACCGGTCGAGCTCAGCTGCCCTGGCGGCCCAATGGGCGCAATCTGAGGCAGCATCATGGCATCTTTGAGGGCGACGTCGGTGCAGTCGTTGTCGCTGATGGCGGGCGGGCGGCCGAGCGACGCGGCAATAAAGCGGTCCATCACGTACAGGCTCTTCCAGATGTTGCAGCGCAAGAGAACCTCGGACGCGGTAAAATTGACCATGGTCTCTTCGCGATGTAGGCCAAGTGCAATAGCCGACCGGACAGCTATTCCGTGGTAGGTAAACGCGGCGTTGCGCTTGGAGACGGCCAACATGTAGACGGACATGAGCAGCTGGGCCTGAACCGACCAGAAGTCGGCATCTTCGACACCGCTGAGCGGGTCGTCCATGACCTTGGCGGTGCGGAAGAAGAGCTCGGCCTGGTCATAGGGTAGGTCGAGCAAAGGACGCATCGCGTTCGCTTCGACAGTGCCCGCATCGGGCGTGGCCATGACGAGGCCAATGGCAAACGACAGGAACAGCAGGCACAAGAAGTGGCTGCTGGCCATCAGCGGGTTGGCATAACAACGCTCGAGCTCGGCGAGAAACTCGCGGCGGTCAAAAACCTCGACAATGGCACTGGTGTTGATGAAAAAGGATTCGACAAGCACCTCGGCGGTCGCGCGATCGGGAAGCATGCTTGGTGGGCGCACATGCGGTGGTAGAGACACGACATTTTCGACAATGGATTCCTTGCTGGGGTCGAGGGTGAAGGATGACTGGCCGCTGATGCTCTCGACCATGAGACGGAAAAGGTGGAGGAAGGACAGGGTGGCGGAATCGCCAATATATACTGGGACAGTTAGTATGAGAGAGGAAGGAGCGAGCAATAAAAAGATGCAATAAGAAGGAACACGGAGGGGAAATGGAAGGTACAAAATAGGAAAGAGAAAAGGGTGAAAATCTTAAGGAAGGAACAAAGCACGAAAAAGGAAGAAACTCACGTAGACGCCCTTTTTGATCTTGCAGCATTCGTGTCGTCTGGATCAACATCGCTTCTAGTTCCTCGTGGCCGCTCGTCGAACTGGCTCGTGTATGCTCTTCTAGCCCGCCATCGGTCGACGGCCGTCCGCTCCCCTGGGCTGACGCAGATTGGTGGCTGCCACTATGCCCATGGTTCTGCAGAAACGACGTCTCCAGCTCAATTGCGACTTCTTTCTTACGCCCGCCCCACAACCGCGATGACGATGACGAGTGCGGCGCCGACTTTAGCTTGAGCCGCGCCTTTGCATCGACCTCGACCTTGGGCTGCAACGCAGACGAAACGGACGAAATGTTGCTGGCGATGCTGCTGCTTTTATTGTGGTAGTTGAGGCGGTGGTGATGGTGGTGAAGGAGGTGTATGTCGGTCGATGCCGATGAGGACGTCTCGATATGGCGGCGCTTGGGCGGTGAGGCCGAGGACGAGGCGGCCGAGCCGTCATAGGCGCCGCCCGTCGACGGCCGGCTGGACATGGACGAGCCGGTACCGGGTCCAGTTCCGGGGCCTGGACCGACGCCGGTGGCATAGGTGCAAGTGACACTCTTCTTGGTGCAGGTCGAGCACGGCTTTGTGCCATTGCACTAGGATGGGCAAACCGTGGTTAACGACAGGTTATGGGGAGAGGCGAGAAAAGAGACGGTGGTGTGTTTGCGTGGGAGAGGTAAACCCAAGGGCTAGGTTCAACCATGGACGATGGTCACCCATCGTCTCGGGAGAAGGATATGATGGATGTTGATGGGGAAGTGACGGGTTCCACGGCAAAGCCACGAGAGCAGGGTAAGACACAGGGAAAGGTGAAAAGGCAAACCAGGGAATGGGGGAGAAGAAGCTTGAAAGAGGCTGTTGCACTACCGCTTGTCATACAGGCGCTGTCGTAACCATGAAGGGCTATGGCTGGCCGTGAATGGTGAGGGAAACAGACAAGACAAGACAAGACGACAGAAGAAAAATACTCCGAGACAGAGCTTGGACACCGTACCATGAACCATGGCCATGACCTTGACCTTGCATACCTTTTGCTTGCGGCGCTTGCAGTAGTCGCACGCTTGCGCCGTGCGCTGGCGCTTGTCGTCGGGGACCTTTTGGCGGCTCATCATATAAGAGGAGAGAGCCTCGAAAGGCTCGCGACCCTTGGAGAAGGGTGGATATAAACTCGAGATGATCAAAAAGGGAGAAAGCGGTGGGCGAATGGAGGCATGGTGAGACAAAGAGATGGAGACAAGAAAGTAGAGAGGGAAAGGCGTGCAAGGCTCTGTACGAGGCGCCCTGTGTCGTCGGAAGAGTGAGCTCGTTTCGTAGCGGAAGAAATGAAAAAGAAAGGAGGGAAGAGGAGGGAAGCAACAAGACAAGGAGGGGATATGAGCGGAAAGGGAGAGAAGGCGAAAGCAAGAGCAACAACAGACCGGAGAGGCAAAAAAACAAAAGGGGAAAGAAAGAAGGGATGGGAATGTGACGAGGAAAGGGCCAAAAGAGCAGGGGCAACAATAAATAACGATGGAAGGTCTCTCTGCTCTCAACAGAGCCTCTTCCGTGCCTTGCTGGAAATTCGAAGCTGCCCAGCGTCGAGTACGAATGGGTAGCGAGAAGAAAGAAAAAGAAAATACTCTATAAACGAAGGAGCATCAAGGCAGGCCGTTTTTTTTTCTCACGATCGTCCACGCAATTTTCTCTCGCTTAAGCTCGTGCTCTTTCTCTTTTCTCGCCTTCCGCATTTAGTCCGTCGTAGAGAGCTCTTTCGTCTTCGTCTTGGTCTGCCTCCCTCGTTTCTTTTCCCCCATCTTTCTTTTCTTTTTCCTTCAGCGAGGGAGAGAGCCAGCAGAACCAAATAGGCCGGGCGCAGCAGCTGAAGTGTACTCTTTGCAACGGGCCGGGCAGGCTGCTGTTCTGGCCGCCCAAAAAAGGCCGACCGGGGGGTGTTGGACGCAAAAGCGTTGCAATAGAACAAAGTACAGCGAGATGGGTTTTTCTTTCCTTTTTCTCTATTTTCCTCTTCCCGCGTTCCTTCCATTTCTCTGAGAAAGTCAAAGCATCTTCACACCCTCTCTTCTCTTGGCAGGATGGAGATTGGCTGGGCACCTGCAGATGGCCTGCAGACGGCCTGGAAGGAGGCTGCATTGCCAAACGCATTATTTTGTGCTTTTTGCGCTCTCAATCGTTCTCTCTCCCTCTCATTCGCATACGACCCGTTGTAGAAACGCCACAGCAAATGCGTTGGCTGAAGAAAACGAGGGACGACAGAACGGGCCTGTTGGTCTGGCCCACGACTGTGAAAAAGGCAGGAAAGCGGTCAAGGCTCGCCTTTTTCTTATTCGATTTCCTCTTCTACTTCCCCCCAAAACATGTGACGAGGGGTGAAGCCTCGAGGGGAGTCGAGTCGAGTCGAGTCCAACCATAAGAATGTTAAGAGTAGTGGACTTTATTTATGAGGGGAAAAAAAGACAAAGACAATATTTTTTTATAGAAAATAAATGTTACAATTGACCCCAAGACAAATCCAAGACCATGTTTCCTGTGCGCATCTCGCGATAGAACAAAATAGCCTTCATAGGCTTGCCGAAGTCGGGTATCAAGGTGATCGAGCAATCCTGTGATATTTTGAAAGAGGGAATCCTCATGGAAGGTGGAGGAGGGACGGAGAGAAGCGAAGTAGGCAAAGTAGATGGCAAGAAAGGGATGAGGAGTCCAACAGAAGGAGCAGGTGGGGAGAGAAACGAGAAATGGAAGCTCGATTGACAAAAGCAGACACAGAAGCAGACACACACACACCGGGCAGGGAGGACCAACAGACAACAGGACAACAGGGGAAGCTCGGGGCATGTAATAATCAAACACCAAAACACTAGTCCATCCACGCTGCTCACTTTGTGCGACCATACCATTTCTTCTTTTGAGGGTTCGTAAAGAGGGAGAAAGGGGGGGAGGAAGAGTCTCTTCGTTGCTGGAGAGCTGGAAAATAAGAAGAAAACGTGTGTCGTAATAAAAAAAAAATAGTGAACATGTCAGAGCTTATTTTTGCTCTCTAATTTATTTTTCTTATCCCATGAAAAGTTTCCGTTCGGCGTTTGGCCATTCCTCTTTTCGTCATCTGGCCTGGCCTTTGTGGTGCCAGGTGCCTTGCTCTGGCACTCCTTCACAGCCTTCGATACACGGAATGCACAGATGTGACGGTGTGATCATGCCCCTTCCTGTGATACTTGCAAGATGCAAATCGTTCGCCAGAGCGCCTATAGTGTGATGTTTCTTTTCTTTTCTTTTAATTTTCTTTCTTTTCCCCCCGTCCCGTTTCCTGGATCTTGTAATACGACTCCATACTCCCGTAATATTCCGTGCGGTGCTCTTTGTTCTCTCCTATGTCTCTGAAGATGCCCCTCTCCTACCCTCTCATGCACATATTGCCGTCGTGGCCATGAGTCGTATTATGGCCACACACGTAGAACAAGGCTGTGGCGGTCAGTCACCCAAATCCCTTCCCTTAGCGCAACCCACGGAGCCCCGTGGGCTGGAAGGCCCGGGCCAGATGTATACATGTGTATGTCCCAAAACCCAGGATGCGCCTCCTTTCGAAGGGGTGTTGTGCTACGTGGTCGCCGCGGCCCGTTCGCGGAAAAATAAGAGTAAATTCGAAACGAGGCAACCTTCCAGTACTCCGTACCTCTCCATATCTCTTTTCGGCCCCCAGAAAATACCAAAGACAGATTGAGCTACAAAATGCGCTGAACTCAAGAGTTCGAACTGGATTGACTAGTATATATGTGAGAAGTGAAATACAAGGCCTCAGCGGTCGGTGTAGACAAGAGAGTCGTGTGCTGATGAAGAACGTGGGAGGAGCGGATGTTGCACCTTGTTTTGGGGAGAGGACCGCTTCCGACCGGATGTCTGCCTGCCTTGCGGAAAGTGTTCAACCATCATCCACGACACACATAAGGCTCTGGCAAGGTACCCGTCTTTGAAACTGTTTCGAGGCCATTGCCGTGCGAGCCGTATCATCGATAGCGTCGCATTCGTTTGTATTTGCTTCATTACGGCCTGACTCGGTCTTTGTGTCAAAAAAATGACCGATCTCAACGATGTATATTGTGATTGTTTTGTTGCATGTTTATTGTATTTTCCTTCAGACGCTGCAAAAATGACAGCGTACTTTTGCGAGCGTCCGTGGGGGTGAAGCTGAAGCTGTGACGTGATCGTAGAGCGCCTTGCTCTGTTCATGATCATGACTGAAGTGAATACAGATGCGGGTAAGATCGCTTTTTCTCTTTTTGTTCCTAAAGCTATGGCACGTTTTTTTTACACGTAGATGCAAACAATAAAGTACAGTTCGTAGGGGAGACGGAGTGAAAAGCGAAACAATGACAAATAAAAAGACGACGCAGGCAAAAAGGTAAATGGTAGTGACATGTCTAGAATTAATGGGCGCCTGATTCCTGCTCCTAGGCCTCGCTTCCTCGCTCTCTCTCATCGATGACTCAAAAGATATGTGTCTCTCCCTCTCCTTACAGGACCAGCCGGCCAGGCTCGTTCTCGAGAACGACCTTGAGCCGCTCCAAAAACACCTTGGCCCGCTTTTCCTCGGCCTTGGGCACCGACACGGTAAAGAAGTTGATGCCGGTCGAGACGGCCGGCGGCTGGCGCTGGGCGGCCGACGCGGAGCGGGCCGTCGTCGTGGCCTTGACCTTGCCGGACAGGATGTCGAGCACGTCGACGGCGCCGGCCCGCTTCTTGGTCTTTTGGGTAGCTGGCGAGGCAGACGCGGTCGTCGGGAGCGCCGAGATTTGCGGCCGGTAGTGGCCGCGGGACAGACGAGAGGCAACGGTTGACCGTTGGCTCGGTGCAACGAGCGCGTCAAACAGCTGCGAGGCCGACGGCGCAGGCGCGGGGCCGGTACGCGGCAGCTCGTCGTTGGCGACCTCGGTGGCCCGCGACACAAACGTCGACACGGGCATGAAGACGCCGAGCGACGTCTGGATCTTGTCCTGGGCGTCGAGCACGGCCGCGAGGGACACGGGGAGTGAGACGGACGTCGTCTTGGGGGGAGCGGCAACGGCGGTGGCCTTGGCGTCTGGTGCCGCCGCTGGGGGGGCTGCTGGCTTCGGCGTCTCCTTGATCTTGATGTTGCTGAGGTCGAGATGCGACAGGTGCTCGAAGCGCGACTCCAGCTCGGCTGGCACGCCCGCCGACACCTGGCCCAGGTACGCCAGCACGTCACCCTTGAGCAGGCGGCCGCCGGGCCCCGTGGGCGTCATGTCGCCGACGACGGCGGCCGGGTCGAGGCCGTTCTGCTTGATGAGGTGTGCGACGGACGGGTAGAGGGGGTATTTCTGGGGCGCGGCGGAGCCCTTCTTCGCGGAGATCGTCGACTTCTCGGACGCGGCCGTCGACGCAGCCTTGGGTGCGGGTGCTGCTGCGGCGGGCTCCTCGGACGCAGGGGCTGCAGACGATGCGGCGCTCGCTACTGGGGCCTCGTCGGCGGGCATCTCGAGCGTGGAAATGTCGTCGTCGGCTTCGGCCAGCACCGCAATCCGCGTGCCCACGGGCACGCCCTTGCTGCCGTCGGGCTGCACAATCTTGAACACGACGCCGTCGTCCTGCGCCTCGACGTCCATGGTCGCCTTGTCCGTCTCGATCTCGAGCAGCACGTCGCCCACCGAGTACTTGTCGCCCTCCTTGACGCGCCACGCCGCAATGCTGCCTTCGGTCATTGTGGGCGACAGTGCCGGCATCGTGAGGTTCTGCGCCACAGCAAGGCGAGCTGTCGTGTTGAAGCCTGTCAGGAAGCCAAGCTGTTAGAACGAGTCCTTCAATGGCATCTTCAACCCCACCACTTCAATCGCCTGATCCATCCCATCCCCCTTCGTCTTTCTCCCTCCCCGTCTCGTCCGCCACGTACCTCGCGATGGCTGCACCCACCGGCGCCCGGCCAGCCTCAGCGAGAGGCGGCTAGCTGCGGCGAAGCTCGCCATTTGTCTGTTTTGCGGCCGGTGGTCTTGTCGGAAGGGGAGGTCGTCTGGTCGTTGAGGCCGTGGATCGCTCGGGTTTCTCGGGTTGTTGATTGATCGTCAATTGGTCGTCGATTCGATAAGGCCGTGTCTTCTAATGGTGTCGACGATGAAATAACGGCTTTCTTTTCGCGCTGCTGAACGAGACGAAAAAAAGGTAAAAACCTCAATTGGCGCGATGCTCCTATCTCGGGGTTGGTATTATTAGGCTTTCTCGCTTTGTTTCGTTGGGGTCGGGGCAATCTTCGCCGAAAAATTTCAAAAAATGACCGCCTCCAAATTGGGGATCGCTCGCTAGGACAGGCACCAACAGGGCTGGCAATTGGTGCGAAAGGGCGAGGAAATGCCCGGAGCTGTCATTTTTTAGGGGCGGGAAGCTGGGCTTCAGGGGTGGCGCACAAGCTCCGTTGGGGGAGAGCGAACGTGTCTTGTCGCTGGGAGCACAGCGACCCACTTTAAACACAGTGCTTACGCACACGGTACTACACTGTGCTCTTACATCAACAACGGCCATCCACGGCCATTTGCGGCATTGGGAAACATTACAGTAAACAAATGATACGAGTTTTCGTGTATCCAAAATAGCAGTGCGCGCTTTCGCAGCTTTCTCAAAATTAGCATCATCACCCATTTTCGTCCCTCCAAGAATTACTCTGCCCTCACAGAACATAACCTCCCGTCGCTACGGCGCTCCAGGGCCGGGCGGCCGCGGCCTCCTCCAGCTCCACACACCACCACAGCACCTCCTTGGCCTTGTCCGGCTGCCCGCTCTCCTCGTGCGCGCGGGCCAGCGCAAACCACGCCTCCGAGTTGTCCCACGAGCTGCCCAGCTTGGTCAGGCTCGACAGCAGCGCGAACGCGCGGTCCCGGGCCGCCAGGCGGTCGATCGGCGGTAGCGACGAGGCCTTGTACGGCGGCGGCAGCTCAGAGTCGGACTTGGAGCGGGCAACCAAGGGATCGGTTTCGGCAGCCGTCGCAGCCGTAGTACCGGTCAGCTTCTTTCGGCGGTCCGCCTTGTCCTGTGCCGGTTGAGCCGTCGACAAGCCTAGTGGCTCCGACGGCAGCGTCGGCCGTACCTCCTTGTCACTGTACTCGGCCGGGCGCTGCTTTTCCGGGAAGAGCGTCCCATCAGCCAGCTCGAGCCGCGGGATCGCATGCGGCAGCACGAGCTTTTCACTGTAGATGTCGAGCAGGATGTTGGACAGGCCAATGGTCGCTGCCGGATGGTCCGGGAAATGCGTAAGCGCGGCCTCGAAATCCAGGCGCGCATTGTATGGGGCGCCCTTGTCCAGGGATAAGTAGCCCATCTAAAGATTGTTAGTATTATGGACGCAGAAAAGAAAATAGCGGACAGCCACGCCCTGCTTACCTCTGCCCATACGTCGGCCCACAGTTCATCGACGCTCTTCTTGCCGACCCAGCCGCGGCTGCGCAGCGAGACACCGGTCGAGGTGTTCCGCGCCACGTCGAGCTCTAGGTCCTGGACGAGCTTCTGCGCCTCGGCCGTGGCCCGCTTTGCGTCGTCAAACATCTCTGCTCGCCGGTAGAAGCCTGCAATCATCAGCCAGACCTCGGTCAACACCGTGTTGCGTCGCCGCTTCTCGTGCTCCTTAGAGAACTGGATGACCGGCATCAGCGACAGCGAGGTCTCGACGCTCTCCGGCGCGGCCGAAAGACCACTGCTCCCATTTCCATCACCACCAAGTCGTGCGCGGGACGACGAGGCCGCGATCGAGTCCACCTGGGACGCCTGCCGGCTCATGGAGACCGGCGGCCCACCACTGGCGGCAGACGCGACGCGCTGGCGGTTCGGAAGGGACGAAAAGAACTCGCCGCTCTGGCTGCTCTCGTCCAGCGGCGAGAAGAGCCCGTCGTGGTTGCCGTTGCCATCCAGGGCGCCGTGCGGTGGCGGTGCACCCCCGCTACTGACGGCGCGACGCCGGCTGCCGCTGCTGTCCCGCTTCCGAAGACTGTTGCGCTTGCCGGACTGGCTGCGCCGCTCGTTGAAGTTGCCCGATATCCGGGACCGGCGGAAGTCGTCAAAGTCGTTGTTGGTCACCTGGATCGTGGGTGCCTCGCGGCTGGCCACGGTCTGTGTCGTTTGCGGGCGCGTGGCAGCCGCACCGCCGCCGGGCTTGTCCAGCCCGATCAGGCTCGAGTGCTTCGTCGTTGGCCGCCCGCCCCGGTCACCGCCGCGACCAAAGATGCTACCTTTGATGCTGCGCAGGGTCCCTGCCGAGCTCTTGGGAACGCTGCCCGTTTTCGGCACAACGGACAGGGTCGATTTGGTCGCCTGGGGTGGGCCGAAAAGCCGCGCGAACAGGCTCAGAAGCTCGAGGCTGGCGTTGACGGCCACTTTGGGGCTCTCCAGCAGCTCGACAAGCGCGAGCTGCGTCATCTTGACCTCGAGAATCCGCTCCTTTTCAAAGTCCTCCATGTCGTCGACAAGACCGCGGCTCCAGTTGGCGTTCTTTTCATCGTTGGCCTCCGCCGCGTTGAGATGTTCGCTGCGGTACATCGTCTCGCTACCGAACAGAATTGCAGGGTCCTTGAACTGCTCAAACGCGCCCTCGCACGCCCGCGCAGCCATGACGTAGTCCTGACGAGCACTGAGAAGAAGTGACAAAAGGTGCCACAGCGGGATCATGGCGCGCTCCCGCCAGTACGGCCCATTTACGTAATCGTGATCCGCGTCGGGCGCCTTGTTCGACAGCAGGGCTCCCTTGACTAGATCGATCGCCGCACTGATTTCACGCTGCTCCACGAGCAGCAGGCCCAGCGAGAACACGCTGCGCAGGTTCGCCGACTGTCCAAACTCGGGAGACAATGATTTGCGGAGGGACCGGACGGCCTTTGCTTGAAATTCGGTGCGCGACGCAGAGTCGTACGTCATGCGCGACCACTGCGCGAGCGAAAGGCCAACGGCCTGCCAGGCCAGGGCATGGACGCGGAGAGGGATGTTGGTGCCCTTGAAGTCCGACACGAGCGTCGTCCGCGGCGCCGGGTTGTCCTCGTCGATCTGCTCGGGAAGCGCGTGGCTGAGCTCGTGCAGGCACTGTTCCAGCTCCTGGCCGAGGCCATACGCCTTTTCCGCAGCCTGCCGATCACCGTAGCGGCACAGCGACACGATGCACAGAGAGACAATCTCCAGCACAACGGCGTCGTCGTCGAGGCTTGGCTCGTCCTTTCCGGTCTTGGCGACACGGGCCTTGCCCTTCTTGATCAGGCTCAGGTAAGAGTCAAAGGCCTTGAAGGCCACGTCGAACTCGGCCACGGAAAGGTGCACGGTAAAGAGGTACCGCAGAATGGACGTGGAGTGGTAGGTCTTTGTCGACGCGCGGTAGAGGATGTCGAGGACACTGCGGCTGGCCGACTCACGCCCGCCCTGGCCCAAGTCGGATTCGCGCCAGCCGCGGCCCTTGAGCACAGACCAGTTCTGCACGACGAGGCGCACAAACTCTTCCACCTCCACCCGCTCGTCCTCGGCGCGCGGAAAGGACGTCTCCTCGAGCAAGAGCGTCTCGTAGATGGCCTCCACCCTCTTCAGCTCCATGCGCAGCTGGCTCCGTGCCGACGACTCGCCGCCCGTGCCAGCTGGTGCATAGCCTGCCGGGTAGGGCAGGTCGTCCTCCAGCAGCGCCGAGAGGACGGAATAGTACTCGAACCATATCCGCCGGCGCGGGACAGAGCCGCGGAACCCAAAACCGCCCAGCTGCGCCGCGCCGTTTGTGCCCTCCCAGTACTTGGCCCACGAGCGGAAGCTCACTAGGCACTTGGGGTCCTCCAAGCTCGCCTCGCTCTTCTCCAGGGTGTGGCTCAGCAGCATGCAGTATTCGGTCAGGAACAGCTCGGACCAGTACCGCAGCTGTTTCCGGGACTGCTGGGCGGCGTGGGCCGTTGTGATGCATGGGAGGCCGTCTTCAAACACGGCCAGCGCCTCCTTCCGCCGGCCTTTGCGCGCCAGACAGTTGGCACGTAGATACGCCGACTTGAGTGCGCACACCCGTGTCCAGTCCGTGACGGCGAGGTTGTCCAGTGGGCGGTCGGGTCTCGTTAGCTCCGCCTCGAGGCTCTCAGGTAGCTGGGCCAGGGCGGCATCGTATTCGCCCGCCACCCAGTGCAGCCAGCCAACGCAGACCCGGGCTTGGAACCGATCCTGGAGGAAGACGGCCTCCTGATCGATGACGGCCTGCAGCTTTGGCAGCCGCGTCGCAATGTCGAGGCCAGCAGCAGGGCCCGAGGCGTCGGCTGGCCGGCCAGAGGGAGGGTGGTTTCGGGTGGCTTTTTCGATTGAGAACTCGGTTTCGGCGGTCAGGGTTAGACCTGTTCAGAGAGGCGGGGAAGAGTCAGCGTCTTTGACAAGCGCACACAGCAAATAGACAGGCAGATGAGCAACTTACAGACACGGCTCAGTGCATGCTTTCTCACTTTCCGCACGAACTCGGGCACCGCGTCCCAGTCGCCTTCACAGCGAGCCTCGTCGAGCTGCAGCACATAGTGGGCTGCTTTGGTCACGGAACGCTGGCGTCGAGCAGAAGAGTTAGTCGGGGGAAGAGCTCTGCGACAAAACGACGAAGCAACCTA
Organism: Sporothrix inflata; assembly: GCA_021396225.1. Classification (NCBI taxonomy): domain Eukaryota; kingdom Fungi; phylum Ascomycota; class Sordariomycetes; order Ophiostomatales; family Ophiostomataceae; genus Sporothrix; species Sporothrix inflata. The sequence continues at coordinate 65,504 of WNYF01000116.1, read as the reverse complement.
CACTCATCTAGGCGGCTCCGGGGCAAAGGCACAGCAAGGTCGAAGCGCTGGCAAGGTGACGTAGGTGGTTGGACGATGGGCCTCCTATGGCTTCGGGTGCATATCTCGAGATTCGATGCGATGGAATGGAAGTGGTCGCTTTGGGTAAAGATAACAATGAATAGCTCAAACGCGCGAATGACAAGAACGACGCAATGCAGAAAGCAATCAAAAGGCGAATTGACGCAGGCTGGGATCGCTCGAGGGGGCGCGCAAATAGTAGAACGCAGGATGATGCGTTGTGTTGTCCTTTTTGGCGTCCTTTAGGACTTTCGTAGTTTCGTTTCGTCGTTTCGCTCCTTCCTTGCCAGTAAGAAAAAGGGGGCCGGACGGCGTCACCTCTTTTTGGGGGGCTTCTGGGCATTGCTCGTAAAAGTTGGCCAGCAGGCACGGCCTGATCGACGCTAGAGCTGTACCAAGCTCCAGGCCTCACCGTGCTGCTCCAACGGCTGTGATAGGCCTGGCCTGGCCTAGTCTGTAGCGTGGAAAGTTGCCTATGGCTGGCACGTTGTTAGCTGTTGCCCCTGCTGTCGCACCAGGCTACAGGGGTGTAAAAGCCGAGCTGAGTGGCGGGTCGCAACTGCCCGTTGAACTGCCCGTTGAAAGTGGGTCTACCTAGCTCTTTTGCTTGTGAAAAAGTCAATTAAAAAAAAAAAAAAAAAAAATAAGAGGGAGGAACGAAGCATCTCATACAAGGCAGCGCATTTTTATATGTGAGCCTCAACAGCCTCAAAATACATACGTTCATCCCATTTTCTACTCAACAAGACTGCTGGCCCTTAGTCTCAGCATAGTGCTTTTGAATCACAACAAAGAAAAAACATAACACAGTCAACGCCGAACAACGACACACCCAACACACCTACACCGAAACATCACGATGTCGTTGCCCCCAGATCTCCGCGTCTTGTGCCGGAAGTTGACTGCAGCTTCACCGACCGACCTCCCAGCGCTGTGCCCTGTGCTGGTGGGCCACATCCTACGGTGCGGCGAGCCCCTGTCGGCGTCATCTGAGCAGCAAGGCAAGAGCAAAGCAAACGAGGCCACGGTGCTGGTCCACAAGCTCAAGACGCAGATCAACACCCTCATCCAGGGCAAGACACCCCAGGGCCGCTTCGCCGGCATGGTCTTGGCCAAGGCGGTCGTTGATGTCGGTGGCTGGGAGAGCCTGCGGACCGCCGAGCCCTGGGTGCGCGGCCTGCTGTCTCTGTTGAACAAGCCCGACCCGGTTGCGTCCAAGGAGCTGGCCGTCGTGACGCTGACCCGCATCTACACTCTGCTGCAGGCGTACCCGACGCTGGTGCGCGAGATTGCGACGCCCACGGTGCCCACGTTCGCCACGGCCTGCCTGCAGCTCATCAAGCCCGTGGCGCCCGGCCAGCCGCCCAAGGCGCCCATGAACGTCGTCGAGACGGTGACGCGTGCCTTGTCCGCCCTTATCCCGCTGTATCCAACGACCCTGCGGCCATTTGTAGGCCAGATCCGGGCGGCGATCCGCGGCCTCGTGGCGCCGACATCCTCGGACGGGCTCGTGGTACCGCCGTCGCTGCGGCGCAGTGCGCGGCAGCTGCTGATTCTGCTGCACTACACGGCGGCGAAGAACGGCAACTCGGACGAGTGGTCGAAGCTTATGAGTGGTCTTCTTCGCGACGCTCATGCCACGGCTGACCAGATCTTCCGCGCCATTCGCGAGTCGCGGGATCCTGGGTCGGGTTTTGCGGCGACAACGGTGTCGTTTGAGGGCGAGCCCCAGGGCGGTGGTGACGGTGCGGACGAGCTACCGGCGTGGACGGGCATCGAGAGCGGTGCACAGAGACTAATTGGCATTCTGGAGACGATTTCACAGGTCTTCCGGGGCCCGACGAAGCTACCCGTCGCGGTGCCGCTGGGCCTGCTGTCGGGCCTGGTATCGCGCATCTCGGTGGTCTTTGCCCCGACCTCGGGCGCACAAGAGAAGGACTACGCGTCCCTCATCAACACGAGCATCGGGCGTGAAGAGCGGGACGAGCTATTTTCGGTCCTGTCCAGCCTGCACGCCTCGTCGCTGGAGCTGCTTGCTAGCATCGTGAAGCGGATGGGCGCCAGCACGGTGCCTCTGGCCCCCGAGATTCTGGAGGACGCCGTGCGCATGTTTGCAGCGGACCGCCACATCGCGCGCGTGCGCAAAAACACCTACGTGCTCGTCAAGAGCATCCTGCCGCTCGTCGGCCCGTCGTTTACACGGAACACCGTGGACCTGCTCGTCAATGTGGTGCGCTCGAGCTGCCAGGACATTCTCGAGGCGAGCGGCTTCTTGCAGCAGGAAAAGAAGGACGACAAGGCCGTTGCCCAGAACGGTGCCAAGGGTGGTGCTGGCGGTGCCAAGGGCAAGTCGGCCGCGGCCAACGCCGACCTGTTCCTGACCAATGGTGCCTCCGCCCAGGAAGCTGCGGCTGCTCGCAAGACGTCCAGACTGAGCGCGGCTCACCTGCGTGCCGCCGAGCACCTGCTGGCTGCCGTGCTGGCGTACGTGCCGCCGCAGCACGTCAAGAAGGCCGACCGCACGCTCCTGGACCGCACAGCGATCCTCAGTGCCAACAAGGGCGCCATGGTGTCGAGCGTGCTGCAGCCGTACGTCGACCAGGGCGGCCGGTACTTTGCCAACACGATCCCGTTCTTAGCGCGCGCGTACCCGCACGACATCAGCATGGAGATCTTGCGCAGCAACTTGCGGACGGCGCCTCACTACTACGGCAACATTTTTGCGGCGACGGCCCCGGGCGAGGACGACGCGTCGGATGCTGGAGACGACGAGCAGGAAGCGAGCGACGCGGACGAGGACGAGCCCATGCTGGACGGGCCGGAGACGAGTGCGCCCGAGGTGGCGGCGGAAGCTGACGCGACTGCCGGTACGGGAGGTTTCTCGCTGCCGGCCGTGTTTGCCGAGCGGAGTAAGCCGACGACCAGATCATCGGACGCTGCTACTGGGGCAGAGGCTGACGCGCCGGCTGCCTTTGAGCCGCTGACACTGAAGCGGAAATCCGACGAGAAGGAGGATGCACCGTCTGCGGCAACGAAGAGATTGGACACGGGGAAGGCGGCTGAAGCGCCTGCCGCTGCTATAACACTGGCAAGCGGTAACGCAGCTGACGACAGTGGCGACGAGAGTGACGGCAGTGTTCAGTTGGAGATGGTATTTGATGGTGACGAGGACGAGAGCGGCGATGAGGAGTAATTTGGTGACAATGCCGGATTGCAATGCGGTGGTTTTCAATAGAAACTACAACACTTTAGGATACACATGAAATCTTTTGTCTTGGTAAATGAAGTACCATCTGTCTTTTGGTTAATCACAAGAGATGCCTGTGATATAATTTAAATCAACTATCGCCTTTGGCCAAAGGGTGAACAAAAACAAAGACGTGTAGCCTCTACCCGATGATGTCCTGGCCTATTGGGTCCCAAGCCCACAAAACTCCGAGTGATATACGCCCCGAAAAGCCAAAATAACTAAGAACGCCCTCCGAACAGTGCTATATGTGACCAAATGGATATAAAATGCAGGAAACCCCATCTCCTTTGCGTAGCTGCCTCAATCCCGCAGCCAGGCGCGCCGCTTCTCCTCCTTTCGTGCGCGCCTCTTCTCTTTAAAAGCTTTGAGCTCCGACTTGGACGGCTTGATGCCGCTGCGTTCGGCCTTGAGACTGCGGCCGTCGTGCGCGCCGTTTGTCGCTGCCACGTCAAAGTAGCTGTCGAGCTGCCGGCTGGTTTTGGCGTCGTGGCCGTACCGGCCGCCATTCGTGTTCGCAGCATCTCCTTGTATGATGGCTGCTGCTGCAGCCGCCGCTGCTGCAATCGAGTCGCCACCGTCAACGTCGCCGCCGACGGCAGCGACACTGGAGGATGGTGCAGCTTCGCCCTTGGCGTACCACGCGTTCGGGTCGTAGTCGCCGTGGATGGCGGGATTGTAGCCGCCCACGTCTGCGCCTTCGCCAGCCCCTTGTCCATCTGGCACGCGTGGGTTCTCCCACTGTGTTTGTTGTGTGAATCGGTTGACAAAGTACCAGGCCTGGTGCTCGTCGCTCCACATGGGATCCCAGCCGTCGTCGCTTGTGTCGGCTTCGTCGGGGAGGGGCTCGTCGGGCAAGGGTGGTGGAGATGCCGGGGCGTCTGTCGGTATTGAAGGCTCGTCGCTGGCCTTTTCTGTGTCGTCTCCCTTCTTCTCTGCTTCATCGTCGCCGTTGTTTTCGCTCGTCTGTGCTGGCTCGGCTTGTGGCTCGACCGGGGGTTCGACAGTGGGCTCGTCTGCCTGTGGCTTAACATCTGCCTCTTGGCTTGCGCTGGGCTCTTCAGCAGTCGCTTTGGAGGTTTCTGTGTGGTCTGCGACAGGCGCGGCTTCTGCCACGTCTGCGGGTCTTGCTTCGGGGGAGGAGGCCATTGGTGTTGCTGTCGTTACCTGCGGCGCGCAAGCAGCGTGTTAGCGTAGGGTGTAATTCGAGTGGTCGCTTGTTTATCTTATGATTATAAGAACGCGGCAGTTTAACGACAGCTGTTGTGGGGATCGCGGGAGTTGTTGAGTCGAAGTGTTTATGGAAATTCAATAAAATTCAAAGGGACGAGAGAAAGCAACAAATCAGAAATCCATTTGTCTCGAAATCGGACGCCCCACATTAAATGACGCAGGATCGTGTGCGTCTATTGATCATGTGACTATTCACGTGCCAGGAGCATCAGGTTACAGCAGGCCGACTTAGTAGGCTCGGCAGCATTTACGTTTTAGGCAGGTTCAGAGTTTAAAAGTCGACAGTTTAAAACAAAAGTCTAGATTTCTTCAACACCACTTCGCGCACCTCGAATTCTGTCTAATTGCTAATTTAAACTGCTATGGAGCTATGGGATGTGATCTCGCTTGCTCAAATTCAATGCCATGCTCCTCTATGATCTCTTGCAAAGCACGCTCTTCTCAGTTTCCATCCCCTCGTCTCTACTCGTCTTGTCTCGTCCCGCCGTTTACTGAGGCGGCTTCGGGCCCAAGACGGTCGCGGACAGCTCGGTGCCGTCCTCTAGCTTGATCTTGTCGGCGCTGACCATCACAAAGAGGATGCGGCAGGTCTCGGTGCCGCGGTTGGCCCAGGAGTGGTTGGTGCCGCCCTGGACCAGGTAGTCGCCGGCGCGTAGCGTCTTCTCCTCGCCGTTGTCGAGAGCCAGGACGATCTCGCCTGAAATGACGACGGCATAATCAATGCTCTCGGTGCGGTGCATGGGCGCAGCATCGCCGGGCTTGAGGTTGGTGATGCTGAAGAGGACGCCGCCAGGCGGGCAGCGGGGCAGGCCCTGCTTCTTGTCCTCGGCGACGGCGACCTGGTTGTTGATGGGGACCGAAGGGCGGGTATCAAAAACGGCAAACGACGAGGAGTCGGGGCCAAAGGGGCGGAAGAGGCCGGCGGGGCCGTCCGAGGCAAAGACGGAGGTGCCGTCCTGGGCGTGGGTCGTGACGACCAGACGGGGCTCGATGTCGGCAGGGGGAGACATTTTGAGGTAAGTTGTGGGAAAGTGTGGTAGAGTCTTGGAAAACTGAAGATTGTGAGGTAAGTGATGTTGATGTTGAAGCGCGGGGTTTGAAGATGGTGTGAATGAATTAAGCTTTTCTGAACTACAAAGAGGCGGTAGTTCCGAGCTTATTTATCTATTTACGAATATATGCACGGAGTACGATTCACGGGAGGACGGTGGCTGTGAGGAGGGGTCTGCCGTGCAGAATGTTGCTTGCCTGTCGCAAAGTCGACAAAGTCTGGGTCGAGCTGTGTGCTTCCCCGCGTAGGATTCCCCTTTGTCGCTGTCCGGCCCTGTTTGGAATCAGCCCCTTGGCGGCGCAATACACCCGATTGTTCACTGATGGTCGTTGTTTGTCGGTCTTCGTCGCTGCTTCGTCGCTACGTACCTCCGACGAACACGGACTGTCAGAAACTGGACAATTGATTCGGATTTCCAATCGTTGTCTTGACAATCCTGTCAAATCGTGTAAGCTGTCTGTCTTCTTGGTTGAGGATTGAAGTTTTGCAGTTTCGTATGTTTCTGGCACCGTTGCATCGCGCCCCATCACGGAAAGATCGACAGCGCGAACAGGCGCCCACAGAACGTCGATGGGGTCGGGGGTAACGTGTCGGACATAGGCCGTCTCCATTTAGCGACAATTCGACAGAAAGGATTACATTTTCTTGTCAGCCTACGTCACCGACGACTCGAATCATAGAGGTTCTCGCTCACAACTCTTTCATGAGCCCCTGGTGATTTCAGTCGGCGCAAGGTTGGCCGACGACAAGGCTTCTAGCCCCGCTCAACCACCGCCAGGCACGGCGGACGACGTACGTCGTATGCAGCGGCAATCGTCAATCGCCTTCACAACTAACAAAAGGCTGATGCAGGACGTCCAGCCTCACGAGATGATTCGTCGCAATGCCCCGCGAAGGACGGAGCAAGGCTCTGCACTGCATAGAGGTAGAGAGAAAGGTCGCAGAAGGTAAGCATGACGTCGTCGGACCGTCCTCAAGCCGTTCCAGTCACACTTCAGAACGACCTGAATTGGTCTTCAATCCTTCTTGTGCCTCACTGAGGTATCTATTCTTGAACATTGAGCAAGGGTTCAGCAGCAGAAGGATACACATTGCACAGTCCATGGTCGCTCCTTCCTACACTGCACGGCGCTTGGGCGGCCGGTCGGTACATCGGCGCGTCGGAGGCCCGACCACCGCGATAAAAAGACCCCTGTGGATCAGCGCTGTGATCCACTGATCAGTCATCAGCCACGACGACCCCTGGAGACGGCCCAGGCAGCCTCTCGCTTTTGCTTCCTTTCCCTTCTTTCTCCTCTTTCTTTTACTCAGCATCGAACAACGCACAGGGAAACCTGGCAGACTGTGTATTGTAAATTGAGCTGTTTTGTCATTTACGTCGTACCCCGTTTGTATTCATGTTGCAAGGGGGATTTACCTCCGGGTTGGACGGAGATAAACACGAGTGCCGGCACGGTGGAAGTCGTCGCGTTACTCCATTCGGTGCAAGTGTGAGTCTGAGCTCCGTGACGTTCTCCGCCGTGGCAGATATTCAAAAGGGGGCGGGCTTCCAGTTGGGCATTATCTATTGAGCAACATCCTGCGACCAAAGAGCCCCCTTGTGTTGCATGGCCGCATATTGACCCAACCTTTCTTTCTTCATCTTCTTCTCTTTTCCACATCCTTTTTTCATATTTTCTTCCCTTTCACAAACACGCTCCATACAGATACCACGCCTCCTATGGACGGGCCCGTGTCTCATTTATTCTCATCCCAAGTCGCAACGCACCCTACGCAGCAATAATCCCTATCCTTCCCCATCGCCATCTTCGGCCTCTGAGCCCTAAAAGAGAAAAGATGAGCTCAAAGGATCCTTCTTCGGAAACACAAAACACGTGGCAATTCACTGTAGGGATGGCATGATCTTTTTTTGAAGGAGCAGCTCTGGGAATGTTGCGGTGATCAGCGAAGGAACTGGTATCCTGGGTATGAGACGAGAGCCCGGACCACCGCCAGGTTCGTGGGCTACGACGCTGACAATCAAAAGGAGCAGAAACGGCTTCTAGACGGAAAACGCGGAAATATAAACGCCCTGCACTGATATTATCTCTGTCTATATCGACGCATTTTACGATGGTCAAATTGCCGACCGGCTTTCAACCTCCAAAGTGTTCGGTAAGCCCGGCAGCTGTACGGCGCCAGTCCTCAAGTTGCGTTCTTATCGCCAGGCGGCCAGCGACAACAATAGGCCTTCGCGCAGGAGCCGATACACAGGTACGTATAGACACGATGTTGCTCCCTTTCGACTAAAAGATATACTGACGAGGGGTTTTGTACAGTCGTCAGAGTTCAGTGACACTCCCGTCATAGCCCGATTGCTCTCGCACGCTTCAGATCCGCGATCTCGACATTGTCACGAGAACGGTTGCAGCAGCTTGATAGTCGTCGTGTCGCGAGCAACAAGCATCTGCGTTCGCCTTGCTGTCTTGAGTGAGAGGCAGGACAAACTCCGTACGGAGGTAACTTTGCTCCTTGCAAACCCTCGTATCGGTGTTGATACCTTGAATGACCACAAGTCGCTCCCTGGCTAGATGTCCTGAGTGCCACGGATCAGACAGTTGACCGTCCTCTCTTGAATCGTTTGTACCATCCGCCGAACTCTTTTCTGTTATAGTATTCTCAGCAAGGCCGGAAAATATGAGCGGCGCCAGGGCGCCTCGTTTCTTGAGATGGCCTCCCATCATTGCATGTGCATGCCAATAGATAGGAACACCAGGCGGTCTCAGGGAGGTGCGATTCGTGAGGGCACCATAGGATGGGAGGCGTCGGTTGTCGTTTCTTTCATGGCTGCGCCTGCTGCCCGGGCCTTACCTTAAAGAAGCGGAGCAGATGGAGTTCGGGCAGTTACCACAGTCTACGACGTAGAGCTGCTGTATGCTTTTGGTGATCGATTTGAAGGTGGCCCTGAAAAGCTGTAAAAAACCAAAGGGGAGTTATCAAAGATGGTAACGACAGGCATATGGTGAAGGCCATATTGCCGTCAATCGCCGTGAAGATACAGCGAACCTCGAACTTGCAACACTCAAAAACGAGTGTTTCTCCGGTTTTTAGAGCGGCATTCTAGCCGGCCTTCTCTCGCTGTAGGTATGTTCGTGTGAACGTTCTTCTCCCTATCCGTATTTTTCGAGAGCCTTTCTGAATCCATGATTAGACATCGGAGATGGCCGCATCGAGAAGCGAATTGCAAGAACAAAATAAGTGCGAACGTGTTGTGTATTGCTGCAAAATCAACAAAAGCAAGCATGCCCCTTTTTACAACAAACTTGGTCTCCATGCAGAATGTAGAGTCTGGAACATGTTACCCAGTATGGAAGGTTCCGAACACAATGTGCTCCACACAGCGGACCCAAAATCCAATGCAGGCGGCTGTATGTCAAACAGGAAATCCTCCATAGGTTCTCCATGGGTCGTCCATGGGTCGACTTTTTCATAAAAGTTTTCTTTTCTTTTTCTTTTGCAGAAAAATGGAGTCTGGAGAAAGGAGCTGTTTGTGTTGTGTCTGGGTTCTGAAGGCGTGTGATGGATAATATATTTGGAAGCAAACAAGCTAGCCTCAGTCTGCACTCAATTTTCAACAAGAGGATGAGGAGGCGTCAAGAGGGACGGAGGATTGTGTCCGCCCTGTGCACTTTTTTTTGAGAGCAAAGCATGACATGTTGGGGGCATTTTTTTTATTCCTTCCTGGTTTTTCCATTTGCCGCCTTCACCAAAACAGTTTTCGTATGCTCCACGAAACATCGCAAACGGGGTTGCTTGAACCAGGGCCACAAAATATGAAGAGAAAGAGTCTACAAGACTGTTGAGGCAAGTTGACCAAGGGAACTGAAAGATGGCGAGCCGCGGAATTGAATACCAGTAGAGTTGCACGAAGGAGTGAACGGCATGAAGCCTTTTCTGGTATCTCGGTAGAAGAGATAGATATGGCCGCGTCTTACGACTAATATTACCAGGGCCGCGTCACGTTCGGCCAATTAAGTTTATGGCCCTCACTCCCCTTTTCCTTTTCTTGCCTCTGGCCCCTCTCTTTCTGAGGAAAATTAGACAATGCAGAGTTCAGAGGAATTGGTGGCTTGCCGTTGCAAACAGTCGAGGATGGAGGAACAGAGACCGGAGTATTGGGTCCTCCTGCATATGGAGCAACCCCATGCTCCTCCTTGGCTGCAGGAAAAGGATGCAAGAATATTGGCAAATTTATTAATCAAAAAAAAGGTGAAGCAAAGAAAGAAAGGAAGCATAGATGCAGAAGAAAAACAAGCTCGACGCTATATTCGGGCACTTTCCCGCCCCCTTGCTTCCCCCTTCTTCTGCAACGGCCCCTTTTCGAGCTTACCTCATGTGTAGTTTGATTCTTTTCTTTTTGCCGACGTTGGGGATTAGATATGTATCTTTTGCGCCAAGTAGAAGTAGGACACATGTTTTTCTCTGAGAAAATGGAGGTAGAATTAACACGGATTCAAGATGGTTATGTTTTGATTCAGCCCGTTATGGTAACTGCTTCATCACAAGAAGGCCTGCAACTGATAGCAAAGATAGTGTAGCAAGAGGGGACCCTGGAAAACCAAGACGTACTTATAGCAAAACAAAAGAAAGTAAAAAGAGGACCAGCGAAAGACAGTGGTGAGGTGGAGGAGAAATACATAGCAAAAACGGAGAACTACGACGTAGGCCAACGGTTGGAAATAGCACAGGAGGTGTTTTCTCCGTTGGCTAAAAAGCCGCGATGTGGTCCTCCTAGCGCAGGATCACCCAAGCGTCTTGGCCTGGTGCGCCTCAAGAAAATGAGAAGAGACGGAGACAGCAGTGCGATAGAACCCCGAGAGAGCTGTACTGAACTGCCCCCCCTGCATGAAATTCCATGTTTTTTTGTCAATCGCTTATCCGTTTGGCCCCGATTCTCTTTCTCCAAGAAGCGTTTCTATGACAGTTCTTTTTGTTCTGAGAGGTTTCTGTGAAGCAAGAGTGTCCCACTTGGCTGTCCGTTGATGAACGAACAAGCAAAAAAAAAATACGAGGGCTTCAGCCTTCCCCAAACTTGCTAATCCAAATGAAGAATATACGTCGTGGGTTGTACCTGACGCCCGTCTTGGCTTTTGCTTGGAGTTTCTTGTCGCCTTGTGAGGGTTATTTGTGTTCCTGGGGTTCATTTCGCTTTTCTTCAGACCTCCATCCTTATTGTTAACGAGATTACTCATTACCTGCTTCTTCAGTTTTGATCTTGCAAAATATGTGCCCGATGCCTTTTGTTACCTCTTCCGTCAAGCAGTTTCTCTGCCATAACCCTGCAAACATGCGAACAGCAGCCATCGAAGCTGAACGGTCCAGTTCGCCCTTTTTTTTTTCGTCTGCCCCTGTGCCCACTCCCCTTACCCTTCTGCAGCTTGTCCACGCCAGCGCCAGTTAGACAGAAAAATAGCGCCGGCGCAGCACCGTTTTTCGTCAAGCGTTCGGAGGTGTGCCAGCAGAAACCAAGGCGGCGGGCGTCGTCGTCTTTACACAGAACTGCACCAGACTACGCTGGAATAGGTCCCGAGCGAAGAACGCCACAACACGCGGCGCGCGGGCTGCCGGCGGGGCTAGAGTCTGTGCCATCGTCTTGGTTTTGTTTGCCTCCTTTTTCTTCGTCTTTCTCCAAATTCTCCTATTCTCTCTTCGAGGATAATCAACTCGGCCGAGTTCAGACAAGACAAAAAGCCAATAGCTCACGAACCACGGTGGCTTCCGTGCTTGCCGCGAGCGTTAGTCGAACGCCTCATAGACTGACCAAACGAAGCCAAGGGCCGACAAATTGCTCGAGCGCAGTGTCGATCAATCTACCAAGCCCATTCAGCTCATGATATTTTACATTTTATTCATCGTGACTGTTTAGTGGTTGTCGCTGTCAAATAAGTCCCTTACAAGGAGACGTTTTGCTGCACTTTTTCAAGTTTCTTGTAGAAAAATAGGCGACCTCATAGGGCTACTACTTGGACAGTGCAAAAACTCCTGTAGCACAAAACGGGTTGCCCCTGACCTCATGTGTAGGTCTGGGTTGCCATTTCTCAATTTCTCCCCTTTTTTTCTCCTTCCAGCGTTGCAGTGCGGACGGAGCCAGTCTCCAGTCTGTCAGTTAATTCGTGGTTCGGCCGGAAAGATGCGCAATCTTGTCAGCACCAAGATCGACTGGCCCTGGGCCTGGTTTCTCCACCCACCAGATGGTCTGCGAGGTCTGGCACACCTGGCAATTCGGTAATACATCGTAGTTTGCATTGTTCCTGCTCTCCAACGCCCTGAACCGTCCTGCACTCTTTCCTCACCATCAGGGTCTCCACTCCACTTCCGCTCGGAACGGGGCCTGCCTGCCGAAAACGCCCTACCCATCCTGTGTGCCTCCTGTCGTTCCTTTCTTTTTCCTCATCGAGTGTTCATCCACCAGGGTTCGATGCAATCCTTCCTCATGGCAATGGCCTGTCGCATTTTTGCACAGTGGGTGGCAGTTGCCGTGACAGCCGCATTTGTAGTGGGATACCAGCGGCAGGTGCTACCGGCCTTGCGTATCGTACCTGCCCCGTAATCCTATGGATAATACCCCCCTTCCATTGTCTAGATTTTTTGGGGGTCGTTTTCACTCCTTTCTTGATCCATGATGATCACTCGTTTCCTGGTATTTCTTTTTATTCCCAAGCGACAGTCGTCCCAGAGCAATGGAAGCTCCCTGTTCCCTATGCGACGCACACGCCCAGGGACGACGCATGCAAGTGTCTCCATCGGGACAATTGCTGGGACGCACGACCGTTAGCGATCTCTGTTTTCTTACTTTGTGATTTTTGTCTCATTCGTTTGATTCCTTAGTTTTCCTTCTTTCGTTGCCTCTTTAGGCCATCGACAGCAAACAGCCCCAGAGCCCCTCAAGCCCCTAACTATGTCTGATCATCTTTCTCTCTAAGATCCTTTCTCCTTGTTCTATATGCAAGAACTCCGCAATCACTGCCTCGTCTCTCCTCGTCTCTCCTCTTCTCTTGTCTTGGCCCTTTTTACTTTTTTTTTGTTTCCTTTTCTTTTCTTTTTTTTGTAACCCCGGCCACCCAACTCCCATCCGTACGATGTGTGGAGTTTTGCTGGACTTCCTAGAGTTGCTAAGAGCTGCTGCCCCCACCGGTCCTGCTGCACGAAGTCACATCGATGGCGTGTCCTAGGGGGGGGGAGACAGAAGAAAAGGGTGCAGGACATGAAGGAACAGGGTGGCGAAAGTGCTTTACCAACAGTGTCAGCCACGCCAACAACCCTTGGATGGGGCCCTGTTGTTGCACGTTTATAGTGCATTTTCGCTTCATCAGGGGGGAACCTCGTTCCAACATACGACTTGGAAGGAAGGGCAACAGGAAATAGACGGGGCCGGGTCTTGCTATCAGTTTTAGTTTCTTTGCTCTCTTTTTTTGCCCCCCTTCTTTGCACATCCCACCCCGACCGGGCCTTAGACTGACTGTTCGACGATTTAGAGGCAAGACTGCTTTTCTTTGGGTTCTGCATGTTCCTTGCATCGGCTCTCGTGCTTCGTACCAGTTCACACTTTTCGTTCCGATTTCGTAAACCTTGCACCATCTGCACCATCTCTGTTGCTCCTTTTGAGCCCCATTCTCCATACTTTTTTATTTGTGCAGCCTTTTTTGTTTTTCATCGAACCCCTGTCACCCTTCTGATACAGACCTCTCTCTCTGCTTCTCTGTCTGCCGTGTATATAGGTTCCGGGCCCGGCCACTGCTCCTCCTCCACCCTCCCCTTGAACCTTTGGACGATCTTTGCTCCTTTTCCTGCCCACAGCGTTGCAGTGTCGCAGTGTCCCAGTACTTGATCGACATCGACGACAGCATTGACTTTAACGACGACGACGGCGACGACAATATCGAGAACATCGACGACGCCCTCGCCGTCTCGCCGCCATGTCGGCCACCGTCACCTACACCGCGGAGTACGCCGCCGAGACTCGCCTGCCAGTGATTCTCGGTGTACTTACGACCTTCTTCATCATCTCCTTCATCGTCGTCGTGCTCCGTGTCTACGTCCGCACGCTCGTCACCCACTCGTTTGGCGCCGACGATATTCTCATCATCCTCGCCATGGTATGTTTTGGTCCTCTTTCTGGTCCTCGCTTCGCTGGCTTCTGTTTCCTCGCTCCGCTCGCTGACTGACACACACGTAGGCCTGTCAATTTGGCGGTTGGGTCGTGATCCTCGTACAAGCCAAACATGGCCTCGGACGACACATGGACACCTTGGACGCTGAAACATTACGCGTCTTTAACCACGCCAGTTTCTGGGCAAATGTAATCGAAATCGCCATAGGCACCATGTTCATCAAGCTGTCCATTGCCGCCAACCTGCTGCGCCTCTGCAAGAACCTCTGGTACACCATTGCCCTCTGGTTCATCGTCGCCCTCACCATCGCCTACGAGCTGGTCGCCTTCCTCTTCTTCTTCCTCAACTGCAAGCCCATCTCCGGCAACTGGGACACCACCATTGTCGCCAAGTGCGCCTCGTTCAACACCATTATCGCTTTCGGTCTCGTCAACACCAGCTGCAACATCATCACCGATGTAGCCCTGGCCGTCATTCCCGTGCCCATCATCTGGGGCCTCAACATGAAGAAGACCACGCGTCTGTATCTGATTGGCGTCCTGAGTCTGGGTTACCTGTATGTTTATTGTCACACTCGTCCCTTTTTTTCATCGCCATGTACCATTTACTAACACAACCAGTGCCGTGGCCATGGACATTGTCAAGACCTACTACCAGGAGACGTACTCCATCACTGTGGACCAGACCTAGTACGTTGCCAACCTAACCAATGCTTTTGATAAACGTATTACTTGCCGTTTTCTCTGGTTAACCGGTGTGAACTCCTTTTTTTTCAAAACAGCACCTTCAATTTGATTTTCTTCGGCTTGTAAGTGTCCCAATACCCCTTTTGTATGGCTTTATTTCCAAATCGCCACGAACACTTCTGACATCGCCAGCTTGTACGGCTCGCTCGGTATCATTGCCAGTTCCGTCCCCATGATGAAGCCCCTCGTCTCCAAGGTCCTCGGCCTCGACTCCACTCAGGACCACTCCTACTACGCCTACAACAGCAACAACAACAACAACCCATCTCATCTCCGCACCATTGGTGGCACCTACGGCAATGGCACCCGCGGCGGCGGCAACCGCTCGGCGATCGGCCGCGGCGTCAACGGCACCCAGATCGGGTCCGACGACGCCGGCTTCGAGCTCGACGAGCGCGATAGCGACCCGGGCGGCAGCCTCGCCAGCGACCGCAAGAGCGACGGCGTCAACTCTGTCTCGGTCTACCGCCACAATGACGCCAGCAGCCAGGAGAACATTTTGTACTATGTGCCTGGTGTCAGCAACAAGACCACGATCGAAAACGGCAACACCAACCCCAACCACAGCGACAGCAGTCTCAACGGCACGCCCGGTGGCGGAGTGGGCTCTACAGCGGGAAGCCGGCTGCAGCAGCTGCAGCGCGAGCAGCAGCAGAGCAACTTCCGGGGCATCAAGCTGACCACAGAAGTGTCAGTGAAGCGGTGAGCGGAGTTGACTTAGGATCTCTCATCATTCTCTGCAGGATGGACGTTTCAACTAGAGAAAATAGCCAGGCGTTTTTCGGCCCGCCTTTTGGCCAGCCTTTTTGCATTTCTATTGTCATTCTTCTTGTAAATAGAGCGTGTTGACGATCTGCGTCGTTTTTTGTTTCTAGCCTTCTACTTTGTATTTTCTAAACGAAGGATACCAAAAGCCCCGTCTGCGAGCTTTGTACATACTTTTTTTTCTTACGTTCAGCTTTTGCAAAACGACAATAGACTCAAGGTCACGTCGGCCATTTTCTGGATGATCGTTTGGCATGTTATGGTGTAGTTGGCCGATCTCAAATCGACACAATGTCTCTATGTGATCATGGCAATGCGGAGGTTTCCGTACTTCCACATTCCTATTTCCATCTTTTCGTTATCTTTTTTCATCTCTTTTTCCTCTTTTTGACATCGTGCTACGTTTTTGGCCCGCAACGCAGAGCGACCGGCTTCTTTCTCCTCTCCCGTCTCGCGCACGTTCTTTAATGCTTTCATTTTGACCGAAGGTAGCCCGCCAACGGCGCACGGAATATGGCTCCATCTGCCCCAATTGCCTCAACAGCTACGACTAGTCATAGGAGAATGGGATTTTTGAAAAGCCCCTTTTTCTTTCCCCTTCTTTAAAATCCTTTGTGTGCAAATTATGGATCTTTTTATGCCATCTTCATCTTGCATGCGCCGTAGTCCAACAGCCAACCGACAACGGCCAACAGTCACACACGGACAAGTCACACACTGACAGCCAACATCCCAACAGCCAACGATATTACGGCTAAAAACGTGCATCCAGGTACCAAGCAAAACTCGTACGACATGGAAAGCCCTGCAATAACAAGTATATGACAGACCTCGCAGACCTTCTAGAAGATACGGAGTTCGGGAGTGCCTTCGTTTTTCTTCGCCCCCTCGTCTCTCCTGACAAGGGCCCTGGATCTTAACAAATTACTGACAACCAGAACGCACGACAGCAATGGAGACAGAAGGGGGTCTAATGGAGCAGATGGAGCCTACTGGAGACAATGGAGACAATGGAGACGAGAGGGATCAGTCTATCGAAACACGATATGCAAGACAATGGAGGAAATGCGCCGCTTCCCATGTCCACCCATGCAGCCATATCGTTTCTTCCCTTCTCTTCTGTCATTCTGCGTGTTCTCTTCTTTCTAGCGGCACCCCAATTTCCATCTGGCCATTGCATCTCGCCATCTTGGCAGGCAAAGAGACCAAAAAAGACCATGAGGCCCAAAAGACTCCACAACCATTTTCTTTTCCCTCTTTTTCTGTCTCTTCTCAGTTTTTCGGTGTTGACAGGCGAGACAGGGTTGTTGTCTTTAGCTCCGTTAAAAGCTCCAAAAAAACTGTGCACCTCGCCGCGTGTCTCCATTGTCCGTTCTCTGCCCGAAAAGAGCAGGGATTAGCACTGTCAGGACGGGGCCAAGAGGCCTGCCAAAACAGAAAGAGACAGCGCCACACAAGAGATAAAGGCGAGCAAGGTGCAGGCGAGAAGACCGGCAGACAAGTAGGCGAGCTTTTAGAGTGAGAAAAAAGACCAGCTGGGATACGCATGAGTAGCAAGCGCCGCTCGTCTGGCACTTAAGACAGACGAAATGGAAGAATGCTGTCTGGATTGCATTGCATGTCGTAATAAGATAAAGTCGGCACAAAATAAAAATAAGAACGCGGGAAGCAAGAATCATAAATACTCTTAAAAGAAAACATGTTCGGCGCACTTCCGCCTCGCCAGGCGACCGAACCGACTAAGAACACCACGGTCACCAGGCACAGCCAAGAAATCGCCGGAGATAATTAGGAAAATGAAGAGAGACAGAAGAGAGCAAGTTTAGCGGCCGGAGTGCGCAACCCGACAGCAACCCTCAACAGCCTCCAGACACAAACGGAAAAGAGGGTCCTGGCCTTGTTTACGTGCTGCACTATCTCGGCACTAATACAAAGCCTGCCTCCACCGTCTTGTGGGGCATCGCGCTGGGCGGGTGGGTTTTGATAGAAGAAACAAACCCCCGGCGGCGCCCCTACCTCATCGTTCAAGCAAGGCTAGCAAGTTTGAAATTGACTCCTTCCTCCTCCTTTCTTCCTCCTGTCTACTCCTCCTCTCCTTTTCTCGTTCCTGGGCACGGCATCCTGCAGAAGCCGGCATCCACTTCGCATACAACGGGCCGCGCCAAACAAGGGCAGCCACCAAAAGGCTTGGTAGACCCATGCATGGGATTGCCTGGCCCATTTTCTATCCAGTGCCCATTTCCTTCCATTTTCACTGCCATTTCCTCATATTTTGCTCCCATTTTCCAGGAGATGCCGGCCAGGCCCGTTTTCCTGCATGTCCAGTCCATTTCGTTCGTGCTTGGCACTTGTCGATTCTTCAACAATCGCCCCCTCTTTGCTCTGTCTCCTCTCTTGTCTCCTCTCTCGCTTCTCTTCTCGCTGCCAATGCAGACACGCGTACATCATCTTAGATGAACGATAGTTAGTCGTAGTTTCCCCCCCTCTTCTCACGTTCCTGCCCCGGGCGATGGAACAAAGTGGAACTCGGCTTGCCACGTGAGAATTCGCCCTGGTCGAGTGGGACTGGACCCGGACTCGTGGGAAAGGAAGGAGCACAAAGACGGAAAGCGCGAAGGGACAACCCACGGAGACCGAAAAGCGTCCCAGAGAATAAAAAGAAGTGTCGATCCGTCACTCCTCTTTTTCCTTCCATCCTCCTTCTTTTCCCCCTTCCCTTGTCTCTCGTTGTTGTCACCCTTGATGCCAGGATTGATGACTGCTTGTTCATAACACACGGCAAACACTCACCACCAGTCGCTCTTTTGCATCTCTCCTTACTTTCTCACGCTCATTTATTTTCTTTTTCATCCCTCGTTTTCTCTCCCCCGCTTTCCCTCTCACCGTCTCCATAACCATTACCAACACCATGCTCACCCTTCTCTCCACGGCGGCCGTCGTGGCCCAGCTCGCCGTGACCGCGGCCGCTAGCCCGTGCAAGGTCGCCACGATCAACTCGACGGTTGCTTCGTGGCTGGCGAAGTACCCCGGCGCCACCGTCAAGGACACCGATGTCGTCGTTGTCGGCGGCGGCTCGTCCGGCTCCAATGCCGCCATCAACCTGCTCGACGCGGGTCAGTCCGTCCTGGTAATCGAGATGCAGGCCCAGCTGGTATGTTCCGATTTGTGTAAAAAGGGGTGCGACTATATTCAGGGGCTCGCGATGGCTAACAATATAGGGCGGCATGGTCAACAGCTACACCGACCCGACCACCGGCACCGTCTACGACTGTAAGTTTTCGTCGGACTCACCATGGACTGACTCACTACGGAGGCGCCCGCTAACCGAACAGACGGCGTCGCCACGTTCACCAACCTGACGGGCACGGAGGCGTACTTTGAGCGTCTGGGCATCGCCACCAAGAGCCCGACGTTCGGCGCCACCACGCCGTACTATGTCGACTTCACCACCGGTGACACCATCGACTACGTCGCGCCCGCCATCACGGACGAGTTTGCCGCCCTGGGCGCCTACTACGATGTGGCCTCGCAGTACCAAGACCTGTTCATGCCGTCGTACGCCAACTGGCCTGCGCCGGAGGACATCCCCGAGGACCTGTTGATGCCGTTCGGTGAGTTTGCCGTCAAGTACAGCCTGAACGACACCATGCTGCTCCTCTGGGCCGGTATCGGTGCCGGTCTGGCCGACATGCTCGACCTGCCTACGCTCTACGTCATGCAGACCTTCGGCCCCCAGACCGCCGCCGTCTTCCTCGGCACCAACGTCCAGTACGTGCCCGAGTCCGGCCGCAACCAGGACATCTACGACGCCGTCGCCAGCATCCTCGGCGACGCCGTCCTGCTTAACTCCAAGGTCACCGAGTCGCTGCGCCTGGCCAACGACGAGGGCGTCGCACTGCTCGTTAAAGATCAGGTCACCAGCGACTACACCATTGTCACCGCCAAGCGCCTGGTCATGGCCATTGAGCCCACCGCCTCCAACCTGGCCCCCTTTGCGGCCGACAGCACCGAGTCCGCCGTCTTCAACAAGGGCACGTGGAGTGTCGTCAACACGGGCCTCGTGTCGCACCCTTCGCTGCCCACCGATGCTCTCATCTACAACCTGCCCGCCACCGCTGCCAACGGCAACGACTTTGCCTACCCGGAGCCGCCGTTCGTCGATTACTTTGAGTACGTCGGCGGCGGCCTGTTCCAGGCCATTGTCGTCGGCTGGGAAGGCTTTGAGGTCGACGAGGCCCAGACGCTGGCCAAGGAGGCCATTGAGAAGCTGGCGGCCGCGGGCACGATCCCGGCCACCGACGGCGTCGAGCTGACCATCAACGCCTGGTCCAACCACGGCCCCATGGACATGCGCTCCACCAAGGAGGACCTGCTGGCCGGCTACATCCAGGACCAGTACGCGCTGCAGGGCTACCGCTCGACCTACTGGACGGGCGCCGCCTTCTCCAACCAGCTGTCCACCTACCTGTGGGCCTACAACCTGGAGTACCTTGTGCCCCTGGTCGTTGCCAGCCTGTAAGGGACTGGAAGTGCTTGGTAGAAAATGTTGACGTTATGATCATGTTATACAATTTCAATCTCTTTTTTTACTTTGTGCGTGCAATAGCACATTGCCCTTTTTTACCCTTTTTTTTTCTTTTTGTTGCGCCGTTCATCTTCCTTCTTGTAAATGCATTTTTTGTTCCCACTTTGAATTTACAGTCGCATATTTTCCTTCTTGAGAAATACATTTTTTATCCGGCGCAAAACACAACCGCGTTATCTGCATTTGGTACATTTGGTTTTTTTATTTTGTATATAAACTCCAGTACATACACACGTCTTTCATATGTCTTCTTCCTTTGTGAAACCCCAGTTCATAGACAGCCGGTTTGATATTCTATCAGCAACTATACGTACCTGAAGATCGCGTGGGCATGTGCATGTGCCTGGATGAATACTACCGAAATAGCCTGGCAGCCCTGCACAAGACGTGACTGTATGCCAGTATCGGGACGTGCCAGAGTGCATATTCCTGCAGGGGAAAGTTTAGGGGGGAAGTAGTCATTTTCCCCCTTTGGATGTACTCCCGCACTGTCACAGTCCCTGCATATTCAATATCTTACAATTGCATGCAGATGTGGAGGGCATATTGTTGTTCTGTGGAAGCAAGACTATCTGAAGATCCGTTCGTGCCTTTCTTTTGGAGACTTCAGCGGTGCTTGCTTCTTATTTTCCTTTTTTCAACCTTCATTTTACCGTGGAAGCTACTAGACTATTTTTGGAGTCACCCCTGACCGGATGCCAAGGTCGTTATGTTGGCTAAAGTAGGGCCTCGGGAAATAAAATGAGAATAAAAAGAAAGACAGAGGCTGTTGGACGAGAAAGAAAGCGTGATATGTCCTGACATATATGGTCTGGCCAACAGACGGCGGTCAAATAAAGAAAAGGAGAGGCGGTCAGGCGGAAAGATGTTGTGGCAGCCTGGCCAGGCCTTGGAAAGATCTGCAGTCGCTGTTTGTTTCCCCTTTTCTTTCATCCGGGACTGGTTTTTTAAGGTGCCGAGACGTTCCCGCTGGGCCGCTCTCGAATTGTATTTCCTTGGAGGCTCGGCTTATGATGGATGAGTTGAAGTGCTGCCAGTATCTTAGTGAGAGCAAATAAGAGAAGCAAGAAGGATCCGGCCAACGACCCGACTGTTGGCTGTTGGGCTCCTTCATAGGCGGCCACCACTTCTGCCTCTTCGTCGGCTCTTTGCCTCTTTTATCGGCCCAAGCCTTTTTACTGTTATCACAAGGCCACGAGTTGATATTGGTCTATGAGGACCTCAGCGACCTGGATTAGCTGTCGACCTTTGCCACGCGTTGTTCGGACGTTGGTGGCCACAAGTAAACATCTTGGAGATCTTAGGCTGATCTCCCTTTCGAACCCACCATTATCGTGCCCCGGGGGGGAGAAATGGGGAGAACTCTACGAGCTTAATTAAAAGACGAGGTCCAACCAAAATCGAATCTAACCCCCCAGAGGTCTGGCCAAACTGAAAATAAGGGGCGAAGGCTTGGTATATCTTTAGAATTTTGTTTGCCCAGCAATCTTCCCGTCCGTAGAATAGTGTATAGGAAGAAGCGAAAGGAAACTCAAAAACAAAGGACCTGCTTCTACCGGGTTGGAATTGTGCCTCCATTTCTTGCTGTTTTCTGGGGAATTGTTAGGACTCACCTCCCTTGATTCCACTCATCTTCCTTTCCTGATTTATTTTTTTGCTTTCTTTCTGCTGCCTTTCTTGATTTTCTTTCTTGTTTGATTTTTTTCTCTATTTATTTCCTTTCATTTTGTCATCTTCTCGACACAATCCAGTGAAAGAGTCTCACAGATATATCCCTGGAACCTTACATCGGGCTATCCACCATCGTGGTTACGCTGCATCGGAGCATCGGGCAGACGGACGATCGCACGCAGGTAACAAAGCCTCGTATGGTATCCCGAGACGCACACGGCCAGATCCTGCCACCCGAGAATCGACTGTAGCACAGTAAACACGACAACATAAGAGCACCAGCCGTCTAGCTGTTACGGGAGTCATCCCCTTGAAGAAAAAGACAATGGCTCGCCAGAGTCATAGGCAGCGGCCTATGTCTCTAGCATCAGCACTCCTTTTCCTGTCCGTCTCTACCTCATCATATTTATGTGCAGCCGCCGACGATACAGCATCACCCCTCACCCTCGAGGCAGCTCCCGTCACTGTGGACGACTCCAAATGCGACTGCTTCGTCACCAACGGCTCCGACACGGCCTACTTTGCCCACCATGCCTTTTATGATTTTCGGTCCCTCGCCCAGCATCAAAGTTCGCCGCCTCTTCTGCCAGGCGCCGGCAACACGACCATCGCACCGGCCACAAGCTCTTATTTCAATAGCAGCAACTTCACGTCGTTTTGGCAGTCGCAAAACTGGAACAACAGCGCAGCCAACGCCTCGGTGCTGCGCATCAACTCGCTCAACAACATTTACATTGAGAAGAACACAGACGCCGCCAGTAGCTCGGCCACCTGGCTAACGCTACGCACCGCCCGCCACACCGCGTTCCAGTCGGCAGCCGAGATCGTCACGCAAAACGACACCTTCCATTTCCTGTCGATGCGCATGCTGGCGCGCACCATTGGCGACCCGGGCGGCTGCATGGGCATGTTTACCTACCGAGACGGGTCGTCGTCGGCGGCAGCGGCAAGCTCGAGCGGTGGTGATCTCGTCCAAGAAGTCGACCTTGAAGTGTTGACCAAATACCCCCGCGACCACGTGGAGTGCACCAACCAGCCGTCGCTCGACGACAAGGGCGAAATCATCACGGCGGCGACGCAAAACGTCACGCTGCCCGACGGCCTCGGCTGGGACGACTGGGTCGTCTACCGGTTGGACTGGACGCCACACCAAAGCACGTGGTACGTCAACGGGCAGCAGATTGCCAACATCTCGTTCCAGACGCCGCGGGACCCGACGAGCATCCACATCAACGCGTGGAGCGACGGCAGCAAGTGGACGGGCACCATGGCACCGGGCACGGAGGCGCACCTGCAGATCCAATGGTGGGAGGTCCTGTACAATGCGACTGCGACGAATGCTGCTTTGCCGAAGACGGCCACTGATGCCGCCTTAAAGAAGGATGCAAGCAATGGTGGAAGCTGCAGCGCCGTGTGTAGCATCGACCACGGCAACGCTCCGGGCCAGGCCGTGTTAATTTCGGGCAACAGCAGCAGTAGCAGTGGTGGTGGTGGTGATGGCGGAGGAGGAAGCAGCAATGGCACAAAGAACGGTTCCCCGTGTCGTCCGGGGCCATTGTCCTCAGGTTGGAGTTTTGTCGTCTGGGCGCCGTTAGTCTCGGCCTTGTTCATGCTCTACCCCATTATGTCTCTATGAGCAGAGTAGCAACACTATGCCGTCTGTTTAGTTGACCGAGTCTTGCTATTCGCTTTGTTTTTGATTTTACATAATACTCTCTGTCGCCCGTTTGAATTCTAAGCGAAAGGTCAAAATGTGCCAGTTTTATTTTAATGTCCTATTTTGATCTAATCATCAACTACGCCGACGACAGAGGCCGCGCAATCGGGTGCACAATAAATACTTCTACGAATAAAACGGCAATATCTCTTTTTATTCCGGCATCGTGTCCCGGGATGAAAAAAGCCCGCGTTTCAAAGACACCGCAAAATGACGCAAGGCGAACGTCGGTAAGGGGGAGAGAAACAAAGTGAGTGAACGTACTGGTTCGGACCTCCGAAGCCTTACTGCTGCTCGATGTGCATCGTGTGCATCGTGTGGTGTGCATTGCTGTTGTGCAATCTGAACGGAGAAGCGATTGTGGGGTTGCGAGCATACGTATACACAGCGCATCATGGCGTGTCGTCTTTCTTCTTTTGTCATTTTGTTTTGTTTATTTTACTCGTTTTTATGCTGTTGTCTTACACAGGCTGTGGCTTGTTCTCTGTGAGGGCGTTCCTATTGTTCTAGAAGCCAATGTCCACCATGTTTTCTGGCGTGTTGTCTTGTGTGCCTGGAGAGCGTTTATTTTATTTCATTATTTTATCAATCAAAGACCATGTTACGAAGCCGTGAAGGGAATCCAGCTCAAGACATGGCGTGTTCTATATTTCGTGCGAGGGTATGCAGGCCCTCGGTGAGTTTTTGTATTGCTAGTTCCTCGTGGATGAAGTAACAGAGAGAAACAGTTGCGGGCATTAAGGTCAAGACAGCAAAGAAAGCTCGGTCAATTGTCACTTTAATAACAGTGCATACTTAAAACAGGCGCAGTGTCCGTGCTTGCATCGTCGCCTCATATTTACCTTGAACAAAATACAGAAGAGAGTCGAGAGATGGAGAAGTGATCGAGGGGAAAGTCTCGGAGGATTACCAGTAGTATCACGCCGCGGTCCGACTGCGTGTTTCTCTCCCTTTTCTTTTACTTTCTTTCAATTTTGTGTTCCTTTTTTCTCTCCTCTCTTCTTCTTTTTTTTGAATTACAATAGGGACACGGAGGATTAGCCTGCGCACTCCGTCCCATGCATCGGCATGTTTCGGGCACGGTGATCACTTTTGTTGCCTTTTGATTTCGCCAACAATCGGCTGCAAGCGATGTGTAGAATGCTGCTTCAGAACAACATAAGACATAGGCGATCAAGACGAAAAAGAAAGGACGAAAAGAGATGCACCCTTTGCATTTATAAGCTGCATTTTGCAACTTTTTTCTGTGCAAGAGAAACCTTCCCCCTCATCTTCCATTCATCCTCTTTTGCCTACAGTGTCTTCTTTGCGTGATCGACGGCGACGATCAAGGATGCAGCCATTTCGGTTCTTTACAATACGGTCTTGTCATCCTACACGCTACATTTCTCCCCCTTCCCCTGCTCGTCGTATGGAGACTTGATCGACCGTCTGCCTTTATTCGTTGTGGTACGGCGGCGCACAGATTCGAGTCGAGCAGGAGGCGATCACGGGCTGCAGGGGCAATGCCTGTACCATGTTCTGCACTGCGATTTGGACTTTTTCGTCGAGGCTGCTCTGTATGCTTCGTCTCTGCACATCCTTTGCTCCTTTAAATCTGGTCTCCGTTCCATCAGCTCTGTTCATTGTACGGTTTCCCCTCCCGGATGCCCCCTTTTCCTCAAGAGGCTGGATAATCAGGAAGAGAGGCGATGAAGAAGGAAGGCTGGAAAGAAGACAAGGATCAGGGGCAACGGTCAAGGAGAAACATGTTGAAGAAGGCTGTCTCGTCTGTTCTGCCTTGCTTTCTCTCAACCAAGGAAAGAAGATCCCTCAAATATACGCCAAGACCCGGGGTAAACACTGTTTTCTTTCCATCTTCGCTCTGCATCGGCCATTATCACCAGTCCACAGTTCACGAAGCAATAATTCTTCTGTTATTTTTTCAGCACAGACGGAGCTACTTCTGTACGAGCTTCTGTACTACTTTGGCTTGTCCTGTCTCGTGACGCCTTCAATATCGATATTAACAAATTGGGTGGCGTGTTTCCCCCTTCTTGTTCTCGAACCATTCGAATCGACCTATTCGCCTGCTCGGCGCTTCTCCTCTCTCCACAAACAATAACCACAATGAAAGCCAGAACAGGGATCACATCGATGCTGCTAGCAACCGGTGCGGCATTGTCCTCTGCAGCAGCGCCTGCTGCTTCTGGGGCAGCACAAGCCAACAACGCCAGCGCGCCCCTCGTTTGCCCGCTGCTGCATGTGATTGCCGCCCGCGAGACCACCGCACCACCCGGCTTCGGCGCCGCCCAGACCCTCGTCGACCTCATCACCCACGCATTCCCCGGCACGACGTCCGAGGCCATCGTCTACCCGGCCGCGGGCAACTCCAACCAGAACTACAGCCTCAGCGTGACGGCGGGCGTGCTGGCCGTGCTGGCGCAGGTGACGCAGTTCGCGGCGCAGTGCCCAGAAACGGTGCTCGTGATGCACGGCTACTCGCAGGGCGCGCAGATCATGGACAATGCCTTTTGTGGTGGGCCGGACGGGGACAGCTTGCTAGCGACGCCGCCGCTGGTGCAGCGGGCGATTGGCAACAACGTGGCGGCGATCATCATGATGGGCAACCCGCGGCACGTGGCGGGCCTGCCGTACAACGTGGGCAATGCGACGGCGCCCGGGTTTGCTGCGCGACCGGTGGGCTTCGCGTGCCCGCTGTACCAGACGCGGATCCAGTCGTACTGCGACTCGCCCGATCCGTTCTGTGCCAACGGCACCGACGCCATTTTCCACGAGGGATATGGGACGCGCAACGGGACACAGGCGCTCCAGTTTATCGTGAGCAAGCTAGTGTTGTAGTTGCGAGGAGGGTGGGAAGGCCGTCGTGTTTTCTTTGTTCATAGATTTCTTGCAAGCGACTTAATTTATTTCTTTTCTCCTTCAAAGTCGCCTCAGTTGTAGTTGAATTCGTTGGGCTTGGGCGCCGGGTAGGTGTCGGACCGCGAGGACGCAAACGTCTTGACGGATCGATCGAGCAGGGCGCGAATCCACAGCTGTGTCGGCACATCGGCAAACTCGTAGGCCACGCGCATGGCGAAGCCGATGCGGTACTGGCCCATGAGGCCGACGCCGAGCTTTTCAAACGATCGGAATATGATGCGGCACAGACGACGGTTGCACGCCTCGAACGGGCGCGCGGACGAGGAGGGTGCGTCAATGTCCTGTGACAGGAGTGCGTCGCAGGGGTCGGTCGAGAAGGCAGACGACTGGACGGGCGAGTGGACAGAGTAGCCGTCTGAGCTCCCTGAGCTCCCTGAGCTCCCTGTGGAGAGGAGGGATGGAGAAGGGACAAACAGCGTGCCAAGATCGTCGTGCATGGCGTCGCTGCTGGTGGTGGTGGTGGGTGTCGCAGCAGCCGTCTCAGTCGCTGTGCTTGTGCCACCACTTGTGGATGCTGGCTCTGTCGTTGTAGTCGTAGTCGTAGTCGTAGTCGTACGTGCGACACTCGCCTCGGCCTCAGCCTGGCCCGCAGTAGCCTCAGCGCGCACGCCAGCGCACTGGTTAAGGCTCTCCTGAATA
Organism: Sporothrix inflata; assembly: GCA_021396225.1. Classification (NCBI taxonomy): domain Eukaryota; kingdom Fungi; phylum Ascomycota; class Sordariomycetes; order Ophiostomatales; family Ophiostomataceae; genus Sporothrix; species Sporothrix inflata. Next base: position 38,718 of record WNYF01000116.1, on the reverse strand, counting down.
ATAAGCATGGACGTCACGTAGCTCAGATAGATGCTGGCGATCCAGGTGTTCGGGTACTCGAGCACTGTCGCATATGGCGAGGCCGGCGCGTCATCGGGCACGTTGGACGGCACCTCGGCGTACACGGGGTTGCCCAGAAACCGGGCGGCCTGGGCGTACCAGGCACGGAAGGTGGCGTATAGGTTGGAGGCGCTGCGCCGCAGCATCGAGACCTGCGCCGGATCGACCGGCAGGCCGTGGTGGCGCGTCTCGCGGATGGCCCAGACTTGATGCATGATGGCGGGCAGGCGTGCAAGATGGGCGACGTGCCGGTCGATGATCGCCACAGCTTCGGCCGGGAAGGCGTCGTTGAGGGGCACGGTGATGCCCTCCAGTTTGCTGCTGAGCAGGCGCTGCCACTTTTTCTTGGCCAAAAAACAATCGCGCCCGGTAAAGAGCGCGTTCATAATAATAATAGACCGAAACGAGAAGAGCATGGCGCGGTCCCACGGCTCCAGAAAGCCGTCCGTGCCGCGGTGCTGCATCAGGCTGGCGACGGCGCTCGAGTGCTGCAGCCAGCCATTGGACGTGCCCGACGTGTCGGCAAACAGCTCAAACAGGCACATGACCATGGTCGTGCACAGCGTCTCGGACGAGCGCCACTCGTTGGGGTGGTTGAGCGCCGTCTGCAGCGCCACCAGCGACTGGCCGTACAGCTGCCGGCTCTGCACGACCAGGGTCTCGTCGCCGCGCGACTTGCCGAGCAGATGCATGGCCAGCGAGCACACGGCGCTGTCGAGCGTGACCTTGCGCCCGAGCCGTGCGGGTACCTGGCTGAACCACGAGCCGTAGAAGAGGGCCTCCTTGGGCGGGCGGTCCATGTTGATCATCTCGAGGATCGTGTTGACGTACGCCGCGCGGCAGTCGCGTAGGTGAGGGGGGATAGTGATAGCAGAGGACGAGACGCCATGGGTGCCATACGCAGAGGCAGTCAACTCGACAAAAAGAGGTACAATGATGCCATTGCTGTTGCTGTAGCTGTCGGTGCAGCCGCTGCCATAGTCGTCGCCATAGCTGTTGCTGCCACTTTCTGGGTGCGGAGAAGCGGCGGTTGATGCAGGATCGGCAGGTGCCGGCTCGCGATCCTTGCTGCCCTGTCCCCGCTTCCGCACCTGGTGCTTTCCCGAGACAAACTTGAGCGAGCGATCGTAGCCCGGGCAGTCGGCACCGTACGTGGCGCACTTGGCACATCCGGGGCGGCCCTGGTCGCAGCGCACGCGGCGCCGGACGCACAGCAGGCAGCCGCGGCTTCGAGGGACGCCGACCATCGTAAAGGAGTGGGACGAGTAGGCTTGCTAGTTGACCCAATCACCGAGGCATTGGCCCGAAGTACATTGGAGTTTTTAGGTCGCGAGTAGAGACAAAAATTCCGTATTTTATATATCGTCGAAAAGACAGCGAAAACAGACGTCACCTATTAAGGCAGGCGGTTGACGTTTGACGTTGACGGTTGCGCTTGCCTGCTCCACAACGAAACTTTAAATCTGGGCGGTGACCCCAATCGTGGCTTAGAGCGGTTTTACGACCGCCCTTCCCCTTTACAGGTGTCGCGCCTTCACGTGATAGCAGTAATGTGCGGCCGTTAGGCAGACCACCACCACCATCGACACCACCGTCTATCACAGCCACCGCCGCAAACCACAAAGGACCTATGAAAGAGAGAATACAAAGCTACTGAGAGTTTCCTATTACAAAGCTAGACACCGAACGGCGAGAAGTAAAAGAAATAGGGGAGTTGAGGAAGGGGGCGGTGAGACCAAATAAGCTTCGGTCAAAAAAAAAAAAAGAAAACTGAAATGCGACTGAACAAAAAATCAGTGAGATTGATGTGTCTTGGAAGGATGTGGCTTATGTGTTTTTGCCGTAGGCGCATGGTACCATTCGGCCAATCCAACGTGTTGTTCGTTTGTTCATTCCTCCCCTGGCTCTTTCGTGAAGTTTCTTTTCTTTTTCTGAAAGCCCAGCATCCTCTGGAAAGTCACCAAATAACACAACATGACGGCAATCCGCGTTGAGGATTTGCGCACCCCGCCAAAAATGCCCAAAGTAGGCTCATATGGCAATTCAAAAAAAAAAGCTGTCGTCATCTTTCGTTTCGTTCCTCTAATCTGCCTTCTTCTTTCTATTTTCTTTCCCTTCCTTTTCCATTTACTTGAAAACGACAAGGACCAGGGTGCTGGCTTCCTAGGCCGTCTCATATGCCTTACAATAAGCGGGTGGCTATTGAAGAGGCCAACATATCAAATGCCAGTGTCCCGCTGCTTGTATGTTTTTGTTTCATGCGATTTCTTGTCCCTCTTATTGTTGCTGCGCTAGTATTGGTCCTGTATCTCTCTTACGCATGGCCAAATATCCAACGTGAAACATATTGCTTTTTTGCAGAGGGGTCTTATTATCCTTATGGTGAAATCGGTACGTCCTGGGCATGAGGTCATTTAAATCCTTTCTATGGTAAAGACAATTGGAGGAGTTGGTGTACACAAGAGGAAGAATAAAAATGTATGTTTCTTCTCTCTTTTTTCTTTATCTTTTTTTACTTCAAATTTTACACACGAGAGAGAGAGATATATATATTTTTTAAACTGCGGCTCTATAAACATCTAAAATATTTATTGTATCGATGTTTGAAATTTAAGCTCTTTTTTAAAAGTAAATAAAAATAAAAATACAACAAAGATCCAAATATAAGAAGAGGCAAATACAAAAATAAAATAAAAACTATCAGACAAAACTGGAGGATACGGGCACCTGCCGTTGTGCCGTGTGACTTTACCACCAGGCTTTTGATTTTAATTTTTCAACTCGTCAACTCTATTTTCAACATTTACTAGCCCTGTTATTACTCTCTCTTTCGTCTTATTATTTCCCCTCATTGTTTTGGGACGGCAGCAAGCTTTTTATATTATGCGTACGAATACGGGTTCGAGATAAAGAGGCTGTCTTTATAAAAAGTCCTTTGGATCTCGTGATCACTCTCGAATAGTAGGCGACGTAGAAAAGCAGGCAGACTGGGAAGACACAGTCGAGAATTGAGACAGCGGAAAGCACCGAACCTCGCCCGTTGGCTGCCTTGCCGCCCGTTCCTCGTTGCCCTCCCCTCCTCTTTTGAAGCCATATCTGCACCATGCACACTTCCCACCCACCCTGTTCGTTTCCTGTTGGCTGCAGTTGGCATGAACCGGACGGCGCGACGGCGTGGACGGCGTTGACGGCGAGGGGGATGGCTGCCAACCTTTTGTGCTAGCTCAATGCACGTTTCTGCATCGCGGGCATCCTTTGAATTTTTTTGTCTACAAAACAGAAAGACAGAAAGTCCCTCATGCTTCTTCTTGTTTCTTCCTGTCATGCCTTGCTTTTGGCACTTTGGTATTCATTTGTGGCCCGCGCGCGCCTGCACCCGCCGTTCATGTAGCACGAGTCGAGGAAGAAAAAATAAGAGGGTACGTATGCACAACGTACGCACACGGGCGACTTTTTTTGGACAGGGGAAAGAGTGAAAAGAGGGAAGAGTAAAAGAACATAGAGAGACAGAATAGGCTGCGTCGGAGTCGGATCGCTGGTCGCCTTGTTCGTACGCAGTGCAACGACGCTTCTCTTTTTTTTTTGTTCCAGTTTTCCTTTTTCGTCATTTTTGTCATTTTTACCTGTCTTCTCCCGCGCTCGACGAGTACACCACCTTCCCTATTGACCCGGGCGGGTGTAATGGGACAGTCCCTTTCTCTCACCGCTATTTTCAGAAGACGATGAAGAAGGGTTGCTAAAAAAGATCAACATCCTTGAAGATGAGAACAAGAGACGAGATAAGATGAACCATGCCGCTGTTGCCTCCTATATTTTTCAAAAAAAAAAATGACGAAAAGGAACCCCTCCAAGATCTTCTATGAGGGGAAGGGAAGATGGGGGATGGGTGAAGAAAAACAGAGGCAAGGATTAGGGAAAGTTGGTGTCGTACTGCATGTATGGAAGATAGGAGGGTTGGAAAATACAGAAAAAAACAAAGAAATAAATCGAAAGAGGTGGGGCATCTTGCAACCTTGTTGATGATACGAGATGAGGCAAAAATGCAAACGGACTGCAGTGTCTGAGGTGTGAATGGCAGAGGAATGGGGGCCCGGACAATAGGGAATGGAGACTTTTTGAATCGTCTCTTCTCGTCTCTCTGCAAGCACCTGCGCTCTCTGCGGTAAAGACACAAAATGACTAAAGAAACATGTGCCTACGAGATACGAGGCTAGGAGTGTACCAATGCCCCTCCTCGCCCTCCTTCTCGTCGTAGCCTTCGCCTGCGGTGGTATGCGATTCCTGCACCTGGCGCTGCGCTAGTGTCTGTTGATGTGACGGCGTCACAAAAAAACACACAAAAAATAGAGAAGCAGGCCACCAGGCATGCGAGACCGGGCAGGACGAGAAAGATCTTGGCTGGTGGTTTCTGGCGAGTAGCATCATAAGGGTACGACATATATGTACATATGCGGCGGGAAAGACGGTGACAAAAAAACACTACCCCACTACGGAACACGGAGCATGGGGGAAGGAAGGCTCGAAGGCAAGAGTGGGATGTGGGTATGGTGGGTAAGCACATGAGAATCGGGAAGGAGCGAAAGGCAGCAAGAGAAGAGGCAAGAAGGAACGAGGCAGAGAAAAGAGAAGAAGAAGAGGAAGGTGGATCGGGAACCGGCACTATCAAAGTCCCCTGGGACGAAAGAACGAAAGAACTGGGAAAGAAATACTGGGTGTGTGGTTGAAGAAAGAACAAAAAAAGGGGAACGGAGAGCGAAGGAAGCAAATCCGATTGCTGTTGGTTGTGCCCTGGTCTAAAAACCAGGGACAAGACAGGGAAAAAACGGTTGAGGGGTCTTTTTTTCTTCTCGTCTCGCTTGTCTGGGCAGGGCACGATTTTCCCCGCCCTGGATCGCTGCTAGAGATATTTGTCGATTGCCCCTGCCGGCCTGCAGATGCTTGTACTTTTTCTAGGTAAGATACACGAGGATACGAGTAAACACGCAAACACGCAAACACGCAAACACGGCACCTGCGAGGATGTGGCTTAGAGCAAGAGCCGGCCGTGCCCAAAAAGGTGTCGTTTCAAAGTTTCAGCTTTTCCACGATCCTTGACAAGCTTGAGTAAACATCCCACCAAAGAACACGCAAGAAACAACGATGGACGACGTTGACAAGAAATCGTCAAACGCCCAGCCTTTCCGTCCTATATTTAGTGCCTTTTTTGAGCTCTTTACGATGGAGAAGACCAGGGAGAGAGGGAGAAAAAGAGGGAACGAGGGCGAGGGTGAGTTGGGAGAGGGAAGGTGGAGGAGAGAGGTAGATCGGCCGCTACGTGATTGGCACGCAAAGGGGGCAAACGGGCGCCGATGGGCTCCTCTGCGGAGCAAGCACGAAGGAAGGCGAAGCCAAAGCGGAGAGGCACTAACAAAACAGCGATAGGGAGAAAAGGCGAGAAAGGGTCAAAACAGGCCGTAAAACTGGGACTGGCAGCACGAAAGAACGTCAAGAGTTGTCAAGTCCTCCTTTGCCAGACCTCTGGAGACCTCTTGAAAACTGTCCCCAGCCTTGTCGTGGGCGGCACAAGCGGCGTGTCACTGGGTTTCCACTGAAAGAGGAGGCCCCCTTACAGAGATAACGGAGAGGTCCAAGGGACGAGAAGTACAAGAAAAACGCGTAAAGTGGATGGGAATTCGATGCAGCCATGCCGAGTGTTGCGTTGGTTGGTAGTTGTGTTGCCAGTGTGGCCGTTTTTGGGGCCAGTTCCCCTATTTTCCTTTTTCTTTTCCTTTGGGTTTTCTTTGCCTTTCGCTCGTCATCATAATATAACGTCTGCACTGTCCCCCCTAGGCCGGGACCAATCATAGGTATTCCTACCACGACGCGTCGCCCTGTCCTCCGTATGTAGTACCATTTTACTGTTCCCGTCAACCGTCTTCCCGTCGTTGCGTTTCTTCTCTTTTCTTTTCTTTTCTTTTTTAAAAAAAACAACAAATCCCTAGCACGCTGTAACCTCTTTTCTTGCGCTCTATGCCGTATTTCCCATACCATGCCGGCGAATTAAATAAACATTTAAAAATGCGCCCGAGCACAAGGAGTACCAGAAAAGCAGAAAACGAGGGCGGTGCAATATGTGGAGAGAAAGTCACTTATCTTACGACGCCCGTACTCGTAGTAGTCTTCTGTTTACGCAAGCAGGCAAGTCCCACACGAATACCTGAATAGACAAATACGAGGTCAAGCAAGTTGAGAAACCAGCGAGCCAGCGACGCTTCCCAAAGAGTTCGACACACGTCATTCGTGCTGACAAAAGGGGCCTTTCTTTCTCTGCTTTCTTTTGTTCTCCTCCTGGTTGGTCTGGCAGCTACCGTTTTCATTGCTTCCTTGTGTCGTTTTATTTTATTTTCTTCTTGTTGATGTCTCGTGGATCTCATTTCGCCCTGCTGCTCTTTTCGCTTTGCACGCCTCTAAAAATGTACCTCGTGCTGGTCTCTATTTCGTCTGCCGCCAGGTTTTTGATTCTTGGTTTTGTTCTCTCTTTCTTTCTTTCTTTCTTTCTTGGTTATTGGATTGTCAGGGTCTTATTTTCCCCTGCAGATATGGCGCCCGTTCCCCATCGCGCTCCGTCTGCGAGTAAGATATCCCCGGTGCCCATTGCTCCGTTACTCCCTACGAGAACGCACAGCCTTTCCTGTCTCTCCCTGTCGCCTCGCATCTTTCTCGGTCTCCGCCCACACCCCGCTCCTCGCAATTTAGCAATTGCCTCTTTCGCCCTGGTGTGGTGGTCCCCTTGTTCCCCTTTTGTGTGTTTCTCCATACTTTTCTGTGTTCTCTGTTTGTAGATCGGCGGCCACGATGAGGAAACCCCCTTTTTTACGACTATCTGTTGACTGGCATTCCATGTCGATTCGGATTTTCGTCGTTGCCCGTGCTAGCTAACCTGCCAGCCCGCCAGCGTCGTATGTTGTTGTCCTCTCTTTCTGTCTTGCTCGTTGTTTCTTTCCCCTTGCCCACGACGTGCCCATCGCCCAGAAGCACCACACCCACTTTCTCCCACTTCTCCTACTGGACCCCCGGCTACTGCATGGCTCCCCACGCGACGCATCTCGTGAGGAGGAGGTTGATAATCTAGCCACGGGCATGCCAAGACCGGCGTGCCTTTACTTTGAATCTTTCCTTCTGCTTCCTTCTAAGCTTCGTCATTTTTGGTGGTCCGGCGATGGCTGTTGGTAGGGGCATCTCGGTCCTTGGCTCGTTTTGGTGCGTTTGGCGAGAGGGAAACGCGGGAGAGAACCGCAGAAAAGACACTCTCGACACTGTCCTGCCTTGCCTGCATATTGAATTGCAACTGGCGAGGGGCCTGGCCTGGCCGATCAACACGGCGCCTCTGTGCGTTTTTGATTAATTCACCATCTTTCCTGACCGCTGCGCAGTATTCATACCAGGCCATCATTAATGCCCGGCCGTCCCTTCTTCCCTTGATACAAGAATACATGCAAGATATATTTAGTGGCCATCCCCGCATCAGGGAACCTGGGCCAGCGAGGACCGCAATGAAGAGTGTTCCCTATTTCGCGGTTCCCTGGCTTGGCCTGGCCTTGCTTTCGCTACGGGACCCTTGGAACCCTGGAGCGAACCATGTTCTCCCAAGCCACGGCCTGGGCCTGTGCTATTTTATGTTGCACTGGAGGAGGCAAGATGCTTAATCCTTTTCATGCCCCTATCCTGGACGGCGCATCTGACAGAGGACGGGGGCTCTTGGGGCAAAGAGCAAAATGAAGATGTTTAAACAAGAAACCTGGGTTGGCCGCTTGGTTGTCTGAGGTTGTCTTTTCTACGATCATGGCAAATCTGTATCCACCGACATGTGCAGCAAAGGGGCAAAACAACACTCTGCTTGGTGCATCCGATGCTACGGGCTCTGACCTGCACGTTGTAATGGCGATATGCGCTCTGGGAGAGAAGCTTCTTAGCGTTGTCCGCAGACAAAAAAACCTGGAGAATGCCACGGGGCAAGACACAAACAAGGGCGCAACCCTGTCCTTTTCACTCACTGACAAAAGACGACTGACGCACGGCTTCACCCAACAAAGGACGAACCGTCACTGGCGTAGGTCGCAGTCCGAACGGGGCCTGTCGTATCTATAGTCAGACAACACGGAAATACACATATGCACGGGCAAGGGGAGATGGCATTTGCGATGGTCTCTTTTCTTTTCTATCCCACTTTTTGCGTTTCTTTGGCTTTGTTTCGGCGTTTCTACGTCCATCGTGCTGTTCCTGGCGTTTGTGTTTGTATTTCGCCACCACACGCCTTGTTTTCTGTTTTCCGGCGCGTCGCCCAGGGATCCCATCCATGCCACAGATGCACAGATGCATAGAGCACAACGCCCACTTGCACACGAGCCCATTGCTGATCCCTGCTGCAGGCGGCCAAGGGGGAATAAAGAAAGGAAGAAAGAAGGGGAAGACACGAAGGAAAGGAAAACGAGGCCAGAAGGACACCAGAAGCAGCCTCAATAAGGGGACAGCATCAACCTCGACGGGAACAAGACAGGAAAACGGGACCGTATTTGATTTGATTGTGCATAGAGGGAAATATGGAAATGGCACTCGCATGGAATTCTGGTGTGGCAACGTGCATGTATTTGTATGTATCTCACCTGTACTCCGTATGGTAATATTTGCCTGTGTAATTTGGAGGCGTCCCTGTCTCCTCCGCTCACTGGGCCAGCCCAAGACAGGACAGGTCAGCTCCCCCTTTTCCCCTCCGCAGCCTCATCTTCATTGCATTTGCCATTCTATCCGCTGTCCGCCTGAAAGAGCATCTTGCGTCGTATGTTGATTCTTGTATCCAGATCAGTATATTTTGTCTCACTGAAGGACGGCGTTTCTCACGAACAGTTGTCGAAAACCAGAGCTGACTTGCTCAAGCAAAGGACGACGTAAACCAAATCGAATCAGGAGAGCTCGCTCGCCCTGTGTTCGTTTTGTTTGCGCCTGCATTGTTTCCGCACAGCACCAGGCCAACGGGCGAAACGGCTGGCTGCCCGTTTTGGTGCATAGCAGGCTCTCTGGGGCACTTCACTATCCTTTCCCCTTCTCGCGATGTGCGGCTGCCGGTGGTTAATAATATCTGCAGCCAGTCCAATTTTGGCTTGCAGGAGAGACAGCCAGGCCCCCAAATTGACTAGAGACGTGGAGACATGGAAACGCGCATGTGTTGATTACTTTTCTTTGTGTGCTCCGTGCTCCGTATTGGGCATTTTAGCTGGAACCTGGTCTTTGCCTCTTTGGTGCATATCGCATCGCGCGCTAGCGTGCGAATCTCCAGGGGCCCCTGGAATCGCGCTCTGGAGCAGCTTGCACCGGGCTGCAGCAGCTTACAGTGACTTGCAGTGGGGGACAAAGAAATAAGACCCCAAACCCCTTCTGTCCAACAGCTCTTGCCCTTAAACTCGCCCGGAAAACAAACCGCTCCAGGCACCACAGGCACCGCAGGCACCACAGGCACCACACCAAAACCGTTCCTGCACTTGCCCTTTTGGTGCATGTCTTTCTTTTCTCTCTTGTAGGAAAGAGCTCCACACAACCCTTCCTCTTGCTTTCTCTCGTTTTCTCGTAACTGCCCCATCCACTCGCCGTAGCGTAGCACCTTCTTCGATCTCCGGCCCTTCCTTGCACCACCCACCTTTTGGCCACCCCTTTGTCGCTCCTTCCTTGCCTCTGGCCTCTCTCCTGCTTTCCTGGGCGCCTTCCTCGCACACGCCATTTTATCGAGGTTTCTAGTTTGTTTGGCGCTCGCTCTTGCCTCCCGTCGTTCGTTCTTGGTTCGCCATCTGCATCTAGTCTTTCCTGTCCTCTGCTCTCCTTTTTGACTTCACTTTTCCATCGTCCTTCTTTCTAGACGCTCGCTTTTCTGTCTTTTCTTTAGACTTTGCTCTCCTGTCACTTTTGCCGTTTTCTTTTGCCTCGGTTTTTTCTCTTACCCCCCCAAAACGCATCCTATCGTTTTTTTTGGCCTCACGCCCCCCCTTTTTTGTTTTCCCCCTACCCTCCCCCCCATTCCCAGACATACACAAGCCTGCTGTAGCCAGTACGGAGTAGCAGGTTGCATTGTTGCAGCACCAGTAGCCCCCATTCATTTTATCATTTTCTCATTCCCGTATTCTCTGGCTCCTGGCGTGCAGCCGACTAACCTAACGGGTGTGTTTTGGCCTGCTCCAGTCTCTCTCTCTCACCCTCCGCCCTCTCTCCACTCTGGCCAGTCCCTCTCTCTCGCCCGCTTGCTGGGCCTGCTTCTCTCACCCTCTTCTCCTTTCCCCGTCGTGTCTGTCGTCTCCTCTCTTTTCCCTTCTCACGTCTTCCGTCTTCTTTTGCTTCTCCTTTTCGTTCTTTGTCGACCTCACTTCCTTTTCCTCCCCCTCCGTGCTACCCACACGCGTCCCTGGTCGTCTCCTTTTTTCCCTTCCTCTTCTTTTCTGTTTCGGTCTTTCGTCTTTCGTCTTCTCTTTTCCCTTTCCGTCTTTGCTCGTCTTCTCTTTCTCTCGTTTTCTCGTTCGGCTTCTTCTCTGGCTAGAGGAGAGCAACCGGGGTCGTTTGTCTTGCCCTGTCCCCCGCTCCTTTTCTTTTTTCTTCATTCTCTTTCGTTTTTTTCTCTTATCTCTTGGTTCTCTCGTCTGCCAACTACGTCTTTCCGCTGCTTCTACGGTCTTTTTTGGGGTTTGTTGATTTTTGGTTCCTGCGTCGTCTTTGGTCCTTCTCTATCGCTTTTTCTTTCCTTTCCGACATCTCGACCATCTCTCCCACTTCGACCGATCCTCTTCTTCGCCGTCATCTCGCCCGGTTTTCGTATCTTCGAACTTTCTTCCTCGAACTCCCTTCTCCTTTCTCCCACGACGTACGAAGTACGATATCGAACAATCCGAATCGAAAGAGCCACCTGGCAACGAACTCTTCTTTCTCGCATAAACCACTACCCCCTCATATTCTCCCCCTTCGATTCCTAGATCTGGATGACCGGGACCGGCTGCATTTGAACGTGGCCTTCGTCGACGTTGTCTGACAGTCACCACCGATTCGATTCGACCCGACCGACCTGTTAGTTCTGTCCTACGTCCTACGTCCTTCGTCTTACCCACACGCCCCCTACAATCATACCAGTGACATACCTCTGCCTGTTTCGCCGCTCCTCTTGCCCTAGAACACACACGTTCTTTCACCGATACAACGGTTTTGCCACACCCGCAACCCATTGAAGGCCGTAAAGTTGCTTGCTACCCCTTTGATCCTCCTGAAGGGTTGCTCAAACGTCTCTTGTGCCTGAGCCTGGGAACAGAAAAGCAGACACACTCTTGCTGCGAGGTTTCAAGACAAACAGACTCGTTTTCACCTGCATACAACGCAGTCTCTGAAGACAAAGGCTGTTCTTCTCTGGCTTCCCGGCCAGACACTCTGATCTCTCCTGCCTATTTTTGGTGATTCACTACACAACGTCCTTCCATCCTACCCGCGTTCGCCTCTTGTTCATACGACCCACCCTCGTACGCCCTGGGCTTGCTACCAGTGCCCATCAATGAACGTCCTGTACTGACCTTTGCCAGCCGTGCTCTCTTAGACTCGTTCTCTTTGTCTAAGCACCCTCGGGTAATATGGCTGCTTTGGTCCAGGGCTACCCTCAACAGACTGGAACATTGACTATGCTTCAAACACGGCCGTCGTCTGCAGGCGGCATGCTGCCTCCCCAGAACCAAGGCCCGTCGCCGTACGGTGCTGCCCAGCAGCCGCGGACCAGCTTCTACGGAACACCCAACAACATGGGGGCCGCTCCCGTGCTGTACCGCTCGGCCACCGCTCCGATTCAGCCGTACGCCTTCACATCGACCCCCAGCCTTCACACGACAAACGCATGGCAGCCCCAGCAACAGCAACCCCAATACGTCCAGGCTGGCGCCATTCGCACCTCCACCGCGCATCAGCTGCCCAGAATGCAGAGCTTCGATAGTGCTGCAAACCTTGGCCGGATCAGCCGTCAGCCTGCAAGCGCTTCCACAACCAACCTGTCCACCGGCACATCCGCAGCCAACCGGTATGTCGGCAGCCGTGACGACTCTGCAGTGCCAGGCCAAGGCGTTCGTCGGGTTTCCGCCACACCCCGTCCCCAGTCCGCCTATCTGACGGGCTCTGCACCTGCACCACAACTCTCCTTTACCCAAGCGACACCCGCTCGTCCTTCACCCGAGAGATACCGGCGGCCGGCCGGAAACTCGTCCCAGCAGCACCAGAAGCAGACGTCGCAATCGCAGGTCTCTGTCATGCCTTCGGGCTCCGGCATGGCCAGCGTTGGCCACCTGTACGCCTTGAACGGCGGCAGCAACAGCAGCCTGCCCGACCAACAGCAACAAAAGTCGTCGATGGTTCGGACGCAGCCGCAAACCCAGCTTTCTACTGATCCTCGCCGGAACAGCTTCCACGACAACGTGCTGAACGGACTGGCGGCAGACGATATCCAGCTACACCGCCAGTCCAGCGACGAGGCGAAGCGGTTCCGTCGCCGGAGCATGCCGTCTCTGAACGCCTCCGAGTACACGATCGCCCCGATTCTCCAGAAGTCGGAAGACTTCCAGCGGCAACAGCCTGCGCCAAGAAGCCCCACCAAGGACAAGCTTCTAACGCCTGTGAACTCCCACCAGCCCATGGTGATGCACAGCAAAGCTGGAAGCTCTGAGAGTGTCGCGTCTCACCGCAGCAACGGTTCGCGTCCATCCGTAAGTACTTTCTGATTTCTACACGTTTTGGGGAGATCAACTTTCTCCACCATTTAATTGCCCCTTTCTGTTTTGTCCCCCCTGCATACGCATTACTACTGTGCTGCCCAATCATGAATTGGTTTTGGTGGGTTTGATCGATTCGCTAATGCATGGCATCCATATCCAACAGTCTACCAACCGGAACAAGTCTTCTCTTGGAGGCTCCACTGCCAACCCCGCTTCTATGATCGTTGTCAACCAAAACGCCAAAGATGCCGATAAGAACCAGGACGTCCCGAGACTTGTCAACATCCCTCCCCGTATCTCGTCGGATGTCACCAGCCGCCTGGCCAGTACGCTGTCGTTTACCGGCACACCCGTGGACGCTGGTAGCGAAGGCAGCGATGCTGGTGGTTCTTCCATTGTGACCGCCCCTCCCACCATCAACCGCAATGGAAACACGGCCAGCCCGGCTGGCAGCATCCGTGAGGCCCCGTCTAAACCGGCTGGGCTGCCAAGCCACCTCGAGAGCCCTGCTATGCGCCACTTGTCTGCTATCAACCAGAAGGGCGGCAAGCTCCGGAGCAAGACCTCAAAACTCCGCCGTGCCTTCTCGTTCGGCAGTGCTGCGGACTTTCGCAAGGCTGCCGGTCCGGAGGAGGAAACTGAAAATGTGACTTCGCCGAACAAGCTGCAGAAGGAGCCGACCAGCCAGGAGCTCTACGATGCTGAGCAGGCTCGTATTGCGCAGCAGCAAGAAGAGGGCGGAATCGGTAGCAGCATCTACGGTGCCAAGATCTTCTCGGGCTCGACTGACAACCTGTCCATCTCCTCGACTGCTTCGTCGGCTTCCATCATGATCCGGAAGATGGGCCGTGGCATGAAGAAGAGCACGCGTTCGCTTGTTGGCCTTTTCCGACCCAAGTCTGTCATCGGAGTGCCGGCTGCCGATGGACCGGTGTCCAGCCCCGTCACAACGTCGAACGGCGAGGCCATCGAGGCCACTGTTTCTATGGTGACCGTGGAGGCTGAGCGCGAGCGTGTCAACGTCAACTCGCATGTGCACGACAAGACCGGCGGTGGCACTGACTTTCCTCGGTTGGAGAGAAACTCTATCGATGCGTCCCGCATCTCTCTCACGTCCGACCGCCTGGGGAGCTCTGGCACCGACAACTCGGCGGCACCGCGGAAGAGCATTCTCGAGGGCGACAGGGAGCGTGCTGAGGTTCTTGCCGCTGTCCGGAAGGGCATTCTGAAGAACACCAGCGGCGCCTCTAGCCCGTCGCGGAGCCCAGCCGATATTCGGAACCCCACACTCGAGCTGTACAACCCTCCCGCCATCAGCGAATCACCGGCGTCGAGCGCGCCTAGCACGCCGAACGACGAGGTGCAGGGCCATAAGCGCACCGGCTCTGTGGCCATTGGTGGTGAGGACTACTTTGTCTCTGCCCTCCGCCTGCGCAACGACAGCAGAAGCGGTAGCAGCACGCCCCAGGGCTCGATGAAGCGTTCCGCCACGTTCAGCCCCCGCATCGTGTTCTACGATACATGGCCCAGCCAGGAGTACGACCGCCGGGGTGAGGTCGCCACCTGCAACCGCCTCACGCCAATGCTTGCTCAACAGATCAAGGAGGAGCTGAACAGCTTTAAAATGGTATGTCCTCTTTTTCTTTTCTTTGTCCAAATGCAAGCATTTATCTAACCCACTGGTACAGGAAATGGAGGTCCACGAAAACTCGAAGATCTACACGCACTTTTTCTAATGATCACGAAGACAGCGGCTACTCTCTACCGTACATTATTTTCGATTTTCCCATGTTCTTGTCATCACATTAGCAAAGCCGTTCTTCAGCGACACACATTTTGTGTTTTTCCAGCAAGCTCATTTGCATTGTTATTCGAGGTCTTTTTTTCTCGAAAAGCATATCTTGGTGTATTGGCGTTGTTCAGGCTCGTGTTCCATTTTTGCAACGCGGCAGTTGAAGTTCTGGTTGTGCGCGCGCGCAACACTCCCTGAACTGACTAGTGCCAAATATGCTGACCCGTTTGCGACCTGCCATTCGCTGTGCAAGGCTTATGGTTGTCACAACCTGCATAAACGATCATCAAATTCCAGCACGGACGCCATCCACAAACGAAAGAGGAGAGAAAGAGAAGAGGATTTCCCGAACTGGTAGGAGCAATTCAGTTTGTATTCTGCCTAAGAGGTTCGGAAGAAAAAACAGACCAGTACCACTCAGAAGACGGAACAAAAAAAAGACTCTTGATGAAACAACGGACTCTCACTTTTTTGACATCCAGGTGGTGCAGCAGCGGCTTCACGGTATTTTCTTGTGTGTTTTTATTATTTTGCTTATTGGCTTATCTTTTTGCTGTTTTTTCAGTCATGGCGATCGCGCTTCAATTTTCTTTTCTTCTTTTTTTCTCCGTCTTGTCTTTTGGCTTTTCTTTTCCGTTTTTATTTTCTTTCTCTGGCATTTCTGTTTTTCTCCCCCCTGCTGCAGGCGGCCTAATTTCTGAGTGTGTGGATTGTTTTAGTTTAGCAGCAGCTGAGAAAATAACAGAGACACAAAAGTGGAAGACACAAACAAAACTTTGATCCAAATAACGTCGTACGTGAAAGACAGGAGACGTAAGCGCAGTCGTTGTCGACCACACTATATCTGGTGGTGCGTTGGCATAATCGTAGGACGCGGCCCCTGACCATAAAACGTAATAATTATTTTACTGCATTACGGCGTGGTAACTGGGGCCGGATAGAAAAGAGTCCCAAAAATAACGTCACCTGTGGGGGCGTCTCCTTTTCATCCATGGTCTAAAGACTGCAGTCGACGCGGGGCTGAGGACGGACCCAGCAGTAAAAGTGCCGGCCAATCATGACGCGCCAGCCAAGCCTTTGGTCCCCGTCGGGCTTTCCGCCCTTCTCAGCCTTGCGCTATGTTCCGTCGTCCAGGGCAAGTGCGGGCGGCGACCGACAGTGCACTGCGCCTTATCGCGATAAGGAGACCGTGAAACTTTTTTTCCCCTTCTGGACGGACTTGTTTCTAATCATTTTCAAAAACAAAGCCCACTTGAATTTCTCGTCGACCACACTCACGAGCGCAGCGACAGCAGCACTGACGACGTTTTTGGCCTTGCGCCTTTTGTGCCACGTTCCCCCCGAAAAGCTGGAGGCCCGCATTCTCCGACCCGTCTGGGCTTGGGCGCGGCCGTTTCGACCAGCGCCGTCATCTTGCATCCTCCCCGCTCCCACTTCCACTTCCACTCTCAGCTTCAGCCGCTCCATCGTCACCATGGCATCCACCACTGCCGCCGCCACCACTGTCACCGCGGCTCCCTCAGCGGCCGGGGTTTCAAATGGCCGCCCGAAGAAGCTGCACGGCCGCGCATTCTACGAGAGCATTGGCAGCCCCAAGCACGTTGTTGCGCCCATGGTCGACCAGTCCGAATTCGTACGCCAAGTCCTCTCCCCTCGTCGTCTCGTTGTGTTATCGCATTGCTAACTTTTCCTCTTTTCCTTCCCACTAGGCTTGGCGCTTGCTGACACGCTCTTTCCTGCCGCCCGACCAACGCACCTCTGTCCTGGCCTATTCCCCGATGCTGCACGCGCGCCTCTTTGTCGACAGCCCTCGCTACCGCACACAACACTTCGAGGCCATCAAGGGAGGAAGCGGTGAAGGAAATGCAAATGCGAATGAAAAGAGCCCCCCGAAAGAAGGCAGCGAACAACAAAACGGCAGTGACAATGCCACCGGCAATGGCACTGACAACGGCCTGCGCCCCTTCCTGGACGGCAACCCGGCCATTGACCGCCCCCTGTTTGTCCAGTTCTGCGCCAACGACCCGGACGCCCTGCTGAACGCCGCCCGCCAAGTCGCGCCCTACTGCGACGCCGTCGACTTGAACCTGGGCTGCCCCCAGGGCATCGCCCGCAAGGGCCACTACGGCGCCTTTTTGCAGGAACAGCCCGAGCTGATTGCCAAGCTCATCCGCACCCTCCACGAGAATTTGGATGTGCCCGTCACAGCCAAGATCCGCCTCCTGGACACGCCCGAGGCGTCTCTGCAGTATGCGCGCACGGTACTGGCGGCCGGCGCAAGCATTTTGACCGTGCATGGCCGGCGGCGCGAGCAAAAAGGCCACATGACGGGCATTGCCGACTGGACAATGCTGCGGTTCCTGCGCGAGAACCTGCCCCAGGAGACGGTGCTGTTTGCCAACGGCAACGTCCTGGAGCACGGCGACGTAGAGCGTTGTTTGGAAGCGACCGGGTTTGACGGTGTGATGAGTGCCGAGGGCCTCTTGTCGAACCCTGGCCTGTTTTCGGCGCCCCCACCACCCTCTTCGTCGTCGGACGAGCCGTCAGCCGCAGCGACCACCGTTGTTGATCCCGACTACTATTGGCACACGCCCGACCCGCGCCGCGAATACTGGGCCAGCAGCCGCACGGGTAGCCGGCGCGGCGGCTGGCGCATCGATGCGGTCATGCGGCGCTACCTCGACATTCTGCACGTCTACTGCCTTGGCGCGTCCACACCGCCTGCGCGCCAGCCGCTGTTTATTGTCGGCGATCCCGAAGAGGGGCTGAAGGAGGACGAGCCCGAGAAAGCCAGTGCGGCTGACGCCAAGGGCGTCGACACAGAAAATGGCAATGGCGAACCGGCACGAAAGAAGCGTAAGCGGGATGACACCAGTGGTGCTTCTGCACCTGCACAACTTCCCAAAGAGATCTTCAACTCGCCCAACTTTGTCGCCGTGCAGGCGCACCTGTTCCACCTGCTGCGCCACGCCGTGGCCAAGCACCACGACATCCGCGACGCGCTGGCGCGCACGCGCAAGGCCGACATGGCCGGCTACGAGCGGATTCTGAGCGTCCTGGAGAAGCGGGTCGGCCAGGCGCTCCTGGCGGGCGAAGACAAGGCGTTTGAGGAGGAGTACGAGGAGAAAGGAGAGACTGACGTGGAGCCCGACATTGTCGACGACCCCAACTCGTCGGCGGCCGCCATCCGGCGCTGCAAGCGGCCATGGTGGGTGGTGCAGCCGATCCTGCGGCCGATGCCGGCCGAGGCACTGGCCAAGGGCGCAATCCAGCTGAAGAAGAAGGTCAAGGCCGAGCTGGAAAAGGCCGACAAGAAGGAGGAGGCCAAAGTGGAAGCCGCGGTGGCGGCATAGGACGATATATATCGTTTATATCTAGGGTTATACACTTTGCATATACAGCGCACGATTTTCAATCACATCTAAGGTAGTTTGTGAAAAGGATATCTTCTAGAAACAATCAAAATACTTTTTAGGAAACTAAAGTAGAGCCGCTGAACCGAGACTATGGGAACTAAAATACATAGAAGAAAGAAAAAAGAAAACAGGTTCAAAAAGACCGAAACGGTTATCTTCTAAATATCATGTCAAAAACCGTTACATTACAACGCCTGTAGTAGTTGAACAATCTGTTCGTCAAAGAGATCAAGTCGGCCCCTTCTAGTCGCCGCGGCGGTGCTTCTTGGGCGGTGCGTCGTTGCCGGCACTCGACACGCTGTCGCTGCGGCGGCGGCGGCGGTTGCCTCCTGCTGCTGGCGTAGGCCGGTCGGGCGATCTGGACCGCGACGGCGACCGGGAAGGCGACCGCGAGTATCCATTGCGGCCACGGCCGCCGCGAGCACTGCCCCGGCCAGCCTTTGGCAGGGGCGTCACAGAACGCGACCGCGACCGTGATCGCGAGTCCGAAGGGCTCCTTCTCGCAGCTTTCCCGGCGTTGCGCGGAGGCGACGGTGTGCGGCTCGGCGAGCGCGTCAACGAGCGGCCACGCTGCACTGCCGGCTCTTTGCCCTTGGATGTTGTAGCTTTTGTTGTTGTAGTAGCGGCAGCAGTCGCAGGAGGGGGAGTTGGCGAGCGAGAGTGATAGGAGTAGGACCGGCTGCGGCGGCGCCGGGTGGTGGCAGGCTGCTTGCCGTTGCGGCGAGCCGCGGGCGACACAGAACGAGACACGGAGCGTGATGGGGACCGCCGGCCGCTCCGGGTCTTCTTTGCGGCCCGCGAGGCAGCTGCACCCCGTTCACGGGAGGGCGAGCGGGACGCAGTGTAGGACCGGGAACGGTATGAGCGAGAGCGAGAGCGGGAGCGAGAGCGAGACCCAGCGGGCGACCGTGAGTCGTACGACCGCTGTCTCCGGCGAGGGGACCGGGAGCGGGACGGGGACCGGGAGTAAGATGAGCCCGTGTACGATGACGAATAGCTGGAGTACGAGCCTGATCGGGACCGCGAGCGAGACCGGTCGCTCGGGGCAGCAGCTACGGCGGGCAAGGCCGGTTTGGGCAGGTTCAGGAGGCGCTCGCGCATGTCTTCGGTCAGGGCACCCATGCCGATGCTAGTAAAGTAGTTGATGGAGAACCGCAGGCTGCGGGCATTGTCGACCGGGAAGAGGCCGTCGAGGCTGGGCTTGAGGTCGATGTCGTCGCGGAACCGGCTCTGCAGCTTGGGCAGGCCCATTGCCTCGGACATCTCCTGGAACAGAATCTTGATAAAGATACGGCTGGCGCTCGTGGTCTCCTCTTCATTGAGGTGGATGCACGACAGCACATACCAGCCAATGGCGTTGCTGGCGAGCATGTGGCCGAAGAAGCAGGCGATGTTGCGCAGGCGGTTGGTTTCGAAGCGGTGGATGGTCTCGTAGTACTTGGTGAAGGCCTCCTCGAACATGGTGGCCCAGCGGCGGTTGATCTTGGCCAGGCGCTCGCCGATCAGGCCAAAAAACTTGGTGTACGTTTTCTCCTGGGAACAGCACTCGACCACCATGGACGGCAGCTCGTTTTCTCGGCCCTCGGGCAGCTCGACGGCCAGCAGCTTGTGGACGGCTTCGTCGGCGTTCATGGAGCTCTGGATCGTCAGGTAGATGGTGCGGCGGAGGGACACAAGGTCCGCGTTGGTGCGATCCTTGATGTCGATGGCCTTCTGGGCGGACTCCTCCTCGTCTTCGCTGGAGCTGTCGTCGTCGGAGCCCGAGTCCGAGTCGGAGTCGGAGCCCGACCGGTCTGACCCGTCTTCGCTGTCGCTCTCGTTCAGAATCTCTCGCCGAAGCTTCGCGTATTCCTTCTCGTTGGCCTCCCAGTTTTCGTCGTACCGGAAGATGTTGAGCGTCGCCTCGTCCTCAAACTTGCCGTTCAGCTCGAGCAGGTGCTTCACCTGGTCCTCCTCCTCGATCAGGTCCAGGTCCTCGCGAATGGCCGGCTGGTCCTTGAACTGGTCTTTGCGGTTCTGGAACAAGACTTCGATGGCGTATTGCGTCCGCTTATCAATGTCGGCCTCGTTGAGGATGTGGTGGAACCGGTCAAAGACGACGACCATGATCGTCGGGTTCATCGTCTCCATGTAGTTACCGACCTCGCGGGTCAGATTGACGGCGATCTCGACGCTGTCGTCGGTTGGGTGGTGCAGCAGCAGCATCAGCATCTGGGCGGCAATCATCTCGTCGGCGACCTGCGTGTTGACCAGGTGGGCAATGAACGTTGTCGCGCTGCGGCAGACGGCCTTATCGTTGCGGCGGAAGCCCTTGCGGAAGCGCAGCAGGAGCCGGCGCAGCAGGAGCTCGCCAACGGCGGGGAGCTTGCTGTTGACGCAGGCGGCAATACAAGCATAGACGGGTGTGAACGGCAGCGACGCGTACTGGGCCTTGATCAAGCTCTGGGTCAGCAGGCCGCGGCCGCGGATGAGGTTCTCGCCAAAGAGCTCATTGATGATCTGGCGCATGTTGCCTGCCGTCGCCTTGTTGACCATGCCGTTGATCGACTTCTTGAGAGCCTCCCAGGCCATGCGCTGGTATTCCTTGGACGTCTTGTCCTGCACCTGGGCCTGGAGGGCACGCAGCCGTGCCGGTGGCACGTACACGCCGCCCGAGCGCGCGGTCAGCAGCCGGTTGTATTCGGCCTTGGCCGCAGCCTGCTTCTCTTCGTCTGTTGGCGGCGGTGGTGGCGTGCGTCGGCGTGAGGGAGCGTGTGCGTTTGCAGGCCGTGGAGAGCGTCGGTGAGGAGGAGGAGAAGCGCGACGCCGGGGAGGAGAAGGGGACCGGCGAGGGCGAGGAGAGGGAGAGCGGTCGCGTGCAGCCGGGCCAAGGGGGGACGCCGGACCGGGAGAAGGAGAGCCACTGGCCGCACGGCTTCCATCGCGGCTGCGATCGCGTCGCTCGGGTGACTGTGAATCGGCCATGGCGAAAAAGAAAAAAAAAGAGTCGGCAGGCAGCGACCACGCAAATGAGGAAGGGGGCTTTGGGGCTTGTCGGGTCGAGGCGTCGAAAACGATGTCGATGCAGAAAGAGTCGCGTCGCAGTTTCGGCGCCAGACACCCCTGTGCTCTGCGATTATGTCGGCGTGGGTTGACGTTCGATTCGAATGTGTAGGAAAAAGGCGAAGAAAACAAAAAGACTATCGCGATGGTTTCGTTTCGCGCGTGCAAGGCAGGTACAAGACGTGGATGGAGAGAAAAATGGGTGGCTTGAAGCCTGTGGCGTCGCCTTTTTGCTTGGGAGGCAAAAAAATTGGGACAGGGGAGGAGCGAGCGAAGAAACCAAAATAAAAGTGGGTCACGGGCCACCTGCAGCGAGAGCTCCTGCCCTGCAAATGCGTGTTCTATGCGTGCAGAAAAACGCGCCTTGCCGTTTTGGTGTAGGTTGCGCCCAGGGGCACCTCTGTAGGGGCTGAGAGAACAGAACACGATATTAACTTTAAACTGGCTCTAGAAGCGCGTTGTCGACGCTTCCCTCCCTCCCTCGCCTTTACCACACGAGAAGCCCAGCAACGATCCATCACCACGTCTCGCATACACCCCGAGCTCCGCTTTCGTCTCTTCCTGTCGCTCCTTGTACTTTTCTTCAACACTATCGGCCATCATCTTCTCTCGACGTCCTTCGCCTCCCCTCTCTCGCCTCTCCCCCCTGACTCGCGATCGAAAGCACACAGTCTCTTGACAATGGTGAGAACTTCTTGCGCAACCTTGTGCAGCCCATTTCCCTTCCTCAAAGGGTTGTAGCTGCCTACGATATAGTTACTAACGTCGTTTGCGCGCAGTTGGACAAACTCGCAGGTTTCGCCATGCTCGTGGCTGCTTCCGTCGTCTTCCTCTACTACACCATCTGGGCTCTGTTGATGGTAAGTGCTCTCTGTTCCCATGTGTTGTCGCTCTTGTCGCCTTTGCTAACCTAGGTTCCCCTTTCCTCTAGCCCTTTGTCGACGCCGACCACCCGCTCCAGAACTTCTTCCCGCCGCGCGTGTGGGCCATCCGCATCCCCGTCATCCTCATCCTGCTGGGCTCGGCCGTTGTCGGCACGTTCCTCAGCATGGTCATGATCCGCAGCAACCGCAAGAAGGCGTCCAAGGCGAAGGCGGCCGCCACCAAGAAGAAGGCGTAAACAATCAGACGAGCAGGTCTGAAAAATTGGTGTGCGCATGTGCGCATGTGGAGGCGGGCTCGAAGCGCAAAGAGGCGCGCACTCCATTAATATACACCACAGGAGGCGGATGCGCGGCTCTACTGGGCCGCTGGTTCTTGCACTTGAGAAGGACCGAAAAGGTTACGACCAGAGATTCGACGTGGTGCTGCTAGTACATCTTTATACTATGGATGGCAGGTAAGGGAGTCATACCAACTGGTGGATAACTGGACATATACACAAATGAATAAAAAATAGACATTTCTTTCTTTTGCTACGTTACTCGTATCATTACTGTATGTAAATACATTACTGATGTTCATGTGAGCATGCTTCCACTTCTTAACGTTGTCTGCAAGTCTGAGATGAGTATGAATTTAATGCATATATGCTACCCAATGAAGAAAAATCACCCGAGACGTAGGTCCTAAACTCAATGCAGGATGCAGTTTAACGCAAACACCGAATTTCAAACCCAAACAAGACAACGATGCATGATTGTTGCTTCAACACAAAATCCAGGCCCGTATTATGCTGCGCGGAAACATAAAATTCATACTCTCTGGTCGGCAAAGTCGAGGACTTCGCAGTCGTCCTCGAAGAACCCATCCTCGTCCTGGTCGCCCGACGCACGTCCACCACCACGCCGCCGCCGTGTCGTCACCACGATCTGCTCGTCGCCGCTGCCGACCTGCTCGAGGACGCGCTCGATGGCAGACGCCGGCAAGGCCCGTGTCTCTTCGTAGCTAATGTTGAATGACTCTTCCTCGGACATGGGCGGGAAGCCGGTGTCCACGAGGGTGGACACAAGCGGCAGACCAAAGACCCAGCTGGTATTGGCCTTGGCGATAATGTGGGGAGCGGTAGCACCGTTGCCATTCCCGATCTCGGTAATCTCGGCGAAAGCAGGCTCCAGATTCTGCTCAAACTCCTTCGCTTTGGCGGCCGCCTTGGCTTGTTTCTTCGCCGACTTGGACTTGCCGTTCGCAGATGGAGCCGTGAGCAGGTCGTCGTCCATGGGTGAAGCCGACAGTGACCGTGCTGGAGGGGAGATCGTCATGGCGGAAAATTCAACCGTCGGAGGTTCGTGAGAGGAGAGGGTGGAAGGGCAGATCAGCGCGGGCAGCGCACCAAGAGCGCCCTGCTGCGAAGGATCGTACTCGTACAGTGCAATACGCCGGTCCGTGTGGAAAGGCTGGTACGGCGCGCTGGATTCGATTTCGGCGTGCGGGATGGACGATTCCACAGCGCTGGGGTCTACAGATGGACGCCGCATGTGACTGGCAAGCACCATGGTGTTGGACCCGGCGTCGTTCTGCTCCACAAAGTCCAAAAAGACCTCGGGGTCCAGGTAGTGCTGAACCGTCGTCGACAGAAGATCATCGGGCAAACTGGGCACCCGAAGATCTTTGTTAAACCCAAGATGCAGGACCCGCTGGCCCGACGACTTCTTCCGCGTACGGCTGACAAAGTTGCGGACCAGGCCATCACCCAAGACAAAAAGAGAGTGGTGGCGCTTCCCGGCGACCCAGGCAACACATGACGGCCCAGGCGCAAACGGGCCTGACGGCAGGGACACACGGTTTTCACCTGTGTGGCGGAGCTGGTTGATGGCGTTGCCCGTCTTTCCTAGCGAGTGGCTGATGCCAGCGGCAATGATCTTGCCACCGTGACTGGCATGATCCACGATGATGGCGCCAGTCGATTGCGGAACGTTCGAGCTGCTCCGACGGGGCCGTGTCAGTAGCGGGCGCGCCGCGTCAAATGCTGTTGTCAGCGCATTTGATGCGTAGGAGACGGCCGTTGAAGCTGCTCCCCCACCTGCCGCGTCGGCACCGGCGGCGCCGGGTCCAGCTGCTCCCGTGGTGTCCGGTGGACGGGTCCCCCGCCTACGGGGAGGCGGCCATGTGAACGCGCTCGAGGGAAGGTCTAGAAGGTGTACCGTCCCCCGCTCCGTGACCATGGCAAGACGCTCGCCATTCGG
This sequence comes from Sporothrix inflata, assembly GCA_021396225.1. Lineage (NCBI taxonomy): Eukaryota > Fungi > Ascomycota > Sordariomycetes > Ophiostomatales > Ophiostomataceae > Sporothrix > Sporothrix inflata. The sequence continues at coordinate 14,528 of WNYF01000116.1, read as the reverse complement.
CTTCGTCCATGCTACATCCACGATGCGGGCCACAGTCATGCGGGAGAACTGGGCAATCTGCCGAACCCGCGGCCCGGTCAGAGTGCCGGGCACACTGACGGCCTGCAACGGCGAGGCCTTGGTGTATTGGATCCGGAACAAGTCCCACACGGTCTGCACATCACCTTTGGTGCTAGCGGTGAAGAGCCAAAGACCGGTCGGCGAAAACGAAAGGAAGCTGCAACCGAGGGTCGGAGCAAACGTCGTGACGGGGTGGATCGTGGTCGAACTGCCTACCGTTGTGATGTCGATAACGGAGACGAGGCCAGGCTCTTTCGAGGCAACGGCCGGTGCCGAGCCCCCGTGCGTGGGCGGGAATTGGCCGTCGAGTCGACCTGCGTACGCTGCCGTCGGTGGTGACCGGGGCGTCTGGGGCGTCGATGGACCGGGGCTGCCTTTCCAGTAATTGTTAAAGGCCTGCCAGCCTTGCTGCCCAACCCACTTGGCGCCCGAAATGAGCTCCTGGGTAGCATCGCGCATGATCTTGTTCATGACGCTCTCGGTATGGGGAAGATCGACATCGGCCGTTGTGGGCGGAAGGTGCGGTGGCGTCATCGAGTTGTAGCCCGGTGCCCGTCCATGAATCGGCACAGGGACGACGGCCCGCAGTGCGATTTGCGACGATGGTGTCGCAGGGCAGTATGCCAACCACTTGCCGCTCAATGACAACACGGGTTGCTTAAGGCCGGGTCGTGGCGAAGAGCTCGACACAGAGGTGGCGGCCCGGGCCCGTTCAGTTTCGGCTGTTGCGGCGTCTCCAGCATTGACCCCCTTGAGAGATTGCTGGAGGGTCGTCCACAGCTTGGCCACAAACACAAACGGTAGGGTGTTTTCTCCCGAAAAGGCCATCTGCCGGTACAACCAGCACTCGCCAGTCACAGCCGACGATATGACAATGTTTCCGGCGTCGGCCTTGATGTGGAAGGCGCCAGATGGTGGGGGAGCCTGGAAGATCGGGCTTGTGACGGCGATCTTTAGGGGAATCTTGGGCGCCTCGAGAAGTGTGCAAATTCGCCGATTGAGCTTCAACGAGTAGATCTCAACAGTCGTTTGGTAGTATTCGATTGGAAGGCCAGAGCCTGAGAAGGCTCTCCCCGAAGGAAACTCGGCGCGAGCATCGACCTGCGGTGAGTGTTGTGGGCTTGCATCCAGGCCCTCTGCGGCACCAGGATTTCCGTCGGAGCCGCGGCCGTTTCTCAAGCCACCGTCCGGTCCACCGTTAGCCTCGGCCTCCCCAGCATCGGGATAAGACGCGGAGGACAGAACTGGACCATGCACAACCACTGCAATAAGAGGAAAGGCATCCGCAAGCGCAGGGTTTGAAGCGGTCCACGGGAGAATCTTGGCGTTGAATACACCACCACGCAAGCCCGAGAGGCTAGCGAGTCGCTCCAGTCCGCGCTTCGAGACAGAGTGCACTTCCAAGCCGCCCTCGTAGCCAGCCGTGACAACCGTCTCGGCGCTTCCGCTCTGATAGTGGGAGGAAGGCAGGGTGTCAAAGGCGAAGTGGTATCCTCGTTGCCCGGGTTTCATACCGGTCTGGCGAGGCTGCAGGTCGAGGTCGATGTCGGGAGCACCGTAGAAATGAGCCTGTGGTTGGTGCGGAGGAGGGGGGTTCGGAATGGCGGCCGCCGCGGCAGCGGCCACGCCGCGGGACTGGGCGTAGTGGGAATGGAGCGAGTCCCGGCGGTGGCCTGGAGACGTTGCCAGGTGGTTGGGGAGGTTGTGCGGAGATGGCTGGGACATGGGAGAGTAGTGGGCGGCCGAGTCCATGTGGTAGCTCAGAGGCCGCCGCCCGGCCATACCGTGGAGTTCGCCGGCCATCGGAGGGGAGACAGAGACGCTGGTAGGGTGGCTGCCGTGGCTTCCGTGGCTGGCGAGGCTGAGGTGGCTCGTATGGCTCGTGTGGCTCGTGTGGCTCGTGCCATAGGGCCGAGGAGAGGACCAACGGCTCGGAGGCGACTCGCCCATGAGGTTGATCAAGTGTCCAGGTGAGCCACCTAGGCCAGCCGACAGGCCGCCGCGTGGCTGTGTCCATTCACCCATTCCGGGGATCGCGCGCGGCGAGGGCGCAAACGAAGGGGCGCCGGAGGAGGGGACAGCGCCCAGAATGGGCGAGACGGAGGGGTTGCCGTTGGACGACGGCGTCGCCACGGGTTCGACGTTGGGCGACTGGTTGGCCGAGCTGGAGGTGTCCGACGCAGGGCCTGGCGTGTTCCCGTTACTAAACTGCATGTTAGCCACCGAGGGGAGAGGACCAATGTGTGCCGTATGGCGGGGAATGGGGGGGTGACGCACGTAAACTTTCCAGACGCATGCTTGGTCACCGCCGCGACCACGCCGCCAGCCTCTTTTGCATCCTTCTTGGCCTTCTTTGCACCTAGAGTAGAAGCCTGTGTTAGGAGAAATTCGTTCAATTGCACGTATACTGTCAGGGGCGGCGGAACAAGGTAGGCGAGGGGAGCTCTTACTAGGCATTAAGTAGAAAAGCCCACCGCCTGGCAGACGGCGGAAGGGGTACGGAGGTCCACGGGGGTAGCAGGTCTAGGTGTGGCGAGTAGCTGGTGGTAGAGATTCGACGCAACAAGCGGGACAAACAGAAGATGTCCGGAGGTCAGATCGGTGGAGGGGTGTTCGAGGAAGGCCGTGTAAAGTGCACCGGCACCGCAAGTACTAGCAGGCCGAGCTTCAGATGCCCGTTTGGCCAGCGAGCAGTTGTATACGCGGAGCTTCCCCGCGGCTGTCTGGCGGAGACCACGGTGTCGGCACAGGTAAGTCAAAGTGTCAAGGAGGGTATATCGCGGACTCGGCAGCAAAGTCGCGTCTCGCGGTAGGTAGTCGAGTTCAGTTGTCGGTCCTAAGAGGATTCGAGGACAGAAACGAGGAAGGACGAGGACAGAAGAAGAGAGAAGCAGGTAGATGCGTCGGAGGCGGTTGGAGAGTTGTAGGCGGGCGGGGGTTGGATGGATAGCACAGCACAGCACAGCACAGCACAAGCAAGCACCACGGGCCGGGGTGAAGAGGGGTGACGAGCAGCCAGGGGAGCGCCGAGATGTGACTGGACGGGAGGAGGTCGAGATGCAGGACAGTAATATGGGGCGCGCAGAGGAGGGTGTGTTTGGGTGTGTTTGGGCGGTATTCGTAGGTAAATCAAAAGGGTAGAATGCAGTAGCTCCAGCGACGCGCAGCACAAGTGGATGCAGGTTGCTGTTTGGTTGGAGGGGTGCGGCGGCGAAAGCGGGAGGGGCCAGATGAGCAAAGAACGTTGATGCGATGTGTAAGAAGTAGGAAAGAGTAGGAAAGATTGTTAAAGAAAGTGGCAGGAAAGAATTTAGAAAAGAACTGAAAATACAGGCAAGAGGTGGGATGCTGAGCGATGCGGTTTGTACAAGGAAGGAGCGAGTGAAGAGTGAAGGTCGTTGTTGCCGTCAAGTCGCGGTCTGGGTTTGTCGATAAGGGCGCTGGTTTAAGAAAGCGCGATGCGTGTCCGGGTAGTTAAAGTAAGATACGGGTAGGGAAGGGGCGACCGTCACTGATGGTCAAGAATAGAGCGCCTCTGCGCACGCCGTAGCTTCATTCCCAAGAGCCAGCGGGAAGGTGGCGGCGCAGTGTTACGTAGATGAGTCTAGTGGGAAGGAACGGGTGGCAGGGTGGAGCAAGGACAATTAGGGAAAGAACAGCGACGGATCATGGCTGACCTAGCTGATCTGGCCCAGGTCTTGCCAAAAGGAGACAGCGAGAGAAGAACAAGATGGAGAAACGGGCACAGGGAAGAGGGGAGGGGTTCACGGATTCGCGTTTCCCTCAAATTGACTCTACGATCGTTCTGTCCAGAAGCCAAGGTCGGGTCAGGCCAGCGGACACGCTAGGCCACTAATACCGAGGCGAGTGAGGGAAGCTTGTACCTGGTCGTAGCCTTTTCAGTGCATAAGTACATGGATCAAGCGGGAGTGGCGGCGCTGTCGTTGTCGCTACGCGCGCATGACGACAGGCAACCGAGCCTGCCAGCCTGCCTCCTGCCTCGCGCCTGCCTCCCACAGCAGACGACTGGCACAGTCACCAGCCCTGTTGCCGGTGACCTTACCAGGAAGGGGCGGCCAGGTGCGGGGTGGGGGATCGTTTTGGGGGAAGGAGGGGCGGGAGGGGCTCGAGGGGTTGCAACAGGTAGGGCCGTTAAACTGCCTGGCATTACCGCCTGCAATCGCAAATTAGGAGGGGGCGGGGCGTGTGATTAGCGTACCGGGGCTGCCCATATTACCGCTCCACAGATAAGGAAAGAGCGCCTGGAGAAGTGAATACAGCTGAGAATGCAATCCCCGGGCCTCACTCATCTAGGCTTTGGTCAGCTGCCCGTGGGAGTCATTGTCTTGTCCTTGTTCTCATACAGCCATATTCCCATGTTCTTTGCTCTCGCTCCCATCGACAGAAGGGGGCGAAAATAGAACACCTGGAATGCCAAAGTGACCACCGTTTCGAGACAGGTCGAGACAGGCTCAACGGGCAAGCCGTTGAAAGGCTGCGCCCTTCTCGAAACGGCCTTAAAACGGTGCCAAAAGAAGTGTCATGTGAGCGCCGAGCCGGTGGCGTGCGCTCAAGAGTGGCCAGCAGCCACCCTTTGTTCATAGAACTGAGCCCCTTTATTGTATTCCTGTTTCATAGTCGGAATAGTCCTTTGGCCGTTTCTTAGACCGTCGGGTCAGATGACGCTCGAAATGAACAGAAAGGCGCCAGAAAAGGGGAAAGGAAAAGGGGGGAAAGGGGATACAGGCGCCGAGCCAGGAGGAAGACCTGACCCGGCGTTGAGATCGAGGCACTTGTTCCTTGTCGCGCCTGTCGACTGTAGCCTGTAGTAAGATACATGAATTATGCTCTGTTCGGACACCAACACGTGGCGAATGCGCGGCGGGAAAATAGCCAGCAAACCGACGATGGAAGGGGAAATGACGTCTTTGCTTTGTCTCCCGGTGGCACAAAGCCCCGTTGTCGGTTTTCAAGTTTTCAATCGTGCAGTTATGCCGTTTTACCGCCGTATACGACGTACACCGTGCATTGTCCGTCTCTGGGCATGCACCTCGTTGGCTCAAACGAAGCATCGTGAGAAGTGAAGCGCGTCATACATCGCACGCAAAGTCAATGGCAGTATTTGCGTAAAATCAAAATAATAATCGTCACAATACATTGGCCCCCTCGCTTGGCCGGGAATAGTCTTACAAACGCTCAAAAAGTGTCAAAAAGAAACAAGATAAACAAAGACCCTCAAGCAAGGCAAAGGCTCGAAGAGGGCCATTGCGAGACACCGTAGGAATCACAAGAAAAGAACGCCTGAAAATCAAAATCCTTCCCAATCAAGTCCTCACAAAAACGAAACCCACCCAAAAAGACTACATCCTCACACCCCGGGCGCTGACCTCGCCCTTCTCGCCAATGTTGAGCAGCACGCGGCAGTCGGGACAGTACCATTTGGTCGTCCGCGCCGGTACGGCCGTCAGCCCAACGCACTCCAAATGGAACCACTCCTGCTTGCAATTCTGGACAGTTAGTGTGGGTGTGCACAAATAAAAACGCATGGGCCGTATTTACATCAATATTATCGCATTGGATCATGGTGCCGAAGCTGACCCGGTTGCAGACGCAGTAGCGTGGTTCGTTGGCGTCAATGACGTTGCCGTCGTCGTCGACCTCGACGTCGCCGTCGCCCTCGGCGGACTTGTCGCGGTTGTCGCTGCTGGTACGCCGCTGCTGGTGCGCATTCGATCCGCGCTTCTTCCGGGGCGCTGCCTTCCGCTGGCCCACCGCGGCGCTACCGCCTGAGCTGGTTCGGCTGACAACGCCCGGTGCCGGTCGTTTCACGCGCTTGCTGCCCGTGGTTCCCGCCGGCCGGAGCGCGTCAGGGACGGGCGTGTTGCGCGCCGTGCTCGCTCGCCGCGGCCGTTCGGCCGCCAACGACTGAGCAAAAGCATCCACGTTAGGAGCCGCAGCGGACGCGCCGCGTGACGACGGACGACGAGTCGTGGTCATTGTCGTGGTCGTGGTCGGACCCGCCGTCGTCAGCGTCATGCCGGACGGCAAGGCCTCGGTTGTCGGCAGCACGGTGCCCACGATGCCCAGTGCGTTCACCGGGTTGGGCGTCACGGCCCGTGACGACGCACGTGATGCCCGTGGCGGCACAGCCAGGTCCTCTGCATCCTCGCCGCTAGCAGTCGTGCCATTCTGCTGGTGGAGTGGGAGATCTTTGCGCACCGGCTCCCGCGTCCGCAACTCCCGGACAGGAGGGTGGATGGGCGTCGTCGACTTGTGCACAGGTGGGTGAATGGGTGTCTCCGCAGGCGGCTTGAGGGGCACCGTCGTAGTCGTTGTGGCACCGTAGCCCGTCGCCGACAGGTTCGACGTACCGCTGGACAGTGGAGACGACATGGTTGTCGACTGCCTAGAGAGCGGTGGGTTCGTGATCGGATCCTGCGATGCTCCACCACCGCTCGGCTGGCCTAAAACAGGTGCGGGTACCGGCGTCATGGAGTGACGGGTGTAGGGTAGGTGGGCCGGTGTGGCCAGGCTGTTGCTGGTGTCATGCGGCGGCGCAGAGCCCATGACAGGTTGAGGGATAGGCACCGGCGTCTCCGTCTTGACGCGCTTCTGCAGTTGCCGTTGGGATGCGGGAAGCGGCGTCGCCACCTCACCTGGCCCACTGTCGACTCCCTCCACTGTGTCTGCCAGATCCGCTGGCCCTTCGCGTTTGCGCTTCCGAGAGGCAGCATTCGCGACCGCTGGTGTGGTGGCTCTCGCAGACATGCTTCCGGACCCAATCGCCGCCGCGTCCGGTGTCGCTCCAGGATACGGCGAGAAGATCGCACGCGCTGCTTCCATCATCCTACGAGTCGATTCCTCGGCCTCCTGTGCAGCCAGCTGGCCCAAATCGTTCTTCGTCTTCTTGGCCTCGTTTAGTTTTATCCCCCGGTTTGTAAGCTGGTTGTCCTCGGCCGCGATGGCGGCATCGACGCTCAGCGCACCCAATTCCAGGGTAGGGTCTGGGAGGACACCCTCAAACACGCGACCTTCCGCTTCCGCCCTCTTCCGCGCCTGGTTGAAGGCGTCCAGGTTGCGTCCGAGCGCCTTGAGCTCCCTCGCAATCATGGTCTCGCTCGGTGACCACTGTGCGTTCTTCTTCATGCGCTTTCTAAGCTTCGCCAGTTCGTAGGCCGTCAGCCGCAGCCAGGGCGCGTCTGCGCTTCCGACTACGGCGTTCTCCGGCGGCGGTTTCAGCCGAGCCAGCGCCGAGCTGGTCGAGATGTACGGCTGGCCAGGCACCCGCGACTCGCGTGGCACGCGCACCTTGGGGATCTTGGGTGTGTGGAGAGACGAGGACGACCCGCCGACGCCAACACCCCCCGCACCTGCCCCCTTAAGGCCCTTGATCCGCGGCTGCGCGGCGGGTGTCGACTTCCGCCGCATTGAGGTGGGCGGCGGCGACTCGTCGTCCGATGAGGGTGAGCTGATGTCGCTCTCACCGCTGTACGATTCGTAGTCCAGGTCGTAGGGAGCCAAAACCTCGCCGGGAACCGTAATGCGGGGCACGCGCTGCCGCCGCATCCGCTGCTGGCCGTTGCTCTTCTTGGGCGGCTTCGACGGCCCGCTACTGCCCCGCGCCTGCTGGTTCTGGAGCTGCTGCTGCTCGTGCTCGCGCTGCTGTTGCTGTAGCTGTTGCTTCTGTTGCAGCTGCGCCTGCTGCTGCTGTTCGGCCTCGGGGTAGTTCTCCAGCATCGTCCGCAGCTTGGCCAGAATGGTCTTGGCGCGGAAGTAGTGGCGGTTGACGTTCTCGGCCATGCGCAGAGCCTCCGCGTGGGCATAGACGCGTGCACTGAGCCCCTGGTTGAGGCTGGTCGAGATGTCGGCTCGCAGCTTGGTGGCGGTCGGGCGCGCTTCGGCGGGTGCGTTGGGAAGTTGACCCCAGAGGTCCGTCAACTTGTGTACGTTGGTCGATGAGTCGATGTAGGCGTCGTCGAGCTTCCCAATCAGCGTTAGGGACCGCGCCATGTCGGAGGGGAGGTATTCGGTAAAGTCGAGGAAGTCAGTCACGGTTGCCTGGGCGTCGGGGTCTGCCCGCAGGCTGTACGAGCTGAGCCCATTCCTGCCCATGGACGGAAACGGGTCTGTCGCGGTAGCTTCGTGGCCTGGTGTGTGTTCCGCCTCTTCACCGTCTTCGTTGGGAGCTGTCCCCGCAGCCCCCGCTGGCGTCGTTGCTGGCGGCACCGGCGGCGGTGAGATTCGAGAGGACCGTAGTGGCCGCGGGGTCAATTGGTGCTTTGGGGAGACCCCGCCATCACTATCGGCAAGCCCGGCATCGACTGCAACGCTCATTGTGCTTGTTGCGGGGCTCTAGGCGTCAACCGGATGTCGGGGGAAAAGTCGGCCTCTGTTTCTCGGGGTGTCGTGTCGTGTCGTGATCACACGCGCGGTGAGGCGTCTGGCCACGCTGGCTGTCGGATCACGCGCGTGAGCGTCCTCTGTGAAGTGCAACTTCGCGCTACTGCGCACTGCCGCGGGACATCTCAGCCGGACGAAGTTAGGCAACGGTCCGTCGGAAGAGGAGCTCAGGGGGCCGCGCCGTACGGTATAGTAGGGAGGTAGACGAGAGAATGCTGAACGGTAGCGTGTCGTGAATTCGTGAAATATTCCGATGTTACGCGTTGTTACAAGAGATAAAGCCGGTGCGAGTCGTTAGAGGGTGGTGTGCCGTGAAAAAGCAGCGTGGTGTTTGGGGGTGAGGTGGGCAAAAGTGAGGTTCCACGAGATACACACACACGTACTCACCGGGGCGCGTTTTAGCGTTGTCGAGCAAGAGCGAATGTTTGGCGACTTGGAGGGCAAACTTGCGCCAAAATGACGCTAGCCCTAACTTGGGATAGCTCCGGTCTTGCTGTTCTTCAAGATTATATAAGCTCGCATATATTGATAACAGTAAAATGCACTAAAGCGATCTCATCTACGTACAGAATACAGGCCCCCAATCTATCAACGACCAGTCCGTCCGTCATGTGCCGTTGAGTCATAATTAATGATACAGAAGTGAATCAAAAGGTCCAAAATGCAAACCAAAAGTGAAAGAAAGCAAAATCAAAGTGCGTCGCAGAAATACATGCCCGTCAATGTTAGATGCCAGTGTACAAGTCCGCCTGCTGAATGGACAAAACTGAAGAAATCAAAAATGAAAGCGAAAAGCGAAACAAAAGAAACTCAAACAAAGAGAAACAAACATAATGCAAAGTCCGATGTGACGAGGGGATAAAATGGAATCAAACAAGAAAACCGCAAACGCAGAAATCAAAGGCGCAAAGAGAATCGCAGAAAAGGCAGCAGCCCAGCCAACTAGTGGGTACACGAGAAAAAGGATGAGCAACACCACCAACGTCTCCGCTTTGTTTTTGCTCCTCGGTTCAGCCTTGCCAACAGGTGTGGACTCGTCCAAGAAGCTATGCCGCAAACAATGTAGCACTGGCGTAAAGTGGTGCCCGGACCGACACGACACTCTTCTGGTATCTTTTTTTTTTTAGTTTTCTTTTTCCAAGAAAAAAAAAAGGGCAAAGATTGAGGCCGTCCTGGTAAGGCAACCGTGCCCCATCCAGACAGGTTTTCGGCGTCATTTTTTTTCAGTCTTTTTCGTATTTTTCCGTCATGGCGAGAAAGCTTGGCCGAAGCGCAAACGTCTTTAGAATGTCTCCACGCTTGAACTGCCGTAGGCTCATAGGCAGCACGTATTTTTTTGTCGGGGTTTTTTTTTCGTTGTCGTTATTCGTTGTATATTGCCAACTGGGTCAAAACCAATAGTTGCCGATCATCGCCGTCGACTGGCCGGGTTGCCGATCTGCCGAATCTGTTCCTGTCTGTAGTGGCTATGCCGCATGCTCGGTCCGTCGTACCATCTTGGCGCCCCATACGGTCTCGGACTCTTCTACTTCGTAGTAGGAGTCATCGCCGACGGTGGTCACCGAGGCATAGGCCGTGAGGGTCTTGCATTTCCTAGAGTGCCATTCTGGTCAGTATGCAATGTTCCACGTACAATCCACTGCAACGCTCGAATTGGGAAATGGCACGCAAAAAGTTAGGCGCCGCGGGACTGGATGAAGGAGAGGAGGGCGGGGAGGGGAAAAACAGAAAATACAGACATGTAGCCTTGGATGACGACGGCGCCCCAAACTTCAATGTTGTCGTAGACTTCAAAGTGGCCGTTGACGGTCAGTTTGCCAAAGATTTTGACCTTTCCTCTGGATATGGCGTGCATTGTTAGTATATCTTGGATTTTGCTCTGCCTTGTTGCCTATTGACAAACAGGAAAATGGTGTAAGAAGGGGAAAAGAGAAAGGTTAGTTTCACATACCCGCAGCAGACGTAGCCTGCAATATCCATGTTGCCAAAGCACTTGACCTTGTCCCTAAACGCTGTTAGTGTGTATAAAAAGGTAAAATAAAATGCAAATAAAAGGGCACAGGGGAGGGCATTGACATACTGGCACGTCACGTTGCCGCTGACATCAATGTTGCCATAGGCTTCGATCTTGTCCCGGATGGAGAAGTCTCCCAGGAAGCTGACGGAGCCCATGCTCTTGACGGAGCCGTCGACTTCCATGGGCCCGGTCAGGTGGATGCTGGTGTTGGACTTGATGCTTCTCTTTTTCTTGATAACGCCGGCATTGGCGTTGCTGTTGTCCATGGTGTGGTCTTGCGTGTTGTAATCAACATCGCCGTTGCTGAATGTGAGCATCATCTCGTCGTATTCTGCCTGGGAGATGGTGGGTGCTGGGTGGCCCGAAGGGGACGATGACGAATCACCAGTATGATTGGTAGCACCAGACAATTGGGATTGGGAAGGAGCTGGAAGAAGAAGACGCTTGCTTTTGCTTTTGGGCATGTTCTGATGTTCTGCTGTTCTGAATCTGGAATGGTGAGAATGCCAAAAGAAGAAAGTGGCTTGCAGGAGGGGAACGTGGGGAGTATTTATGTCTGGGTGGGAGACTTAAAATATAAGGGGAAAATCGAAGGGAATGAGGCAGAAAGTGTGCGAGAATAGGTGCAATGGTGTGAAGGTGTAAATGGTATGTGTTGGAAGACCCTTGTCACGAGGTCGCGTCGTGCCTGGTCGTGTAAGTCGAAAATGTGCCAAATCAGGCAGACGCTGGGGGGCTATTTAGGCCGTCCGGAGCAAAAAACCCCTCCAGAGCGAATAAAAGTCAGAGAATCAAACAGATATCTCCGAAACGAAAAGAAACACGAGAACGGACGAGGAGTCAGAATTTGCTTCTTGTAGAACAAGAAATTTGAAAAAATGAATATAGAACTGAAGGAAGAGGCACGTCGAGGGGCAAAACTGTTGGTTTAAGTCTTTGTCGATATTTTGCCGAGGAAGTGAGACCCAATGGACGTTGGAAAGATAGCAATGATAAAGATGATAATAGAAGCAACAAGAAACTATGCAAATAACAGAAATATATAATTTGTGTTGTTTGAGTGCAAGTCGAGCTGTGTATGGCTGTCGAAAATGTTCGGAAGTGAGATAAAATGAGGATTGATATATGCTGGTGAGTGCTATGACGAGAGAGGAAAGGCATCACGGAAGCTAGAAACCAGGGGAGGATCGAGGTTTATATGGAAGCTAGAGGTGTACGGACTGGGCACCGTCGAAGGAGGAAAAATAGGAAAAGGTGGGATAGGAGGGAGAGAGGGAAAGAGAAAGGCGTGCCCTAGAATGCAGAAGCATAGCCATGATGTTTCCTAGCCACGCCCGGCTGCTGGAAACGCTGTTCAGGTGAACCCACAAGCTGGAACGTAACAAGAGGGGGGCTGGACGAGAGGGCAAAGGAAAAGACGGGCACCGAATACAATCTGCCTCCCCTGTGTTCGTTGGTGCCTCAGCTTGTTTTATTTTTTATTTTTATTTTTTCTCTTCGTTTCTCTTTACTTTTTCTTGTTTGATTTTGTTTTATTCCACAATCTTCGTCAGAGAAGCTCGTGACCATGTGTATGACGATGTAAAAAGCGCAGTGGGTGGTGGTAGTGGTGGTAGTGGACTTTGTTGCCTCGTCTTGCGGTCTGGCGTCCGTATTCGGTATCCATTCGAGATGCAGCATCATGGATGCATTCCGAGTCTTGTCGAGCTTTGGTCAGAAAGGTTTGAGAGACAAGATCAAGATACTAGAAAGCCAGGAATGGCGTATGATTTCCCATTCTAGGACGCGTGTGCCCCTTCCCAAGATGGCGCCCTTCCCGATCGGTGTGTGGAGAGCGCCAAAGCGGTTGTGCTTCGGGACCGGCCTGCAGATGGGGGCGGTGATGTAAACGGGGAAGGACAAAATACGAAAGAAAAAAAAACGAGAAAAAGAAAGAAAGAGAAAGAAAGACAGGCAAGGCTGCAAAAACAGCCAAGGGACGAGACAAAATATGGAGATGCCAACAGAAGAGGAGGAGGGAGGGGGGTGTGTGGTGTGGTGCTTCCCAACGTGACTAGCTTACTAGTCATCTTGCAAACGTTGAGTAAGAGGTCGGCGTGGTAGCCTGGACCTTAATTGGGGACAGAGGGGACAGAGAGGAGAAGGGGAACATCGATCTGAAAACGAGTGGCAAGGAGATGCCCGTTGGGGCGGATACGGGGCACTTCGTATCCGCATTGGTGGTATTTTGTTTTGGTCTGTCTTTTTCTGTTTATTTTTTGTTGCCTGCTTGCCTGTCTCTTGTCTCCAAGTGTCTGGCCGGCCCTTCAGCCTTGGAGCACAGCCCTTGCCGATGCCAGTCGGAGCACGTTTTGTCAGGGATTTGAGCTTTGTGTCAGCAGAGCTAGTGGCCGTCAGGAAGCCGTTTGAAAATCAATAGAGAGACTCCGAACAAGAAGACACAGGTGAACCACCCGTTGTGGTTGCAGCAGGGTTGCCGGCGTTCGGGAATGGCGAACATCGTGGAAAGGTGTGGCCACCCCTGCACGATGACAGGCTTTCTTTGGGATTCTATGCCAGCTTCGTGGGTTTGCTTAAGAATTCGGTATGCTTTCTTGTGCTGTCTGGCGATGTAGTCCGAAAGGGAAGTGAGAAGAAACGCGAGATGGGGGTTGAACGGTGAAGTGCGAGGGGGTGAGAGGTCAAGGGAACGACCAGGCTAGGCAATCAATGTCAATAGCTGCGGACCAATCAAGTGTTAGAAAATGAGCGGAGCAGCTTGGCCAACCAATCCGCCCGCCTTGCGCCCTGGGGCTGCAGTGACTGTTCAGAAGGAAAGAGCACAGCGATCCGTTGGAAGGAAAGAGCGATGAGGAAAGAATTGGTCAAGAAAAAGAAAAAAAATAAGAAAGGCAGACTTAGGCACCCACTGTGCCCGTTTTTTGTTCTCCCCGTTTCCTTTTCCATTGCCCGTGCCTCCAACTGCGCGGGCACAGGTCGGCGATTCTGTGTCGTTCTGTTACATGCTGCGAAACTGGCCCCAACTGGGCATGAGGTCATTTTCATCGCATCCCACCATTAGGCAAGCCACTGAGGCAGACCAGGCAGACGGGACGGGAGCCGCCCCGCTTTTTTCGGCATTCTTTTGGCAGACACAAGTTGCGCCACCCCGAGTCGCTCCTGTTGGAGGTCAATATCTGCCCTTTTGTGTGTGTTTCTTTTTTCATTCTTTTTTTTTACCCTTCTCCCTCCTTTCATTCGCTCCGCCGGCGAAGCTCGAGCTTGCTGATTCGTTTGATTGACGCTACGGACGAATCACCGACCATGAACCAAAGATGTGCCGAAGCTTAAAGAGAAAAGAAATAAGAAGCATAAAAATAAAATAAAACAAAAAGACAATACCCCATGAGGGCGCAGCACCATCTCGTGTTCGGCGTGGGGTGACTTGCCCCGGGCAGGCACGTTGCACTGCACTGCTGCACTCTCTCCAAGACATGTTCACTTCGTCTTTTCGGCGTGGAGGACCGGCCTTGGATCTCTGGGTCGGCTGGTCCTGCCGGTCGCCTTTTTCCGTTTCCGTGTAGTTTTGTAGGCGATGTAGGATAGAGATGAGAAAGAAGAAAATACCACAATATGGGACGATAAAAGACAGCAACAGCCGTCCATCCTGACAGCCTTGCAGATAATTTGCAATGCAACATTGGCAATGGAGATAGTTGCCGGAGGCCGCCAAAGACAACGGTGAAGAGTAACATGAGAGACACACGGGAGGCAGAATGGTGACAAAATGTGTAAACGAAAACTAACCCGGGCACGCAATGCTTGGGATAGATGTACATGGTGAACGGAGAGTTCCGAGAGAAAAATCCCAAAGTGCTCTGCGTGCTCTGTGTCTGCCTCTCCTGGACGGGCAATTTCCACATCGCATCCCTCAACGCGGTTTGGATTGGTGCCGTCTACCACTCAGCTGCGACAGATTAGGCAAAGCGTGAGATTCCCCCGTGGGGGGGGGGGGGGGGGGGGGGGGGGGGGGGGGGGGGGGGGGGGGGGGGGGGGGGGGGGGGGGGGGGGG
>WNYF01000115.1:0-108253 GCA_021396225.1 Sporothrix inflata | reverse complement strand
AGCTGGGCGCGCGTCACGAGGGCGCCGTACGACACGGGGAGCGTGGCGGCCATGCCGGCGGCCGCGGCAAAGCTCCAGCCGGCCGGGATGGGGGTGAGAACCGAGGCGGGGACGGCAATCTGTTCGGCATAGGCGCCGAGGGCCGAACCAAAGACGCGGTCGCCCAGCTGGAGGGCGGCGCCGGGGCCGGTGCGCGGTGCGTAGATGACGATGCCGGCGAACTCGAGGCCGAGCGTGAACGGCGGCTTGACATGGCGGCGGTTGTTCTGGTGTTTTCCGCGGGCCTAGACGAGGTAGGGGTTAGCCGTGTCGGGGAGGATAGCTATGGGGATAGCTATGGGAGGCAACGTACATAAAGGGTATCGACAAAGTTGACGCCGGCGGCTTTCACCTGCACGACGACCTCGTCTTCCTTGGGCACGGGCGGTGCGACGTCGGAGACGGCGACCTCACCGAGGTTCTACAATGTTAGAGGGACAAATAGAAGACGAGGGCCAGAGGATGCCACGAGCTCACTCACGTCGAGAAATTCGCGGATCTGGACCGCCTTCATGGTTGCTATCGTGTGTTGATCATTGACGTCGACATCATCCTAGGAAGGAAGAAAGAGAAAAAAAGAAAAGAAAAAAAAGAAGAAGAAGAAGAAGACGAAAGAGGGACAAGTCAACGCCCACGCGACGAAGGATGTTGACGTTCCGCGGCCGTGGAGTTCGGGGCAGCTGGTGTCGGTCTAGAGGAGCTTCTGACGTCTGGAAATCCGGCTATCCATTTCCTCCCCGCAAAAAGCCGCCGAATCGCGTGCGCATGACGCAGGGGCTGGGCCGCCAGGCCCAAGTCGGCTATTAGCGCCACTTACACTTAAATATTGTCACAATCCCCTCCACCTCTGCCTCATCATGTCCATTTCAAGCAATACATGGCATAAAACACAGCAATTCCAACTTTGTGCGTCTCATTTCTAGTCTAAAAGACGGAATCTGTATGCGTGCAAAGAGGCCACGGCGCGGACGCATCTCTCGTGGAAAGGGCTCTGCCTGGCCGGTCGTGTCGAGACGACGGCGGCGACAGGGCTTTTTCATGGGGTGTGTGAGGAAGACGTAAATAAAAACCAGCTAAAGCATGAACAGGACATAAAACACAGGGAAACACAAAACAGCAAATGCAACCCTTTCGTCCACCACTTTATCCATGCAAGATACCAAACAGAGAAATCACAGTTCGAACATGTCAACAATGTTCAACAAACATGAGGCCCCGGAGATTGGCAACCGAAACGACAAGGCGAAGGCACGGCCGGCCGGACCGTGGAGTGGCATACCGCATGCGACGGGGGTAGAGAGGCGGCGGCGGCCGTAGCGACAACGGCCTGAGCCATGGTGTGCGCCCCAGTGGGGACAGCAAATTAGGACGGCTCTAGGCGCAGCTCAGACCAACACGCCCGCCTCATTCCATCCGATCTTTATTGCCTTCACTCGTGGCCAATGCCGAGGTGCTCAACGTCGGCCTTGACGATGCGCAGGGTGTTGGTGTTGCCAACACCGCCCTTCCAGCCCTGCACAACGACGACGGTGTCGCCCTTGGTCAGAACGTTGAGCTCAATGGCGCGCTGCACACCCCACTTGATGCGGCGGTCGACGTCCTCCTGCCAGTTGACCTCGCTGAAGTCGGGCTTGGCCTCGGGGAAGTAGAACGGGTACACGCCGCGGTACAGATGGCTGTACCGGGACGCAGACGGCTGGCGCGTCACCATGAAGATGGGGCACACGGGGCGGAACTTGGACAGCAGGCGGGCCGAGTCACCCGACGTCGACAGCACGATAATGCCGCCGGCGTTCAGGTCTAGCGACGCGCGCACAGCGGCCATCGCGCACGACTCGGCGATGCTGACGGGGCGCTTGACAATGTTGCACAGCTCCTCAAAGTGGCTGACGTACGGGATCGTGTTCTCGGCCTTGAGGCAGGTGTCGCTCATCTCGCGCACGGCCTCCTGGGGGTAGTTGCCCTTGGCCGTCTCGCCCGACAGCATGACACAGTCGGCACCGTCCGTGACGGCGTTGCCGACGTCGCTGATCTCGGCGCGCGTCGGGCGGGGGTTCTTGATCATGGACTCGAGCATCTGCGTGGCGCAGATGACGGGCTTGCCGGCCATGTTGCACATGGCAATCAGCTTCTTCTGGGCCGCGAACACCTCAGCGGCGGGGATCTCAATACCCAGGTCACCACGGGCCACCATGACACCGTCGGTCTCGGCCAGAATCTCGGGGAAGTTGTTCAGGCCCTGGCGGTTCTCGATCTTGGCAATGATCTGGATGTGCTTGCCCTCGGGGCCAAGGACCTCGCGGATGTCCTTGATGTCCTGGGCGCGGCGGATAAACGACGCAAACACCATGTCGACGTTGTTCTTGACACCGAAGCGCAGGTCGTTCTTGTCCTTCTCGGACAGCGCCGGCAGGTCGACATCGGTGTTGGGCAGGTTGACACCCTTCTTGGACGAGATGAAGCCGTTGTTGCGGGCCTGGACCTTGATGGTCTGCTCGTCCACGATCTCCAGAACGTCAAAGGCCAGGACACCGTCGTCCACGTAGATCCTGCGGCCAGGCTTGACGACCTTGGTGATGTTCTTGTAGTCGACGTACCTGTGTGGAAGGTGGGGGTCAGCCTGAGACCAGGTGGGGGTGCGAGTACAAGAGGAGGGTAAAAAAAAGAAAAAGAAAAAGAAAAATAGACAGAACACGGAGGAGCTGGCGGGGAAGTCCAGGCAACGGAGAAAAAAAACTTACATGTTGGCCGTGTCACAGGCCGTGGCGTACTTCTCGTCGGTGGTGAAGTTCATGACGGTGCCGGCGCTCAGCGGGATGTCCTCGTCGTTCTTGGTGTTGCCGGTGCGGATCTCGGGGCCCTTGGTGTCGAGGGCAATGGCGACCTGGCGGCCGGGCTGGCTGGCCTCGGCGGCGCGGGCATTGTCGATGACGGACTGGTGGTACTCGTAGCTGCCGTGGGAGAAGTTCATGCGAACAACGTTCAGACCGGCGGAGCGCAGGCCGTTGATGGCCTCGACGGAGTTGGTCTTGGGGCCAATCGTGCAGATGATGGACGTCCGGCGGTAGTTCTTCTCGGGCTGGGCATCGGTGTTGAGGCTAGCGAGCCAGTCAATGCGGCCGCCGAGCGACAGGTGGTCAAGAGCGTTGGCAACCATTGTGAGCGATTTGGGGGAGGAGGTAGTTGATATTGGTTTGGAAAAAAGTACAAAAGTGTAGAGAAAAAGGACGAGATGTTGGAAACGGCTGCTTGTCGATTGTTTGCCTGTTAGAAAAGGGGCAGAGCTTTTTCTGTCGTGGACGGTCCGATTGCGTTGGATAGGACAGTTGAACGAATTTTTTTGCTGAGCTTTTTTCCCTTTTTTTTCTTTTTTTATTGGGACGATGACGGAGGGGTCAGCTAATCGCCAAGATCCACACCGCTGCAAGTAGCTAGTTGCGGGAGCTGTGTCAAGGAACAAAGGGCGTTGGGGCAGCAGGGGAATTGGAGACGTACAGGTTGATGTTTGGGTTGGAATGAGATGAGGAAAAAGAGAGAAAAGAGAGAAAAGAGAGAAGAAGAAGAAAAAGAGGCAGAAGAGAAAAGCGAGAGAAAAGTACTCCGTAGGATATGCGAAACACGAGAAAAAATAGACAGAGCAGGAAGGAGGAAGGCAATTGCCTGGCCGATGGAGGGATAAAGAAACTTTTGGGGAAAGTGCCTCAAGTCGCGCTGCAATTCCCTCTGTCGCACTTTCCCCATCGCTCAATCCCTCGTTCTTGCTATTTCCCCATTCGGTGATTCGCTAGCCCTGCCCCGAGTTTCTTCTTCACGGCCGTATTCTGTCCTTTGCTCATTCTTGAGCTGTCCGTTTGCGTTGCAATGTTCTGTTTCTCCCTTCGTTCCTTCCTCGTCCCGCTCACCGTGGCAGCCACTCAGCTGTCTTGCTTCATAACACTTGTTCGTTCTTGCCTGTCAACTGGCTGTTGCTGGGCTCCTGGGGGAAGGTCCGACCAGCCGCGTCGGTCTCGTCTCGCGGCCACTTTTTTCTCTTAGCATTTGCCTCTCTGGCCCATCTTAGGCTTGATAAACAGTGGTCCCAGGCGGCGTGAGCCGCCCGTGCCTGCCAAACACGCAGCAAACCATTGGGCAAATGGCAGGAGCTCGCTGGAAAACGCGGCGAAAATAATAACCCCTCAGTGGCCGATAGCGCCGAATCGGGCAAGGCGTGGACTACCGACGCCTCATTGCTCAGTGCCTGCAGCAGCGGGTAAATCGCGATAAGCTGGGAAGGAGCAGTCGCGATAAGTTGGGAAGGGGCGACACTTGCCAATCCTCTTAAAGCGATTTTGTTCATAAGCAGAGCCCAAAGCGAAGCTGTATGCTTTGCTTTTGTTTGTCTGCAATGAAGCGCTGGCGATCTTTTGTTTGGCGGCAGAGGCTCCCAGAAACCAACTGCAACAACAACAGACACCTGAAAGTAACGGTCAGCTGCTGGCCGTTGCCTGTTGGAGGGGTATTCTGATAAGACAAGGGAAAACAGCACTGAAGGACAGGGGAGATAAGGGGCTGATTGCTGCCAGTGGGGCCTGTCAGACAATCGTTCGCTCACCTGGAGAAACTCACCTGTTATCGCCGGTATCATCACGTGAGATAGCGCCACGCCTCGTCGTCACCCGCCACTTTCTTTCCCCAGCCCTCTCCAGGGTGGCAGGTGCTGGTTTCGGCCGCTGTAGGGATTATCTCGTGCCGATAATAGAGTGGCTGCCTTCCCCTCCTTCGGTTTCGCTGCCCGTTCCGTTCTCTCCTTCCTGCCTCTCCTCTCTTTCCCGGTCCAAGCGAGACGCACGACGCACGACTCACATTTCTTGACTGACAAATAGAAAAGGCAGAAAAAACGAGAAAACCAGAAGGAACGCCAGAACACCGAAAAAGGAAGCCACGGACGACATCACCAAAAGGAAGGGGAAACAGAAGATTGCGAAATCTCCGAAATCTCCCACGAGCAAACGATCACCAGACAAACCGAAGCACAAACCCTTGCGATCGCACGAGCACCCGCCCCAACTCACCTCTTTTTTCGAGTGCCCTGACCGAACGAGGACAAAACCGACCGATTTTCGAGCTTTTCGAACTTTCCCGCTTGCCCGCTTGCAAAGATGGTGAGTTCTTGCGCCGCTCTGCCGTTGTCGATTTTCTTTTCTTTTTTTTCGTCGTTTTTTTGCAGAAAAAGAGGCAAGAGGCGGGCTCGTGTCTCGGAGCTCTCGCCTTTCCCCCAAAAGAGACTTCAAGATTTCCCGCGGTCCTCTCGGGTTCCTCTTCTCTCTCACACTTCTTCTCTCTAGTTCCTCAACTTGCTGACGTTTGGACTGTGGTCAAAGTTTGGCCGCCTCACCCACTACGCATTCGATGCGGTTCTTAGTAAGTTTGCTCCCGTGAGGCCCAGAAACGAGGAACAACAAACGCATGGATAGAAGGACGGAGTGCTTACCAGTAAACAGTTTCTGCCTTCTTGGCCGGCATGAAGCGCTCGACCGGCTTGACGTAAGCGAAGCAACGACAGCTCCCCTTTCCCTCTCTGCGAAAACAACATACCGTCGAGATCGTTGTTGGCTAACATGCGTCCCTTCTCTTTTGGGGGTTCTCGCCAGACCCAGTGTCAAGACAGACAAGGTTGCCGGCGACAACAAGGAGATGAACAAGTGGATCGACAAGTACCTTGGTGTTGGTGAATGGGTGATGGACCAGTCCGTGGCGCTGGCCGGCTCCAGCAGCTGGTTCGAGCGGACACGGTAGATGGGAGGGATGTGATGGATGGCGAGGGTGAAGGAACGACGGAACGACTCTGCAAACGACTCTGCTCAACCTTCCAACAAAAAAAGAACGAACCAAAACGACCATGACGATGGAATGCTGGAATGCTTTCTGATGCTTCTGCTCTTGTATTTTTCTTGTTCTCCTGGGTTATTTTTCTCTGCATCTTTGTTTCTTTTGCTTCTGCATCTTGTTTCTTTCTCTCTTCTCTTCTGAGATTTCATGTTCGTTTTCGTGTGGCCACCCACCCAGGCCGGCGTTTTTTTGTCTCTGCATGGCTCTTTTTTTCTTCTCTGCTCTTACCCGTGCTTCTGACCTAGATACCACTGGTTGTGTTTCTCCGCGTCCTCGGTCCTCTCACCTTTTTTTGGTTTAAGTGTATAGGAATTGTGACAAAAATTATGAAAGCGTAACGGGATATGAGACCACTCTTGAAATATAAAAGATGTGCCTCGTGTGATAAAAATATGGCCTGAGAAAGCTTGGGCGTGAGCAGAACCCGAAGGAGGGGAAATATATTGTGTGCCAGCCAAGGCAAAAGAAAAAGGGAAAAGTGTGCATGCAGCATCCGGATCAGCTTCGGCCTCCTTTGAGACGCTTTTGCGGGTGCAAGCTTAAGGTTGAGTTTGGGAGAAAGAAAAAGAAGAGACACACGAAAAAAGGGTGCAAAAAGGGCAAGCAGCCGTCAGGTGTTCTGGTTCTCGGGCAGATGGCGGCTGGGCGTGTAGCATGTGGGCACGCTTCTGAAAAAAAGCCGGGGTGCGCTTTGCCGAACAGCAGCCGGCGCAGGACCCCTTTTTTCGAGTTTCTTCGATTCCTTTTTCGTCATCGCTTCTCTTTCACGTGTAAGTCGTCGCCAGGAACGAATCCACCACAACGGTTCGTCTTTTTCGCGGATAATTATTGCGAGATAGCATACACTGCTATTATGCTATTATTCTTATTAAAATATATTCAAAAATACTATTATGCAATCCAATTAAGAGGATACAAAAACCGCGACTCCGTGCATTAACGCTGTAATAATGAATGCTTTACTCCAAGAATTTAATGTTCTGAATGGCGTCTGGTGTCACCCTCTATGGCTCGTTGTCGTCATCGGCTTGATCCTCCGAGAGAAACTCGGGCGGGATCTCGTTCTCGCTGCTGTCGTCCTTATCGTTGTGGCGGCTTTGGCTCCCGTTCGTGCTGCTGGTTTCTTCATCGTGGTCATGCTCGTGCTCGTCCGTGACAAGAAGTCCGGGAGGTACATCGTTGTCGTCGCTCTCTGAAGCCGTGTGATAGTCGCGGTCACGGTTGTCCTTTGCCACCGCAGCGGCCGCAGATGCGTCACTCGTAGAACGGGCGAGTCGGGGCGTGGCCGAGCTGTCCTCGAGGTCGTCCAGACCGAACCCAGGTGGCGTCGCCGACTTGGTGGTGGTAGTTGGGCCGAGATTCTCGATGAGGTAGCTGTTGCTGTTGCTATTCCGGTTGTTGGAATTACCATCCGTCTCTTTCTCTCCATCGTCGTCCTCACTCTCGATTTCGAGTCCGGCATCGCGCAGTGCTTGTCGTAGCATATTGCGCGCCTCCTGGAAAGCCTCGAGCTCAGCGCCAATGGCACAGATGAGCAGGTTCCAGCCCTTGTCTTCGGCCGTCTGCACATATGCGCGTAGACCCTTGATTACCGCTGCCATCGTCTGCAATTGTGTTTGCATGCGTTCTTCTGGTGTAGGCGTCCTCGCTTTGCCTTTTGTGACTTCAGCATCGTCATCGCTGCCGCCCGCCATCTCTTTACGCAGGTTGGCCTCAAAGTCGGACACGAGCTGGACGGCTTCAAGCCAAACAGCACCGCCTTCTTCTAGCGCAGAACGTTCCGTGGCAACCTCGGCCTTACGCCTCTCCAACATTCGTATTTCGTTCTCCCACCAGAACCGCGCCATCTCGGCAGTCCGCCTCTCGGGGAGTAGTCGTAGAAACTCCATGCCGGCCGATGCGTCGGCATCTTCGTCATTGTCATCACCAGGCACGCCATCCCGCTCCTCTAACCGTATGCCGCCTTCTTTCTGGTGCTCGCCTGCATCACGTACACCTAAAGCATCCACGTCCAGCGGCTGGATTGGCGGCCGACGCAGCACCGCCGTCAGCTGCGCCTCCACCTCCTTGAGCGCGCCACGGTAGCCGCTGAGCCCAGACTCGCGCTGACTCATGGCGTCCTCGATGCGACCCTCGAGTGTGCGCTTGCGCTGCCGCAGCATGGCCAGCTGGCCCTCGAGCTCGGTGATCTGTTGGGTGGTGTTGGCGTGGGCGCTGCGTAGGGTTGTGAGCTCGCGCGTCAGCGGCTCGGCGTTGTCCGTCTCCAGTGCTTGCAGTTCGCGTGCAATGTCGCTGCGGCGGCCGGCCAGCCGGCGCAAGTGTGCCAAGGCCCGTTTCCGTGCCTGCAGCGCCGACGACAGCGAATCGTCCTCTTCGGCCTTGAGGTCGGCCAGCAGCGAGATGCTGCGGGCCAGCCCTGCGCGTGCGGCCCGCAAGCCTAGTTTTCGCGGCCGCGGCTGGCGGACAGGGATAACAGCACCCGTCGGCGTGGCACGGTCAGTCGGTAGGCGGAGGGAGCGACCAACAATGGACTCGGCAGTTGGTGTATTGCTTCTACTGCCTCTGCTGCCACCACCACCGCCAGCAACGCCCCGGTCTCGCCGTCCGCCACGGTCGCTGCCGCCGCCAAAGCCGCCGTCGCTCGAGGGACCAGGGCTTGGGCTCGGGTTCAGTGGCCCGCGGCCCAGTCCTGCCGAGAGACCAGCCGACTGGACATCGAGAAACGTCTGGATCTCCTTTTGGAGGGCGCGCTCGCGGTGCTGCAATATAGTCCACGTAGAGTCACCATCGAAGGATGTGCCGTCGCGTCTGCGCCGTCTATTGCCGGCTGGTGCCTGTCGCGGCTCGAAAAGCACGGTGTTTGTCGGGAGCCGAATGGACGACGATGTTGTCACGGTGGATGCGCCCAAGTTGCTGTTGTCGCCGCGCCGCCGCCGGCCGTGCTCGAGGATAGACCCACTGCGGTCTTCGACGTCACGAAACATGAGCATGGATGTCGCAATGGGCGGTGGTGGGCCGGCAAAGAGCACAGGTTGTCTCGTTCGACTCGCTGGTCGATCCTGGTCGTAGTCGTAGTCACGCGGCTGGCGGGAGGACGACCGGGACGAGGACGGCTGGTCTCGGTAGGCATCCTGGTAGGCAAACGAGGTAGACGACGGGCCGCCCTTCGTGAGCGGTGACTCGGGGAAGAAGGCGGGCGGGTCGGCGTCGGATGCCGAAAAGAGGACCGACTGTGACGGCCGCGGCGACAGCTCTTCGAGGTCGTACTCGCTGGGCTTATGACGTAGCGGTTTCGTGTGCAGCGGCAGGACGGGCGCGTCGTCGCGAGACAGCGAGAAGCGGGAGAGGAAGGATGAGTTGGCCATGCTGTCGTGGGGGTTGTAGTCAGGATAAGTGAGAAGGGGATAGATGCGAAGACGGTGAAGTCGATCGATTCTCAACAAAGAACGAGCAAGGGCGGAGACAAGGACAACGGGCACGACGGCCGCTGTGTTGCTTCTGCGAAAATACTCCAGAGACACGCCATGCAATAACAGATGTCGTCTTGTGTGCAGGGTGTCTGTGGTTGTGGTTCACTGGTCGTGCTCAGATGATGTCGTTGCCTGGATGCAACTGTCCACACGAGCAGCTGTTCATGTGCCAAAGTGCAAGTACAAGTTACAGGCGGCCAAGGCCAGAGCTCTCAGTAAGACAGCGGGCCTGCTCCCGATTGGCGGGCGGCCCACAGTGGGTGCTGTCCTTATCAGGAAAGCTCGTGCAGCCTTAATTACGGGAAAGAGCGACCAACGTTGAGCGGCCCACCTCTCATGTGACCACCCGCCGACCTGGTTTTAAGAGCTTTTGCCCAGCGCGTTTGGTGGGGGCCAACGCCCAGGGCAGCCCCGGTCCTTCCCAACGCGCAGCGACGCGCATCCCGCGTCTTTTGGCTCCGCTCTGGGCTGAAGCATCTCTCGAGCGCGTCGTGTTGCCTCCACCCCTTTAACCTTTCCCGACCAGCTGGCACGCGCGGCATCTTGTTGTTGGACAGGACTGGTTGTGCTGCTGGTGACTTTGTTTTCCATCTATTCTCCATCCAAGCACCTGTTCCATTGATCCTGCCTTCTATCTGTCATTCTTTTGAGCCTTTCCTCCTCATCTTTATCTTTTTCTTTCTTTCTTTTCTTTCTTTTCTCTCCTCCTTTTTTATCTTACAATCATACGCAGCCCTTATTCTCAGCATCCCCTCCGCCTCCTCACAATGGCGGACGCTCGCACGCCTGCACGGCCGCCTGTCCGTAAGTCGGCGGCGCCGTCGACTGGCAAGCAGCAGAGCATCCTCGGCTTCTTTGCAAAGACGCCCTCAACCGTCCGTCCCTCGGCATCCAAGCCGCCTCGCAGTGGTGCGACCGCCGGCGACGACGACAACGACAGCACGACCCTCTCCTCTCCCTGCCTCCGCGAGACCAAGGCCAACCCGCGTGTGTCCTCGCGGGCCGCCCAGATCACGCCCCTGCCCAGCAGCGATCCCGTCGAGCCGTCGAGCTCCCAGGAGAACGCCACCGCTCCCTTTAACTCCTCGATCAAGGTACCGAAGACCGACGCCCTCCCGTCTCCATTTACACCTGCTGAGACGGTACAGAAGGCGGCCAACCGGCTTGCAGTCCCAAACAGCAGCCCGACGCGCAAGGTAAGCCATAAGGAGTACCCCGGATTAATGTTGCTTTATAACTCCTTGTCTAACATTTTCAGGCCCGGAAACAGGTCAGCTATGCAGAGTCATCCGACGAGGATGAGGATGTCTTTGTGACTATGAAGGCCAGCCAGCGGCGCCACCGCAACCGCACGCGTACCGTGGCCGACGACGACGATGACGAGGACTATGCGTCCGGCGGCGGCGAAGACGTTGTTGCAGACGAGGACGGTAAGCACTCTGTGCCTTCACTTGATACTACGGACGGCCTACTAACTTTGCCCAGACGAAATGGCCGACTTTTTGGTCTCGGACGACTCCGACACCCCGTCCAAGGCCAAGAAGCGCAAGCGGCCGTCCAAGGCTGAGGCGCCCCGGAAGCGGCCAACACCAACCCCGACGCCCGTTAAGGACGAGAACTATGACGACTTCGACGAGGAGCTATTCGACGAGGTGCCCTCGACGTCCACGGCGCTGAAGTGGCGCTTCGACCCCGACAACGTGCAGGCGTCTGAGCCCGGGTCGGCCTCGACGGCTACCGTGCGTACTTCGACCACCGCAGCCTCTAGTAGTGCCAAGGCCGGCAAGGAGAAGGCACACACCAAGGAGCCCGAGGACCGGTACACATGGCTCGCCAACATCCGCGACATGGACAAGAACGAGCCGGGCCATCCCGACTTCGACAAGGGCACCATCTTCATTCCGCCTAACGCGTGGAACAAGTTCTCGCCCTTTGAGAAGCAGTACTGGGAGATCAAGCAGAAGCTGTACGACACCATCCTCTTCTTCAAGAAGGGCAAGTTCTACGAGCTGTACGAGAACGACGCCACCATCGGCCACCAGCTGTTCGACTTCAAAATGACCGACCGCGTCAACATGCGCATGGTCGGCGTGCCCGAGAGCTCGCTCGACATCTGGGTCAACCAGTTCGTCTCGAAAGGCTTCAAGGTCGCGCGCGTCGACCAGATGGAGTCGGCCCTCGGCAAGGAGATGCGCGAGCGTGGTGCCTCGTCTGCCCCCAAGAGCAAGCAGGACAAGATCATCCGCCGCGAGCTGGCCTGTGTGCTCACGCGCGGCACACTCGTCGACGGCAGCATGCTGCAGGACGACATGGCCACCTACTGCGCCGCCATCAAACAGGGCATGGTCGACGACAAGCCCGTGTTCGGCGTGGCGTTTGTCGACGCCGCCACCGGCCAGTTCTTCCTGTCCGAGTTCGAGGACGACGTTGACCTGACCAAGTTCGAGACGTTTGTCGCCCAGACGGCGCCCCAGGAGCTGCTCCTTGAGAAGTCGCACCTGTCCACCAAGGCCCTGCGCATCCTCAAGAACAACACGACGCCCATGACCATCTGGAACTACCGCAAGCCGGGTATCGAGTTCTGGGACGACGAGATGACGCGGCGCGAGCTGGAGAGCGGCGACTATTTCACAGACGGGGAGGGCACCGCCAAAGCGCCCGCCAACTGGCCGCAGAAGATGCAAGAGATGCGCGAGAAACCTTTCCTCATGTCGGCCTTTGGCGCGCTGGTCAACTACCTGCGTGGTCTCAAGCTCGAGCGCAACCTGTTGTCACAGGCCAACTTCCAGTCGTACAACCCCATCCACCGCAACGGCACGCTCATCCTGGATGGCCAGACCCTGATCAACCTGGAGATCTTTGCCAACACCGTCAACGGCGGGACCGAGGGCACGCTCTTCAATCTGCTCAACCGGTGTATCACGCCGTTTGGCAAGCGCCTGTTCCGCAAGTGGGTGTGCCACCCGCTGTGCAACATCCAGAAGATCAACGAGCGCCTCGACGCCGTTGACATGCTCAACGCCGACCGCACCCTGCGGGACCAGTTCTCCGCCGAGATGAGCAAGATGCCCGACCTTGAGCGCCTCGGCTCGCGCATCCACGCCGGCGCCTGCCGCCCCGAGGACTTTGTGCGCGTCCTCGAGGGCTACGAGCACATTGAGTACACGACCAGCCTGCTGCGCGCCTTTAGCGGCGGCAACAGCATCGTGGACCAGCTCGTGGCCGCCATGCCGGACCTCAACGAGCCGCTCGCGTACTGGAAGACGGCCTTTGACCGCAAGCGCGCCCGCGACGAAAAGGTCCTAATTCCGGAGCGCGGCATCGACGAGGACTTTGACGCGTGCTGCGACACCATTGAGCGCATCAAGGGCGATCTGCACACGCTGCTCGACGAGCAAAAGAGCATGCTCAAGTGCCGCTCGCTCAAGTTTACCGATGTCGGCAAGGAAATCTACCAGGTCGAAGTGCCCAAGGCGATCAAGGTGCCCAAGACGTGGCGCCAGATGTCGGCCACGAACTCTGTCAAGCGCTACTACTTCAGCGAGCTCGACGATCTGGTGCGCGAGCTGCAGGAGGCCGACGAAACGCGCTCGCAGATGGTGCGTGAGGTTGCGCTGCGCTTCTGCGCCCGCTTCGACGCCGACGCCGACACCTGGCTCGAGGCCACGCGCATCATTGCCCAGCTCGACTGCCTCATCAGCCTGGCCAAGGCCTCGTCCTCCATGGGCCAGCCGAGCTGCCGGCCCGTTTTCGTGGATGAAGAACGCAGTGTCGTCGAGTTTGAGGAGCTGCGCCACCCGTGCATGACCAACGCCGTCGACGACTTCATTCCCAACGACGTACGCCTCGGCGGTGACGCCGCCAAGATCAACTTGCTGACGGGCGCCAACGCGGCCGGCAAGTCGACCATTCTGCGCATGTCGTGCATCGCCGTCATCATGGCCCAGATCGGCTGCTACGTGCCCGCTGTCGCCGCGCGCCTGACGCCCGTCGACCGCATCATGTCGCGCCTCGGCGCCAACGACAACATCTTTGCGGCGCAGTCCACCTTTTTCGTCGAGCTGTCCGAAACCAAAAAGATCCTGAGCGAGGCCACGCCGCGCTCGCTCGTCATCCTGGACGAACTCGGCCGCGGCACGTCGTCTTACGATGGTGTCGCCGTCGCCCAGGCCGTCCTGCACCACGTCGCCAGCCACATTGGCTGCGTCGGTTTCTTTGCCACGCACTACCACTCGCTGGCCACCGAGTTTGAAAACCACCCGGAGATCCGCGCCAAGCGTATGCAGATTCATGTGGACGACGCCAACCGCCAAGTGACCTTCCTCTACAAACTCGAGGACGGCGTCGCCGAGGGCTCCTTTGGCATGCACTGCGCCGCCATGTGCGGCATCCCCACCAAGGTCATCACGGACGCCGAGGTCGCCGCGCGCGAGTGGGAGCACACGAGCCGCCTCAAGGACAGCCTCGACCGTGCCAAGACGGGCTGCTACATCCCGCTGGGCATCCTGAGCGACGTGGCGGCGCTGCTGCGGCCGGACGGCGAGGCCACGGGCGCCAACGACAAGGCTATGGACCAGCGCAGCGTCGAGGTGCTGCTGCAGGCCATTGAAGCCTTGTGAGGGGTGTTGTGTTGTGTTTACCTTTTTGTAATGGCATGGCGTTGTTGTAGTTCCTACTTGTACTTTCATGTGGCGTTATTGGGCTCAAGAGAGCGATTTGTCGTTTTATTTAATTTCATGGCGTCCTGTTTTCATTCTTGTTGTCTAGCTACAATGTATCTTTGCGAGCAGTTGTCACAAAAAGGAGTTTTAATGAAGAGCTTTTCAAACCAAATGACCACGAGCAGTGAGCTTCAGAACAAATGTTGATCCTGTAGCGATAGTAAATTGAGTTCTGAACAGCGGTGTTCATGTTGTAATATTTTATTTTAAACCCCGTATTGACAATAAAGAATCCATTCAATTTTTGATAAAATAAAATGTGGAAAAAAAAATATTTGTTAGTATATCACGACACTCTTGTTTATATGTATATGCATGTGATTTTGTTTTGGAAAAAAATCAAGCATTAAATTTTTTTTTTTCAAAGGAAATAAAAGAATAACAAAAGAAAATACAACAAAGTTAAAATGAGTCCCCCTTTATCCCATACCACTCAATCGATGCGTTACGATGGTGTGCATCATGACCCCCAACTATAATCACACCTGCGTGGCCACACAGACAACAACCAATATCTTGAAAAGTTCAATTGCCAACACCAAAATATGACAATCAGACTGATCTGCACGCACCGCCAACCTGTCTGCCGGGTCTGCGTGTGTCCCATGGATGTGCTGTCCTGCAAACACATCGTCCGAGCCCGTTTTACTTGCATTTTATGTTTATTGATTATTTTTTGACTTGAGAATGCTTATCCTTTCTTCTTTCATCTCCATCTACCGTTCGTTGGATGGAGCACAGAGCACAGGGCGCAAACACGGACACCCCGGCGCCCCATTGACCCCCATTACGTGATTTACCGTTCGCGTTCTGTTTTCTTGGTGATTGTGAGCCCCTACGATCGGGGAGACCGTGCCATCCCTTCTCCTGTGCGGCTGCCCTACGCCGTATTGAGATGTCTGCAAATTAGCAGAAAACAATACTCCGTACTCGTACGTCGTTCTCCGGTCTTTCACAGTAGAAGTATTACTCCATAATTCCCTCAAGCCTGCCGCCTGTCCCAAGTCGACCGGGCCACCTTGACCTTGTTCACCGGCAGTGGGCACTAAAACCTTGCTCCACCGTCAATCCTCGACGATTCTTGGTATCCAAGTGCTTCTCTTTTGAGCGTCGATCGACAACAGACGGGGATGCCAGGCTAGGCCCTGCTTCTCCCCGCGACAAGGTTGAAAGGTGATCAAAGAAAGAAACCCCTGGACGGAGAACGGGTTATTTCCAGAAATGAAGAGGATTGACGCTGGCAGTTTAAGTTCAAGATGGTCTGGCCAGGTCTGATTTTGCTTCTGCCAGGTCTCAACTTGACCTTGACAACACAGTTACCCCATATCAAATATACGAAAAATACGCTACATATTCTCGTGACATTGGGACGAACGGACACCATTTTCTATTTGCCAATGGAAAAACCAGGAGCCATATACGTAAAAGGTAAAATGCCCTCGTTTCTTTTTCGTCCCTCGGTAAACCAAACAACCAGGCAAGCCACAATAATCTGTGCGTAGTTTAACACTTTTAACGCGCAACACATGGTTTTGCTGGTGAACGGCGTGGCCGTTTGTTAGTGCCGGGTGCCTTGCCTTAAGCAGGTCTTGGAAGCAAAAACGGAGTATCATGGGCCGAGGCGCTGGAGACAGAGGGTTCAACTCACCGTCCTTATATGACTACACCGTATTTGTAGTTCTTCTTCTCTGACCTCCAGTTCATGACTTTTCTGGCTAGCAACTGCGAGGTCGACGCCGCTTTTGCCGCCACCCGCGTGTTCTGGAAAGCAAATAGTGCTCTTTGCGATGTTCAACTTCAAGCCTCCTCGCGTTGTTTCCTCCGTCGTTTCTTTTTCTTTTATTTCCCACTCTTTTTAGAATTCGACTCGTCAATGATTTACATATGAGTAAGCTTGTGATGTATTTCTTTTCTTGTTTCCTTGTTTTTCACCTAACATGGTGCAATACTCTTGCTCTCGTCTCGTGGCTTCTGGAGCATCCTCACCGGGCCCTCAAGGTATCCGACATCCGACATATATCACAAACCTTACTGTACATTTGAACATAAAAAGCTGTCTTTCCAAATAAGCATAGGGGCCATAATTACCTTGGTAGTAATACGATATTGCTGTAAATAATGGACTTATGCATCGGCTCACGTCAGATGGCACCTTCCCTCAGTGAAAATATCTCGTTTGGGAACACCTTCCCGTCTTGTGGAATACTTTCCGCGTCAAATACTGCCCTACGTGCACCCTGCGTGCTTCTATTGCCGGATTGCTCTTTCCTTTGCTTTTTTTCCTCATTCACTCCTTCCTTCCCTTCGTTCTCGCGTCGTCTCCTTCTAGTTTTGTCAACTGCTAAGTGGGGGCCTGAATGGCGCCCCTGGTCTCTTTGGGAAAGTGCGAGCTGCGCGATACCAGAGCGTTGTCTGCATCCTCGCTCCTTCCTTCTTAGATACGATACGCCCCTTTTTTCTTCTCCACATCTCCTATCGCCCAGATTTTGCCCGGTTGTTGTTTGTGTGCTCCATATTCTGCTGACACTGCGAGTAAGATACCATTGCCATTTCTTCCCCTTCACTCATACGGAGTACAGGCACTTTTCCAGACGGCGGCCAAAACCCAAAACGGAGGCGTGCCCAAACGGGGGATAGAACCAACGGCTTCACCTTGGCAGCGGACGAGCCGCTGGCCCAACGCCAACGGCAGCAGCTACAGGCACGGACAAAAAAACCAGACAGGCGCTGTCACCAGCACGGGGCAGGCCACACGCCGGTTCATTGTGGTTGACAAGCAGACCTTGGTATTCTCGATGAGAGCTTGACATTCTGCTCGTCGCCTTCTCTCAGACTTTCCATCCTTTGCCAAGAACACTGATAGATCAACGACGACAACATCAAGCTTCGAATTTCCAGCACGATGATCTCTATTCAACGAGAGACCTCAGAACCATGACAAGCTGAAGGATCTGTCTGAGCTGAAAGAGACGGAGAAACAAAATGACAGAAACAACAAAACGACAAGCAAAACCCTGGGGACTGATAAAGTCTAGGGGCGCGGCGAGCGGGCGAGTGATATAAGCTGGCTCGGCTTGGCCGCTGACTACCGCGCATGATTAACAGCATCATCATCACACGGACGCGCGAGAAGAAAAAAGCAAAGAAAGAACAGGCATCAGAAGGGACCAAAGGCAAAAACAAAAACGGCCGGCGTCTGCCCGTGAGACATGCAGGATGAGGATGGTCCATTACGACGACGAAGTACCAGCTCTGTGCCCTCTGGTCCCCTTCACCCACTGTCCATTATCGGCCCAATGAGCAAGGCTGTCCCCCGGCGGCCTGTTGATAATGCGATTTGGGCCCCCAGCTGATTACAGCTTTGAATTGGAAAACAGCGTCGGGCCCTCGCATTGGCCAGATCCGCTCGCGTCTTGGTCCTTATCGCAAACCATCCCCCTAGCCTGCCCTGGCTGGCCACGCTAGACAGGGGTGGCTCCCGAACGTTGCAACCACCGTCTTTCCGTCACTGCTTCTCCATGGGCTGCATGGGCACTAACACGAATTCCCATGGGACGGCTCTAATCCGTTTTGGTGCTAAAGTTTGATGTGGGACCTTGCGATATGCACCTCACGCCCACGTCTCTTGTCTGGTGTACGAGGTACGTTCCTGTCAGTCAACCACAACGTCTCAACAGCGCGCGTGAGACCTCTGCTTCCTTTCAGTTCCCGGGGTCCTTTTTACCCCGTGCGTCTAAAGTCTGGAGCGGTTGCTCATCATCTTGCTTGACTCTCTTGAAATTTGTTTGTGTTTCGGGCATCGCCATTTTCTCACGTCATGCCATGCTCGATCGCCTCTCGCCGCACTTTGTTATACGGGAATCACGAGTGTTAGCATAATTTGGCTCCTTTACAGGTAGATCTCGAGAACTCGCCTCTCTGTTGTCCACTTTTTATGTTTTAAACACTTATCTCTCAGTTCACAACACGGCACAACAGAACAAGACACAGCAGGACAGAAAAGAACACGGACGCGCCTCTTCTCTGTTTGTCCATGATATTATCACATACATATATCTTTCCTTGCCCCGTTCTTGCAACTCGAAGTGTCAAGAAACGGGCGAGTGATGCCTTATCAGAACCGCAACTTGTCGACCACGGAGGGCCACTCAACTCAACCTTGAAGTCCACTTTCTGCATTTCTTCCCCCCACATCCCTGGACGCCTCGCAACACCACTTTGGCCTGGCCGGTTGCTTCCTGGTTCGATGTTTGGTTTGCACACTTGACCTGCATTAGACCACACGCGTCGTGTCCCCAATACTGTGGAAACTGGGATCCCCTTGGCCTTGTGGGTTTCCAATAAGCCCTTGAGCGCTCACTTCTCACTCGCCACTATCGATTTCCCCCAAACCTCGAGTTTCCAACCCGCAGCCAGCCGCAGCCAACGTCAAGCCCAAGAACGTATTAACACTGCTGCAATAGCCCACTGCGAATGGGGACGCAACCGAGTCAGCGGAACACAACCCTGTCGACGCGAGTACCACTCTAGGATATCTTTGTCTTTCTCACTTGATACAACAACAGACCCTTTTCGTGGTGAAGCGGAATCCAACCCGACCCCGTTCCCCCAAGCTTGCTTTCTCTCACCACACAACGGAGACACCATCTAAGCATAAACCGCCGGAAGGTGTAACTTGCGTTGCGTCTCTTCGATACTACGTCCGTTGCATC
Organism: Sporothrix inflata; assembly: GCA_021396225.1. Classification (NCBI taxonomy): domain Eukaryota; kingdom Fungi; phylum Ascomycota; class Sordariomycetes; order Ophiostomatales; family Ophiostomataceae; genus Sporothrix; species Sporothrix inflata. Next base: position 89,443 of record WNYF01000115.1, on the reverse strand, counting down.
GAGAGGTAAGATTCCATTTCCCCCTGAACCGAGGCAACCCTCTCTGTGTTTCTTTGGTCTTTCTCGATTTCACTGTTTTCATTTTCTCTCTCTGCTTTCTTTTTCCTCCCCTTTTATTTTCTTGCCACAACACAACACCCACACAAAACATCTCAAAGTTGCCTTGTGATATCGACGGCGGAGCTCCCACCGCCCCCCCTGGCCACACTTCCTGATCCATGCTGGACCCAAACGGTCAAGCTCGAGGCTAGACCTATTTTGCGTCCATTCTCCCAAGAAGACGAAAAGACGAAAAAGCCCTCTTCTATTTTTCCTGTCTCTTTTTGCATTCTCACTTTCTACTCCCCCCTCCCCACACACACTTGCATCCAATACCCCCACCATTTCCCTTCCCCCTTGAACTCGTTTGGCCGCGTTTGAGTCCATCCATTCTGGTGCAAGCCTACAAGTCCTTGTCGCTCTGTGTGGCTTATAGCTTGTACCGAACGCCCAGGAACCCGGTCTCCTCTGCTCCATACTGCCCCCCCTCCGTCTTTCCCAGCTTTTCTAACAGTCGTTCTCGAACTTGGCAGTTCTTTTCTTGGCCTGTTTCCGCAACCCGAATGTCGATCTCTTTCTTCACTTCCACGTATTTCACGATTTTCACTTTATAACTGTCACGCGCATGCAAACAACTGCACGAATCCGTCTTTTGATACTGCAAGCTTATTCGAAGACGCTGTGAACAACATCCCACCAAACCCACCACTCGTCGCACCTCATCTTGGGCACCGAAACACGACATAGTTGTGAAAGTCGTCCGCGAGGGCGCAACACAGCTCGCCCACCATGTCCGGCAGAAGCGCCTATGTGCGCAAAAAGATCACAGAAACAAAGGCCTCCGAAAAGGCCGCGGCGGGGCGAGGCCGTGCAAGGTCGACAGCCAGCTCCGAAGACACGGCCACAATAAGCGACTACAACATGCCCATGCGGCAGGACACGGGCATCGGTACGACAAACGGGCGGTTCCTAAAGTTCTCCGAGCCAATCCGCGAGAGCGAACCCATGGACTACAGCCACATGGGCTACGGTAACCCCAGCATCGGCAGCCAAAATGGCGGCAGCGTGGACGGCCGGCGGGACGGAGGACAAGGACCGCCGGTCCCACGGCCACTGGACGACTTCGCCTATGCACGCGCCCGGCGACCCAACATCCGGACCGAAGATGTCTCCGGCATCGAAAAGTCGGGCCTGCGGTCGGCCGTCGACAAGAAGAGCGAGGGCGTGCGCCGCGGGCTTGTCAAGGCGTTTACATTCGGCAAGAAGAACAAGAGCAACGACGACAAGGGCGGCGACTACTTCCGGCCACAATCGTCGGCCACTGTGCGGCCTCCCATGGGCGGCAGCGTCAACGACAGTGACCTAGACCTGCCCGTCGATCCCCGTGATATGGGCCCCCGTGATATGGGTCGTGACATGGGTCGTGATATGGGTCGTGACATGGGTCGTGACATGGGCCGCGATATGGGCCGCGACATGGGCCGTGATATGGGCAACAACGTTGGTAGCCTTCATCAACAGTTGCAGCAACAACAACAACAACAAATGATGATGATGCAAGAGCGCCACCGCCAACAGCATCTGCCACAATCCCCCGTGGACAGCCAACAAGGTTGGGATACAGGCAGCCTAACGTCGCCGCCGCCTTCCAGCAAACTACCTCCGCTTCCGCCATCGTCGAACACGGCGCCGATCAAGCGCTGGATTGGGTCTGGACGGCCTGTGCAACGCTGGAACAAGCTGCGCAAAGACCCGGAGCTCTGGGATCCGAATGGCGACGTGCTTGTTTTCTTTGGGCACAAGGGCCAGCAGCCGCGCCCCAACCCGTCCTTCCGCCTGTCGTCCCACATCATCGAGGCGACCGAGTCGCGGTTTCTCATCACACTGCTGCGGGAAGGGTCAACAGAAGAAGATATTCAGCTCCCGCCGTCACCCATTGGTGCGCCCCCTATGCTGCAACGGCACATGGCCGGTGGGGGTGGGCCTGGTGGCCATCTTGGGCCGCATGGTCACGGCCGCAGTCATGGCCACGGCGGATACGGCATGGGCCAGCCGACGCCACCCATCTCCGAAGATGCCAGCTTGGTTGACGCCGACGGCCAGATCAGCTATGAGATGTACTTCCCGACGCCGCCGAACATGAACAAGGTCGACCAGCTGCGGCACCACATCACGACACGCAACATTTTTGCGCTGCTGTACCACGCGTCGCTTGTCGGTCTGTCGCTGTACCAGGCGCTGGCGGATCTCCACGCGCGGCTTGAGGCGTACATGCCCCCGGAAATGGACAATGTCGGCACGGTCATCAACTATCTTGGGGCGCGTGGTATCGACGACATTCGAAACGACCCAGAAAGCGCCATCTCGCTCTTGGCCTGGTCCGAGAGTCCAGACGTGCGGTGGGAGGAAGGTTGGCGGGAGAGCTTCCTGCACAGCACCGGAATGTACGCGACCATCGAGAGCTGCGCCGACTTCAAGAACGTCACCCCCATCACCCGGGCGCTCCTGGAGCGAGCCTGCTTGGAAACTCAGTTGCGCGTGCAAGCGGCCGAAGAGCGGCTGGCCGAGTTCCAGTTTACCGATATGTGGCCACCAGCGCTGGCGACGACGGCCAGCTCCAGCGGCCCCGTCCAGACCAGCCCGGCCAAGGCAGCGGCCGACCGTCTGCAAAAGTTCTTGCTGTCACACTACACGCGGACATATGGCCGCTGGCCACCACTACCGCCATCACCCGCTGTGGCATCACAGGGTGTACCCATGGACCCCGAGGATGACATTTGGCTCACGCGGACGGTGGCGCATGCTCTGCAAAAGGACTTTGCGGCGCTGTACGACTACCTCGTCGACCGCGACATCGTGTGGGACGGCTCCGAGGCGCGCTCGGGCCGCAAGTGGATGCTTGTGTCGGAAAGCGGCAACAAGGCGTTCGAGGCCGACACACTCGACCTGCCCATGACGGACATGCTCGTCGAGTTTGACAACAAGCTGCGGTTCCCCCACATCCCTCACCCCTACCCACTCGTCCCCGACTCCATTCCGCCCAGTGCCTCTTCTTCAGGTAAAGACAAGGACAAGAAGGGCGCCGCATCCACCGGAGGAAACCGGGCCGGCTCCGTCGAGCGGCGTGTGCAGCTCGCCTACACAGTGGCCACCAACATGCTCATTCTCGGCTCAGACTTTAACCAGTCGGACCTGATCGATGCGTTCTCCAAGTTTGAAAAGGTCGACCGCGTCGGCGACGTGGACCCTTCGACGGCCCGCCGTGGGCGCTGGGTGCTCGTGTACGGCATCCTGCAGACGCTCGCTTCGGTGTCGGTCGATGCGCTCAACATGCGCTACCGCGACGGTGTCTCGTACCATCTGTCGCCGCGGCTCAAGGGCGCCAAGATGCCGCCGTGGCGGACGATGGGCGGTGGCGGCCTGGTCGGGTCGAGCGACGAGGCGGCGCACGAGCTGTCACACTGCTGGGTTGTGCCGCGGACGTGGAACACGGGCAACAACAACAACAACGGCGGTAACAACTCGGCTAGCCAGAGCGGCAATGACGAGAGCTCGGCAGCGTCCTCGGGCGGATCGGGCAACAACAGCCCCGTGCGGCGGGGCAGCATTATTGTTGGCGGCGGCGGAAACAACAACAACGCCGGCGGTAGTGGTTTCAACTTCCCCCGGCCACCGCCGACGGACACGCTGACGGTCCGCAGCAACTCGACCATGGGCTTCAACACACCACACGGTGGGCGGTCGGTGCGGTCGAGTACATCAATGGCAGCATTGAGCAATGCGGGTGGTGGTGGCGGCGGTCTCGGCGGCGACCTGGCGCCTCCCTTTGGCTCCTTTGGCACCTACACGCCGTCGGCCTACGGCGGCGCGGCAAGCGTCGTGTCTAGCACCAGTGCTATGTCCGAGACGTCCAGTAGCATGCGGCCGCGCAACAGCAACCGGCCGTCGTCCAAGATGGTCACTGGGCGCAGTGGCGGCGGCGTCGGTGGCGTGTACGGCGGTGCCAACCCAAATATCAACATGAACCTCAACATGGGCATGGGCATTGGCATCCCGCCCGTCGAGGAGGCGGAGTGGCCGGTGCGCAGCGGTGGAGCTACGGCTAGCAGTGGCGGACGGCGCAACGCGCACCATGGCGGCCCGCCTGTGCTGCCAGGTCTGCCGGGCATCCCCGATTCAGCGTCGTCGTCGGGCGGCTTCCTGCTGATGGACGAGTCCCTGGACGAGTCGCACAGCAACTACACGACCGAGGGCAGCGGTAACGAACGGCGGCGGCGGCGGCGCGATAAAGAGGGCCGGGAAGGACGGGAAGGGCGCGAGGGACGGGAGCCGCGGGATGGTAGCAGCACCCGCCGGGCACGGACACAGCGGCCGTTGTTGAGCCGGGACGCCGACGAAGCGGGCAGCGTGGCGCCTGTGATCCGGGACTTTGATGCCCTGGACGTGATTGACGACCACGAGCCGTGATGGACGTGACGATCGACGAGGTTGAAGATGACGACGAGGATGATGACGATGTCGTGTGCTTTTTGGAAAGCACGCTGTTCAACTAGTTTCCTTTGTATTTTGTGTATATCCTAATCGTTTTGGCATAAACGTTGTAATATATGATAATAGTCTTATGCGTTTGTCTCTCATCCCTGGGAGATTTTCGGGTTTCACTTTTTTTTAGAAACACTTTTTGGATATCATGTCCGCTAGGGGTGGCCTCATGGTCTCGTTGAAAGCCGCCTCTCAGTGCATATTGTTTTTGTCACGACCCTCATGCATGCACGGCAACCCTTTTGCATGCAGCTCGTACCTGTTCGTCTGTACCCTTGAGTACTGTCCACCTCGCCCACGGTTGCATGACATCAGCTGGAACGACAATCTTGCACCGGAGAGGATCTTTATTGTTTATTGTGCCGAAACTGACGAAATTCCTAGGAGTACAACCATAAGTACGAGCTGAGCCGATTAAAGGAAACACCACCTTGTGCGACATCACACAGAGCGTCACGAATACGAACGATGATGCTCCCATGTTCGTGTCTCTGTGGACCGTACCCTGGCTCTGATAAGTGCAACCCCTACTTCGCGCTTCAGATTTTGTTTCTCTTGTTTTCCTTTCGCCTCTCACCTCTCTTCTGCCTTGGCTGGCTGCCTCTTCTCCCCACGGCTTTTACTTTTCATTCATCTTGTCTCTCTCTATGGAGAATTGCTGTTTCTGACATTCTTTTTCATTACTCCGACCCCTGCGGTCTCTTTCCCAAACAAGAAGTTGGCCGTCTGCCATCGCTCCCAACAACCCACAAAAGTCTGAGAAGCTTCTAAGCGCTTTCCCATCGCCGTTCCGCATGCTGTTTGCCCTCTTACTATTGTCCCTGATTTCGCCATTGATCTGTGCAGCCTCCGTTTCCGCCTCTCCCTTGCGGCATCTTTGCGGCTCCTTCGCCTCACATGGCTTGTTCGTCTGCCATCCTGGACTTATTAGCCGCTCGGTGTGTCGCTGTTCCTGGTCCAACAGGCCATCAACATTGCCAACAGACGGTCGAATGTTTCGACGGCCTTTCTTCATTTTCTCGTTTATCTCATTTCCCTGATTATTTCCATGTTTCTTTTGTTCTTTTGCCATTCTTCCTTTCACATCGAATCTTCATGTCTTTTTTACCACGGACACCGTCTTTCGCGCTCGCGAATGCCGGTTCTCCGGAGACAAAGAACAGGCCGGATTCCCGATCAAGCAGGAGGCCGGAGAGGACAGCGGCGGTGGAAATAAAAATAAACGCGAATGCATGCTAACAACCAATGGACAGCACATTCAGTCCCTCTTTCCACGACACTCTCGCCTCAATATGAGGTTTTCAGCCGATCTACGGCCAGTCGGCGCTTTCAAGATCCCGACAGCCAGGTTTGTGTGCACCATGTGTAGTCAGTACTTTTACACGTCTGCGGAGTATTACTCCTTGCTGTACTCCGCATCTGCATGCACATCTTGTGTGGGCGGACCACACTTCACCTTTGACCACCTTCCCTCTCTGACGCACCTGTGCCACCCTCTTGCTGGTGCTTCTGGGTATTCTCCGCCAATCGACTGCGAAGGTCGAGTGTGACACTGTTGGTGTTCTCTTCTCTCTTTTCGCTTTCTCTTCTCTTCTCGCCCTGACCTGTCGGCAATTCTGTGCACAACTGGGCAGGGCGTGCACAACCTGCACAATGTCTGTCTTGGCACCCGTCCTCCGTCCTCCGTTGTCGTCTTCGGCATAGGTGAAAAGAAACAAAAAGAAACGAGAACGAAATTAGGCCTTCAGGCCTTGTCGTCGTCTCCTCACGCGTGGCCCCGTCGGCCTCGTGCCCCAGTATTTTTGTGCGTTCTGAGGCGGCCCTACCACCAACCACGTTGCAGTGTCAGAACACTAAATCGACCGAACACGACCAAACGGATGCAAACAACGACAAGCACAGGGGCCCCCGACTATCAAATACAGTAAAGATGAGCGGCGGACGGACACCGCCAGCCCGGCTAAATTACCGGTGTCAACGCAAAGGCCAGGCCTTTTCACACTCTTTCGTCCCCTCATCTCCCCTTCTCCTCACTTTCGTTCCTTCTTTCCCCACCCGGATGGCCCAGTTGCCGGTGTGAATAACTGGTTGTTCTTGGGGGCGTTTTGGCCGACTTGTGCACGAGTGGACCCCGAGTTGTGCAGACAAGGCGCGCGGGTGGGTCTACTTTGTGCACAAATTTCCCCAGGTCCAAACGACTAACACATAAAACGGACAAGGCCAAGCGAAGGACGGGCAGAGAACAGACGAGAATCACACAACAGCCACAACACGTCTCGCTGGCTACGGCTACGGCGCGTCGTCTTCGTCAGGAGGGACATTGACGAGACGATCTGCCATACGCCGCCTACGAGGTATTACACGCTATTTCATCTTCTCGGGTGATCCTTCTTTTCGATTCAGTGCTCTTCTTTTCTGTGCCTTTCCTGACTCGAGTGCGATGTTGCTTGAATGTCGCCTTGACTGTACCGTAGCATCGTTGACACTGTCGTCTGCCCTGTCGTATGCACTGTCGTCGTAGTTGGATATTTTATTTCTTGCGGTCTGTTTTGTTTCATCTCGTTTTCCCTTTTCTTGTTTTCTTTCCATTTCTTCTCCTTTCCATTTCTTCCCCTTCCCCTTCCCATATCCTTCCCCTTTCCACCGTCCCCTTTCCCTGTCCCGTTCTCTTGGCTTTTTTTTCTTCTACCTCCCCCACTCCGGACTCTTCGTCCAGCCCGGCCGATGATACGCCTCGTACTTATTCGCGTGGCCCCCTTTCGCATGGTATCTCCCGATTTCGTGTTTCTTGCCTTTCTTTGCAATCTGACACGCCACGCATCGCCACGGGATAACGTGTTTGTTGGCTGGGAAAGTATCTTTGCCGGCCGCCTTCCTCTTTTTTAATCGTCCCTGACTTTCCTTCTTTCCTTTCCCTTTCTTTCTCTCTTTTATTTTCATTTTTAATTTTCTTTGTCGTCCCACCGACAGTACGAGTACCAATACGCGTCGTCACCACCAACACCAACACCAACACTCGCCTCCACCTCTGCCCGCTGTCAGCCAAACCCCCCCAAACCTGCTCACCAAAATACAACTCACAACACGACTGCGGGCATCTTTCCCAATCGAGCAAGCGACCGCCCGCCCGCCAACACGAACACCAACGGGGCAGCCAACACGAGATCGGTTGTTGCGCAAGATACTCCTCACTTCACGACTTCGATCTTTGCATTTTTGTTTTGACCTCGAGTAACCGGGTATTGGGGCTGCAGTTCATGTATGTTATTAACCTGCATAGATTGATGCCTACATATGATTTATTGAGTGCATACCTTTCCGGCTGAACTGACACGCTGCAGCCTTCACAACCATGGCCGAAGCACGAGGTCCTGCCTCGCTGGCTAATGACGACACAGCAGCAGCGCCACACACATCGACACAAGATGCGCCAACAATAGACACAGCAGCAGCAGCAGCAGAAACGGCGTCGTCGGCGCCCAGTAGTGCGCTCGGCAAGGAGACCGACGCGGAAAAGGAGACTCACGAAAAAGAAGCCGCAAAACGCGAGCACCAGCTCGAGCAGCAGGCCGTCGACGAGGGCCACGACGCCGACATCCCGTCGAGCATCGGCTATGTTCTGGACGAGCGGGGGGAGGCGAAGCGGCGCAAGTCGATTGCCGACCGGAGTCGGCCGACGACGGCCAAGGAGACCAAGGCGACGGCGACAGCCGTCGGCGCAGCCGATGCCGACGTGGAAAAGGGCGACGATGCCGACGATGCCGACGACGCCAACGAAGAAGACACCGACCCCAACATTGTCTGGTGGGACGGCCCCGACGACCCGTACAACCCCTACAACTGGCCCACCTGGCACAAGGCGCTCAACTGCGTGCTCATCAGCGCGCTCACGTTCATCACGCCGCTCGCGTCGTCCATCTTTGCACCCGGCGTGCCCGCCCTCATGGCAGAGTTCCACAGCGACAGCAACGAGCTGGCCGCCTTTGTCGTGTCGGTGTACGTGCTGGGCTTCGCCTTTGGTCCTTTGCTCATTGCACCCATGTCCGAGATATACGGGCGCAACATTGTCTACCATGTCTGCAACGTGGGCTTTATTGCGTTTGTCGTCGGCTGCGCGCTCGCCCCTTCGCTGAATAGTCTCATTGCCTTCCGGTTCTTGTCCGGCGTCTTCGGGTCGTGCCCACTCACCAACGGCGGCGGCTCCATTGCCGACATGGTCTCACAAGAGCACCGCGGCGCCGCCATGGCCAGCTTTGCCGTGGGCCCGCTGCTGGGTCCCATCATCGGTCCTGTGGCCGGCGGTTTCCTGGCGAGCGCCAAGGGCTGGCGCTGGGTGTTCTGGCTGATTGTGATTATTTCGGGCTTTTTGTCAATCGTCCTCGTCTTCTCCATGCGCGAGACGTACGCGCCGCTGTTGCTCGAGCGCAAGGCCGCCCGCCTGCGCAAGGAGACGGGCAACCCGCTGCTGCGCAGCAAGCTCGACGCCGGCCTGACGTCGGTCGACTACTTTAAGCGCGGCATCTTGCGGCCGCTCAAGATGCTCGCCTTTTCGCCCATTGTGCTCATCACTGCGCTGTACATGGCCATTGTGTACGGCTATTTGTATCTGATGTTCACGTCCGTCACCGTGGTCTTTGAGACCACCTACGGCTTTGGCACCAACACGGTTGGCCTGGTCTACTTGGGCCTCGGCGTTGGCTCCATGGCCGGCATGGTCTTCTTCAGTGCCATGTCCGACCGCCACATCCGCAAAATGGCCGCCAAGGAGGGCCAGGGCATGAAGCCCGAGTACCGCCTGCAGATGCTGCCGCTGGGCGCCGTGCTCCTGCCCATTGGCTTCTTTATCTATGGGTGGACCGCCGAGTACCACAAGCACTGGATCGCGCCCATCATCGGCATGGTCGTCATCGGCTTTGCCAACCTAGTCATCTTTATGGCTCTGCAGCTGTACCTCGTCGACGCCTTCACGGTGTACGCCGCCTCCTCGCTGGCCGCCAACACCGTAGTGCGCTCCATTGCCGGCGCCGTGCTGCCGCTCGCCGGCCTGCAAATGTACGCCAAGCTGGGGCTCGGGTGGGGCAACAGCCTGCTGGGGTTCATTGCGCTGGCCCTCGTGCCCGCGCCCTTTTTCATCCAAAAGTACGGCGAGTACCTGCGCAAGCGCTTTGAGATTAAGGATTTGTAGAGGAGTGTAGGGGATGGTCTTGTTGTACATGGTTCGTTCATTGGCATTCGGTTTTCTTTGTCATTTTCTCATTATTTTACCCTTTCACATCATCTTCTGCATAATCATTTACTCGTACATATACTAGATAGACAGCATTGGAAATAACATGCCCATTTTCGTTGAATTTCTGTGTTGTAGTCTATTTCTGTGGCCGATGTCAATGCCTTGAGTCGATCCCAGGACTGACAAATTCCGGTAAAATAAAAAAGAGACAGAGTGAAGAGCAAAAGCATTGGTGATGTGCGTCTGGCCTATGCTCTCCAATGCCCACACGAAATCCATAGATCCGGGTCGAGAGGTAGACCGCATCCACTTGCCAGATCACCAGCTGTGGGCCCAACCGAAGAGAAGCAGATAGACACTTTGTTTCTAGCCGCTTCTTTCCTTTCTTTGTTTGTTTGCGTGTCGACTTTAGCCATTCCGTAGTTGCTGTGTTGTTGGGCAGCCACCAACCAGAATGGAGCAGAGATGCTCATGATCTGCTGCGTTTGTATAGAAGGGATTGTGTAATCATCAAGATGGATGTTGCCCTTTTCTCGCTTTCTTTTGTCTTTTTTCCATCTTTACCTTGCACAATTTCCAGCGCAAAAATGACAAGGAGGGTCATCCAAAGGACAAGACGAAGCACGGAGCAGTGTCTTCCGACGGAACGAGGCGAAAGCGCATGGCAGAAGACAAGACGACATAAGAGTCACAGAGACGCAGGAGGAAATAAGCATAACCGACGGAGTGGCCTCTTTCATTCGTCATTTCAGCAGAAACGTCTCTTCTTTTTGCACCATTGTTATGCGTTTTTCGTTTTCCTGTCGTCTTTGTCGACATTCATTTTCCAATTCTCGTCTCTGCCCATCTTTCCCTCTTCTTCACTGCTTGTCGACCGCCGTTGACCGCCGTCTCAGCATGTGTCTCGGATCGTGTTTGATCGGTGCTGCTGTTCTCTCTCTTTTTGTTGTTGATCGACGTGTGCCGCACTTTCTGTGTCTTGGCGGGGTTTAGGGCAGGCACGTTCGTTAAACTCACTTACACGGGCGCTGCCGCCGCTAGTCTTCACGCCAGTCCCCACCAACGTTGCCAACGGCAGGTACGATCGATGCCAAAACTGCCAACTGTCAAATGCCAGCGACGGAATCGAACGCATTTCTCTTGTTGCTCCATAATTCATGCTTAATTCTTATTTCATTTTGCTACTCTTTATTTTTTCTCTCCGGTTTCCCTTCTCTTCATTACCCTTTGCCAAGTCAATCGTTCTGGCCCACTGCGAGAAGATCCTACCAGACGCTTCTTTGTCTGGCCAGAATGGATCGCAAGAGGCCCATCAGTCAGGCTCTCTCAAATTGTTTCGTCGTTTGCTCTTGCAATAGAATATACGTGAGATAATCCAGAATTTAACATCGATGATTGTACTGAATCGCCTTGTTTAGACCGCCTCTCCAGCTGCCATCCTCATCGTTCTAGAAGGCGTCAGCTTACGACGTAGACTCCCCGCAGAAGACAGCCCGCAACGCCACACGGAGTCTGCGATTTCCGTTCGCAAGGGTGGCCCGTTCGCCGATGCATCGATCGCAAAGTTCTTTTTTCCACTCCTTCACGCCTTCTTCTGTAACCCCCGCCCTCCTTCGGCTCGACCTTCTCTTGTTTCCCCGGCACCTGTCGTCGTGTTCTGTTCTCTGCCCATGTACAATCTAGAACATGTCTGGTCTACCCCTGCTTGGCTCCCCGGAAAGTGACAAAACTGACAAAAGAGCACGCAATCGTCAGAACAAAGTCTGAACAAAGGTACGCATGGGTGTCTTTCAAACGGCCCAGACCTGTTTTAGCCAAGAAATGGAGTTGTCCATGTTTACGATGTGCGTAGTAATACTTTATTTCCTCTTTTTGTCCTTTTCTTCTTTCCTCGCATTCTGTCGCGTCGACCCCCTGAATTGTAAGGCTTTGGCTTCTACCTTTTCTCTTTGAGTGACTGTTTTTGAACCTCCTTCGCTTCCAAGTGAGCGCTCCACTTCGCCTAAATACGATCCAGACTCGAAATAAAGGTTCCCCGTGGCGACGCGGCAGGACATGCCTCCCCGTTTTTGGCAAGCCGTAATTACATTCTGCAATCTGCAGTCTGGACTCTAGACTCTACACTCTGCGCAATCCGGGTCGCTGGTACGGAGTACAGACGGTCTCGCCCTTGTTTTAGTCTCACACCCCCTGGACTGGGCCGCACAGAGCCGCATCGAAATGTTCAGACGCGACATGCCTTTGTGCCTCATTCTGCATCCCTCTTTCGACGTCATGACGTCAAAACCACACCCCTTGATACACGCCCTGTTTTCCGTTTTTCGTCCCAAGCCAAGCTGTCAGGGACATATGGACGACAGACAGGCAGCAGTCAACAGTCAACAGTCAACAGCGTATGATCGTCCTCCCACGGGGCTGCCGGTTGCTCGGCTGTCCCTGCAAGACAACTCCTTTTATTTTGCACCCGTTTCTTCTTGTCGTGACCCATCCTCTCGTTTCCCTTTGCCGTGCCCATCGTCCATCAATGATCCCTCATCGCCTGGGAGCAAATCAGTATATAAAGGTCATTTATCCGGCCATCCTTTCTCGTTCTTTCCTTTCTCTCCTTTTTCATCAGCAACATCTTTCTCTTCAGTCTTTACCATAGTTCTGTGAACTAGTTTCTTTCTCTTCTTGTCATTCTTTACTTTTATCTGTACTTTTTCACTCTTTACACCGCTAGCCGGTCTTTCATTCTCTACAACTTTTACCAACCCATTTTTTATCCAATCACTTATCCTTTCCAAAAAATGCACTCCCAGACGTTGTTTGTGGCCGCTCTGGCGGCCGTCGCCGAGGCCCGCTTCGGCCAGGAACAGGTTCCCGTCGCCGCCGTCGCCGCCCTCACCAACCGCGGCAAGCCGGGCGACGCCGGCACGCTCTCCGGCCAGGTGCCGGGCGTGCTGCTCGCGGGCGCCAACGCCTGCGCCAAGCTCACGCTGGCCGACACCATTGTCACCACCCTCGGCAGCACCGCCGACGTGCTGTCCGCGGCCGCTGCGCTCGTGGGCGCCGAGAAGAACTTCAACCCCTTTGCCGTGTCGGTCCCGTCGCTGTGCTCGGACACAACGCTGCCCGTCACCGAGGCCCTGCGCGGCATTGTGCCGCTCGTCGATCCGGCCGTCACCGGCTCGAGCGTGGAGAACGCCAACTCGGCGTCGTCGCTGCTCAACCCCTTTGTGGCCGGCGGCCTGAGTGTGGCCGACGTGGTGGCTGCCAACGGCTTCACCAATTTCACGACGCAGGCCGTTGATGGCTCTGCCGGTGCCGCCGTGTCGGGCGTTGCGGCTGCGTCTGCCGTGACGGCCTCGGCTACTGCGTCGGTTGCCGCCACCACGCTCGTGACGTCGACGATCGCTTCCACGGCTTCGGCTTCGTCGGCCGCGTCGGCCGGCGCTGTCGGTGCCGTCGTCAACGGTGTGCAGCAGTCGACCATCTCCGGCCTCGACTTTGGCCTGTGCGTGCCCACGATCAAGTTTGAGGCCGGGCTCGACGGCCGCAAGGACACCGAGTTCACCTTCCAGGCCATCGACCCGCTGGTCAACAAGGGCCAGGAAGAGGCCCTGAACCCCAACATCATCACGAACCGCATCACGGACCAGCTGACCAACGTGTGCAACGCGAACCAGGCGGCCAAGGACGCGGCCAAGGCGGCGCAGGCGCAGATTTCGGCGCTGGGCACCAAGGACCAGACAACGGCGGACGCGTGGAACACGGCGCTGGGCTTCGCGGGCACCAACACGAACCCCGACAATGCGCCGCAGCCGGGCCTGATCGGCCACGATTAAGCGTGCGGAACGATGATGGCTTGACTGGGTTTGAATGGGTTTCTGGCGTTTGGCAGGCGCTCGGTTGTGCTGCACTCGGGCAGGGCCTGCTGTGTTCTGTACTGGTACTGCGTCTCGTGTCTCGTATGGTTTGACGACTTATGCCTCCTGAGTGCTCTGTACTTCGGGTATTGTGTGACGATTCGGGGTATTTTGGGGACGGGCGTTTTCTTTTTGGCGTTTCTTCTCTTTACTGGGGCCTGCTTTCTTTCTTTTTCTTTTTTTCTGTCATCTAGAAACATAGCAAATGAATGTTCTTTTGGATGGCACCGCTTTCTCTCTTCCCTTCACCGTGACCGCTAACCCCGTAAATGGGCCAGCCGTCTCTCCTCGGCTTGCTCTCGTGTCTTTGTCTGCTTTTCAATGGCCGAGCACAGCAGCATTAGTGACGCCTCGTCGTACTTGCGAGCAATCCCCGATACACCATAGGGCACGTTGGGCCCCGAGGCCACCAGCCGGCCCGTGTCGTTGTACTTGACCTTCGGCGAGTCGCGGTACCCGAGTGGCATCGTGATTTGCGGGTGGCCCTCGCAACCAGCAAAGAAGTTGACGGCGCTGGCGTTGGTGGGGAGCAGTAGCACGTCGACGGGATCGTGGGTGTTGAAGCCGTGTGGACGGCCAGGACCCCCTTTGATGCCGTCCAGTGCGCCCTGGATGCCACCCGGGCCGGCAAAGTAGGCGGCGTTGGCCTTGGCCGCTTCAAACGCTGGCGAGTCGCGTGTGATGTCTCTGGTCTGCTCGAGACGCACAATGTTGCGACGGGGCGGGCTGTAGTCGTTGACAGTTTCTTCCGTCTTCTCCTCTGTCTTGTTCTCTTCTTGATTCTCTGTCTTCTCCTCTTCTTCACCGTACTCCTCGGCTGGCGTCGTCTTCAGGAACGTGCACAGAGATTCAAAGCCGTCAATGTTTTGCGGGTTGGCCGTCAGCGTGGCCAGGTACACCGGCAGCGCGTCGTGGAACTCGCCCGCCATGTAGTTGGTCTTCTCCTCCAGCGACAGGTTCTCGAAGCGCAAGAGGCCCGGAAGCGAACAGTCGACAATCGAGACACCCTCGCGAGCCCGTAGCGGGGCCACCACCCGGGTTTCAAACGCCTCGAGGAGCGTCGGGTTGATTCCCTTGAGTGCGTCACGCGGGATGCCGATGCGGAGGGGTAGTGGTGCGTCGTCTTCTAATAACGTAAACTTCGGGTGCAGCGGGGACAACAGCCGCGCCTCAGGGATCTCGGTCGTCTTGGGGTCGTGCTCGTCACGGCCTGCCATGATGTCCAGCATCAACGCGGCATCCGCCAGTGTCCGCGCCATCGACCCCAGTGTGTCCTGCTGCGGCGAGATGGGGATGACGGCGTCGCGCGACACGAGGCCCGTCGTCGGCTTGAAACCAACAATGTTGTTTTGGGTGGCCGGGCTGATGATGCTGCCCGACGTCTCCGTGCCCACGGCCAGCACGCAGTACCCCATGTCGACGGCCACGGCCGACCCGCTGCTGCTACCAAACGGGTCTTGCCGCGCATGGTACGCCCCGTACGTCTGCCCACCGCGCGCGCTCCAGCCGCTGTCCGACGGCCGCGACCGGAAGTTGGCCCACTCGGAGCAGTTGGTCGTGCCCAGCAGCACGCACCCCGCTTCCCGCAAGCGAGTCACCGCCGCGTTCTCACGCGCGGGCTTGGCACCCAACAGGGCCAGCGAGCCGGCCGTGGTCTCAAGCGCCGGCTCGGCCGTGGCGACGTTGTCCTTGACGAACAGGGGTACGCCGTGGAGGGGTCGCATATGCTTGTCGCGGGCTGGGGCATCCAGGCCGGCAAGCTCGGCGTCTAGTGCCCGCGCAATGCTAAGGGCATTGGGGTTGATCTGCAGCACGGCGTGCAGCTCGCCGTCGAAGCGAGCAATCTGGTCGAGGTGCGCCTGCACGAGCTGTTCGGCCGTGAACGTGCCGCCACTGATGCCGTCCAAAACCTGCCGGATCGTCAGAGACTTGAGCGGCGGAATGTTGGCCGGCGAGGGCTCGGCCAGGACAAACGGGCCGGAGGGTGCAGATCCTCCTGATGTCGTGCTGGCCATGGTCTCCGAGTGTGGGCAGAGAGACAGAGAGATGAAGACAGGCGTGTGGCAGATGCCGTGTTGCCGTCCAAAATGCTGTAGCCGGCCGTGGCCGCGTGTCGTGCTATCGTGGTATCGTGATGCTATGAGGTCGTGATGTCGCGACGAAGAGACACTTGTACGTCCTTGATGTTGTGCTCTGTGAGTGAGAGCGAGAGGTGAGGCTCCAAGCTGTTGGGGATGCCGGATGAGTCGACGCCGTGGCCAGGAGTTGAGGGTTTGCAGGTTGTGGCAGGCCACCAAGAACAGCGCCGATTGGGCCGTGGTCGGGCAAAGAAGAGTGTGTATCACAAGAGAGCGCAATAAGGGGGGCCAAGAATTGTGAAAGAGACGAAAAAGGCAAAAGTGCAAATTGGTGCCGGCCAACAGAAGACAGAAACGGGACGATGAGATCGGTGCGAGACCAAACAGGAAGGCGCGCGTGCCACCGTTTATCGCCGGCGCGGGGTGAGAGATGGGAAGGTGCAATTGACCACTCAAACCACGCCAAAAAAAAGAACAGAAATGTCCAACGCAAGCCCGGCGTTTAGCGTTCCTGGCCGATGCCGCAGCAGGTGCGACCCAGGGCAACCCAACCTCGCCAGGTACGAGACGTTTCCGCGGTGGAAATCGTTCGGTCGCACAAGCACAACAGGAACCACATGAGGCAGGAACGCATGGTGGCAGACACGGCGGCAGGCACGATGGACATGGTGGCGGGTACAACGGCAGCCACGACAGCAATTTACAGCGCTTGCTACAGTGGGTGGGTCGCTATGCTGGTAGCCAGTGGTTTTGTGTGGATAGCCATCACTTAAATGTGTCAACAATAGACGAACGCCCAACAAACATAGCGTTCACACAATATTGTCTGTCAGTGGCCTGTCAAAATATGCAGGCATCCTATCGTATCAAGCCAGTTGGTTGAGTTTTTATACGACTTAGCACGTTTTCCACAATGTTCATCTCGGGTCATATTACACGAAGCCTGCCGAGAAACGGACGTAATGCATCGAGGTGAAGAGTTTTCACGATGTTGTATATTTTACGGGCGGTTCAAATTGTTTTATCTTTTAGGAGATTTTGTCCTGTTCCGGCTAGTTTTGAAGATTTTTCATCGTGAATGTTTTTACACTTTGGGCTTCTTATATGTTGGAACATTGACGCATATGTACGTTGTATGAAGCTGGGGTTTTGTACCACATGGAAGAGATTTTCATCCCATCAATTCTTGATTTGATTTATTTATCTTGACACGGGAAACGTTCTTAGCATATTTCCTTGGTGTGCCTTCTCTTAACATTTGGCTGCGTTTTATTCCATGTCTGCCTAAGTTGTTTTATGTGCAGGTGTTTACATGCAGTTACATTTCTTTACAACGTCAGTGACAATACAGTCATTGATCTCCTCTTGTACGATAAATGAACAGTTGAATTGTTTACTTTCTAATATTAAACATCATCTCTTAGCTATTCACCAGCTGTCTTCACTGATTCTAGATGAATTATATATGAATATTCAGCTCCACAGATTCCCAACACACTCGGTTGCCCTTTCCTAACCAATGCCATATCGCGACAGGCCCACCATCGTACCTTCCCTCGTGTAACCGGTCAATCGATAGCGTAATTAAGATGTTGGTAGACGGATAGGACGAGCACAACATGACTGCAGAGCAGGAGCGATGCGGCATATGCGGCAGGCAATGGCCGTTGTGGCCGTATGAGGAAGCAGCAACGGACATCACGAGAACCACTTTGGACGATAAGAAAAAGGGCCAAAAAGGGAGAACGAAAAACGAGATCACCGATCACTGCATACCTCCACACTTGTGTCACAGAGTAAGTTCTCTCTCGGCGCCCGTGACGAGTTGCCTCGATGATACCACCAGCCAACAAGGCAGCTTGACCTCACCGCCCGTCCGTCAGTTTATGTCGACCGTCGTCTGCCTCGTTCACTCGTCGTGAATATAAATTTTATCGTGTTCCCCTTTCTTTCATTCTGTCTCATTCTTTCTTTTCCACATCCTCCACCATCTGTCACATTGCACCAAATACTGGGCGATCCTGAAATCAATACATTAGTACACTTCCTTCCAGCTGATATCGACAGCATAAATCTTTCAACGATACTCTTGATCGTATCCCCTTTTCACAAGATCGTTCCAGGCCATGGATACCACCACAACCTCCCCCACATCAGCCAAGATGCTTTGCCGTCTGTCCATTAGCACCATGTCGCTCGGCCAGAGCTATGCCGGCCACTCGCTGGAGCACCGGCTGGACCAGGCTGCGCAACACGGCTACCAGGGCATCGAACTCTTCTATGACGACCTGGAGTACATCGCCCAGACCCTGCCGCTGGTGCCGCCCTCGTCATTTACGACGACAACAGACTCCACTATCCCAACCACAATCCTCATGACGGCGCCGACTACGGCGCCCACGGACAGCCAGCTGGTCCGCGCGGCGGCACTGGTCCGATCCATGTGCGCCAAGCGTCGCCTAACCGTCATCTGCCTGCAGCCCTTCCGCCACTTCGAGGGCCTCATCAGCCGCGACGCGCGCGCCGACCGGCTGGCCGAGCTCCGCCTCTGGTGCCGTCTCGCCGGCATTTTGAGAACGGATCTCATCCTCATTCCGTCCAACTTTTTGCCGGCCAGCCAGGTGACCGGCGACTTGCAGTTTATCGTCCAAGACCTGCGCGAGGCCGCCGACCTTGCCGCCGCCGCCAAACCGCCCGTCCGTCTCTGTTACGAGGCCCTCGCCTGGGGCACGCACATTGACACGTGGCAGGCCAGCTGGGAGGCCGTGCAGCAGGTCGACCGGCCCAATTTCGGGTTGTGCCTGGACACGTTCAACATTGCCGCACGTGTGTACGCGGATCCGACTGTGCCGGGCGGTGTGCAGCCGAGCGGGGCCGCCCAAATGGACGCTTCTCTCAAAGAGCTGGCGTCGTCCGTCGATGTCGATCGTGTCTTTCTGATGCAAATCGCCGACGGCGCCCGTCTGGCGGCGCCCCTTGTGCCGGGCCACCCGCTCTACGACGCGGATCTGCCGGCACGCATGTCCTGGTCACGGCAGCACCGGCTGTTCTACGGGGAGGGAGACTGCAGTGGCTACCTGCCCATTGACCAGGTGGTGGCCGCCATCCTGGGCGACCTGGGCTGCCGCGGGTGGCTGAGCTTTGAGCTGTTCAACCGGCGGACCAGCGGCACGGATGCGGGCGTGCCCGCCGAGATGGCGCGGCGCGGGTCCGAATCGTGGGCGAAGCTGGTCGGGAACTACGAACTGTTGACGCAAGACGACGTAAAAAAGGCACCCAAGATGAGCAAGGGATCCAAGACTGGCGAGGCGAGCAATGAGATCAAGGGCAAAGAGGAGACAGACGGCACCTCATCCGGCCATGGCGATGGTCGACGCAAGTCACTGGTGCGGTGGTTGAACGTGTGTGGTCTGTCTCAATCGGGCTATGAGGAATGACATGGCTGTGTTCGAGAGAGAGAAGGGGAAGATGTTGGTATGTCTTTCATGGAGCATTCATGGCGTTGAAAACAAAAATCGGTGATGGGATGAAAAGAAATGGAAATGCTACATAATGGGCTTGACGGTGATGATAATATGACAGTTATGTTAGACGAGTTCCAAAATAATACGAACAGAAAACACATTTACTTTGATTCACGTTCACCCCTCACCTTCTTCCGCCCATCTTCATGTCTTGATGACCCCAGGAACCTGGGGACGGAACAAGGTCGAACACCCCCAGCAGGACCACCTGCCGGATGTGCGACTGTTTTGGAACTTTTCTCGGGGGGTTTTGATTTCTGGGGATGTTTTGAGAAATTTGGGGGCTCGGAGGTTTGGGGGTTTTGGGAGCCGACGCCATGGCGAGCCAACCGCGGAACTTGCGCCTTCGCTCCCCCTCGCCCACAGCTGTAGTCTTGGCAACGTTTCGTCTCGTCCTCTTGGGGGCACATGGCAGGTTGAACATGCGGCATGCAGTCTGGGCCAGGGCCAGGATCGCCGTTGTCTGACTGGTCTGACCAGACAGGGGATGTGCACGACTAACATGTCGACAATTGTGAATGTGCAGAGATATATCATGAGTCTCACCACAGCCTGAGTTTTCCATGTCTTCAAGAAAAATGGACTCATAAGACGGAGACCTAAAAAAAGGGCGCCAACCTGGACCAGCCCAAATATTGGCAGATGCAGGCTGCGTTGCGGGCTGTCCAAATTGGGGTAACATTGGGAGGCATGGGGAGGCATGGAAACGGGGCACTGGGAAGACGGAATACTGGGAACGGAACACCTGGGCGCAGTCGATGTGGACGACCCAAGAAAGGCGGATTTGCGGAAGGATTTGGTGTGCATGTTGTGTGCATACGACCCAGGTAAAAAGAAGAGAAAGGAAGAGAAGCGGTGTCTAAAGTAAGCACAAGCAGGACGTAAAAAGGAACACGTTCCTATTTAATGCCTTTCTTTTCTGTTTTCCCCCAGTTTAACATTGCACTCTTCCACCTTCACATGCTCTATCTGACGTAGCATTGGGTCCTTTGCGTGCCCCTCCCCCTCCAAGAACCAGGTAACAGAAGAAAAAAAAGACGCAAATGAACCTCTACTGTCTGTTCTAGTAAAATAAAGCAACGGTAAAGTACCACGTAAACCGACGAGTTGTCTGTATTCTCCGTCCGTCAAGTTCGGCCGATATTGTCGATCTTGGCGCTGATTGCCTGGAATCAACGCTGCTGGAACTCAAGCGTGAGAATGTGATGCTCGCAGTTCTTCACAAAGAAGAAGAGTTAAGAACATGACTTAATACGCGCAAAAACGGCAGCCTCAAAAACGCCAACTCTGATTAAAAAAAAAAAAAAAAAAGGGATGCCCGTACGCTGTCTCTCAACGATGGCGACTTTGTCCGCCACGACGCCGGCTGCAACTACAATTGCAACGACACCTACGACTGAGCAACAAAAGATGCCCCGTGCACTGATGACGACCCTTTCCCTCTCCTTTAGCGTTTCCCATCGTCCCTTCTCAGTCTAGCGCTGGGTGGCCCATGGCGTCGGCCGGGAACAACAATGGATTGCCTGACGAGTCCCTTTGTCCCTCCGCAGTTCCCCTTATACACCCATTTGCACACGGAAATACAGAAATACAGAAATACAGAACACCGGAGCGTACAAGCATGGGTGGATCGTCAGGAGCGGAGACGCTGCCGGTTGGTGTTGTATTTGTAGACTTTTTTCTTTTCGGGAAACGGTGTTAGTGGAGAGGGGGTCAGAGGAGGGACGGACAAGAGATATGGGGTCAAGGAAATCCAAAGGAAGGTTAGTAGAAAGATGGTAGCAGTGTGAGCGTGGGCGTGATTTTGTCATCTTCTCTCTCATCCTTCCATCCTTCCATTCTTTCTATCTTCTGTTACTTTTTTTGTCTTTCTGATTGCCTCATTTTTACTCTATTTTTCTGGCATCTAATTCTAGCTCCATCAACCCCCATTCGCATCACCAGATTGTTCCGCTGGCGACCGGCCTTTACCACACTCTCCGTGCCTGCTAGTCCTGCTATCCTCTCCCCAGGCATTGCCCCAGTCTCACATCCGATCTCACATCCGTCAGACTAGAGCTTCTTGGAAGCTCCGTTTCCTCATTCTCCATCCCCGATCGAGCCAAGATCATCAACACCACCTATCCGATCTCCGTGTTTGTGAAGCCCCAGCAGTTGCTCGACGTCAACACGAGGCGCCCACCGCAGGCACCACTTACACCACACGACGTATTCGAAGAACAGGGAGCACGCGCTGCGCAGAGATCGAGCAATCATGGCGACCGCTATAAAAGGTGCTGTCCTTCAACCGTAGTTATTATCGAGGCCAATCTTGATCCTCAGAGACTGTTCATTGACTTGTTGACTTTAATCATATTGACACTCTTCCTCTCCCTCTCCAGAACCCAAGCCTGTGGCGCTGCCTTCGCTGCCGTTGCCACCCTCGCTGCCCTCGCCCTTCAAGTCGCCCGTTATGACGCTCTACCCGCTCAACCACAGCGAGCTCTCCGTTGAGATCGAGCGCCTCGAGTGGAATCACCACAATGTGTACATCCCCGTCACAGGCAACACCGTCGTCGCGCCCGAGGTCGACGCCTACCTGCAGGGCCTGGTGGAGGCGCGTGCTGGTACTGGGGAACCCCCCGTGTCCGTCGCCGACGTCGGCACCGGCACCGGCATCTGGCTCGTCGACCTGGCCAGCTCGTTGCCGCCCACCGCCCGCCTTGATGGCTACGACTTCAACACGTCCAAGTTCCGCCCGGCCGCGTCCCGCCCGCCCAACGTCCAGCTGCTCGAGGCCAACGCCTCCGAACCTTTTGCTCCCGAGTTGCAGGGCCAGTACGACCTCGTGCACGTGCGCCTGCTTGTGCTCGGCCTCAAGCCGTCGGACTGGCAGCCCATTGCCATCAACCTGCGCACGCTCCTCCGGCCCGGCGGCTACCTGGTGTGGGAAGAGATTGACGTGCAGCATTTTGAGGGCTTCCCCGCCGACTCGGAGCTCGCCGCCACCATGAACCAGATGCTGCGCTTCCACAAGGCGCGCGGCCAGCAGGAGGGCGGCGTATCCTATCCGATCGGCCTGGATGAGATGCTCGCCGCCAACGGGTTTGAGGGCGCACACCAGGAGGTCTTCAAGATGTCCGACTTTTGGGAGCACCCGATGCTGTTTGGCACGACCATGACGTCGCTGTACACGATTGTGTCGGCGTACCTGCAGGGCATGGTGCACACAGGCGGCTTCGAGGACGTGCAGACCAAAGAGGACGCCGTGCGCAAGTCGGCCGCTGTCAAGGCCGCGCTGGACGCGAAAACGGCCAAGGCCGATTTTTGGTACTGGCGCACGACGGCTCGGAAGCCTTTGTGAACGGGAAGGCCAAAGAAAAAGGGTATCGTGTCGTTAATTTGGAGTGGAGTCCGTCTCCTGGATATATAAATGCATAGACCTTGTATACAGTGCTTTTCCGTTGTCCTTTTCCCTTGTGCTTGTGTCCTTTCGCTCTGTCCCAAATCCTCTCATGGTAAAAGTTGCCCTCAGTCCAAACCAGGGAACGAGGCCCGCTTCGCCTGCGGCTTGCCCTTGCGGCCCTTCTTGTTCTTCTTCTTGCGCCGCTTGGTCTGTTCGCGGTCCGAGTCGTCGCTGTCGGAGTCGTCATCGCTGTCGTCGCTGTCGGCCGCACGCTTCTTGGTGTTAGCCTTCTCCTTGGGCTTGCCCTCGGCATCGCTGTCGTTGGTCTTG
Source organism: Sporothrix inflata (assembly GCA_021396225.1). NCBI lineage: Eukaryota > Fungi > Ascomycota > Sordariomycetes > Ophiostomatales > Ophiostomataceae > Sporothrix > Sporothrix inflata. The sequence goes on along the minus strand of WNYF01000115.1, from coordinate 66,407 downwards.
TCACTGACGTCATCGCCGTCCTTATCACTGTCGCTGTCGTCGTCGCTGCCGCTTCCAGCAGCAACACCACCACCGTTTGCATCCTTGTTCTCCTGCCAGATGCCCACCGTGTGCCCGCCCGACGTCACCAGCCGGCCCAAGCTGTCGAACCCAACGGCCGTCACGCCCTCCACCTCGTCGTGCATCAGCACCTGCCGCACTTCGCGGCCCCGCAGGTCCACAATGCTCACCGTGCCGTCGCCCGCGCCCACCACGACCGTCTGCCCATTGCTCCAGCGCACGCTGTCAGGCACGCGCACCACGGCATCTAAACTCTCGCCTTCCTTTTGGTTGCGCCCGCCCGCGACGTAGAACCGCTCCTGCTGGTCGTCCCACGCGCCCTTGTCCCACAGCGTCAGCACGCCGTTGCCCGTGCCCACGGCGACCACAGGGTTGCCGCGCAGCTGTTTGGGGCCCAGGCCACGCGGGATGATGGTCGAGCACAGCAGCTCGGTGTCCTGGTCCTCGGAGCGCGCAATGATGCCCGCGCGCAGGTCCGTCACGGCCAGCGTGCCGGCGCCCGTGCTGACCCACTGTTTGGGGTACCCGGACGTGCTCTCGGCCGACGGCGGCAGCGGCGTAATGGACGTGACGTAGTCGTCGTGCGGCTTGTGCGTGCGGCTGGGTTTGGCGGAGACAGAGCCGTCTTCCTTGAGGTCGTAAATGTAGAGAAAGCCGTCGTCCGTACCCAACAGCAGCGTCTGCGGCGACAGCACGTGCATGATGGCAGGCGGATCGAGACTGCCGTCGCGGCGCGGCGGGATGGCGAACTTGCTCAAGACCTTGCCCGAGTGCGGGTCAAAGTGCTTGACGACTGCATCGGCGCCGGCCGAGTAGATCCATTGGCCGTCGGTGCTGTACGTGAGGCTGCGGCAGCTGCCCTTGTGGCGCTTGGTGGTCCACAGCGGCTTGATGACGCCGGCCTTCTTGCCGTTGTTGCCGGCACCGCCTTCGGGCAGGCGGTAGCACTCGACGCGGCCGTTGGAGAGGCCGACAGTGAGCAGCGGCTCGGTCGGGTGCAGCACCTGCGCGAAAATGTCTGCCGACAGCGGCAGCATGCAGAGGTTTTCGAGCATGTTGGGGTGGGGATGGGGGTGGTTGATGTTCGAGGGAATGTCGATGGTGAGGAGGGGGTCGAAATTCGAAAGTCGAGAGGAGAGGAATGAGGTGAGGAGGAAGGGAGAGAGAAAAAAAAAGACGAAGGTCGAAAAGACCGTCACAGGGAAAGAGCTCTGGGCGTGGAGAGCTGCAGAAATTTCATTCGCCAATGGGGGAGTGTGGGACCCACTTAGTCGCTAGCGCTGTCGAAAAGGGCAGGCACGGGCGGTCGAGAGCTCCAAGCTCCAGGGCAAGCAGGGCGGCGCGAAGCGGACCAACGGCGGTGCGGGGAATCCACGGCTGTTGGAGCTGTCAGTCCCGTTTACGTAGACGGTTGAATGATTTCTTCATAACTTGGAAATGTTGAAATAGTCGAAGTGAAGAAACTGTGGTTCATTGAGGACTGCGACACAGATTTGGTTGCCATAAACAGCAGGAGTGAGGTCGACGCGTACCTTCCCTCTGGAACCGAGACAGTCTCCCCGTCCAGACGCGCGCATCCAGGGCAGGAACCTGTTCGTTGTGCTTGTTCGCTCCTTCCTCGCCAGGTAAGACAGACCATCCCCCCACACATCCGTCCCCAACCCCAGACTCATTCCTTCCATCCCAATGTCTTCTTTTGCGGGGGCGTCAAGGCGCGCTTAAGTCTACATGGAGATGCATTGATCTCAAAGATTTCAACCCGACGTCTACACACAACACAATGGCACCGCAACTCACGCAGCACGGACGGTCCAACTTGATCTTGGAAGACGTGACGGCTAACCAATCGATGCGAACAAGGAGCCTGGATGACCCAGAAATCGACCTCGCCCGCCGAGCTGACGCGCCTCTTCACGGCCAGCAACTGCCACAACGAACCTTTTCACGCGGCGCCATCATGTTTTTCAGCTTCGTTGCCATCTTCCAGGTGCTGGCGATGCTGGCGCGCGTGGCTTCGACCAAGGGCGTGCCCGAGCTGCGCAACTTTATGTACTTGACGGGGTGTGTGCCCCCCTGTGTGCAATCTACATTACTTTGCGTGGTGGCTTGCTAACCAACAGACAACACCCGATCATGCCGGTGCACCTGGCCGAGCAGCAGTCCATCACGCACATGGCGCTGGCGTTTATGCTGTCGAGTCTGTTCAACCGCGACGACGGTCACGACGATCCAGGCCACCCTGTGGAGTGGCCACTGTTCACGACTATCGAGGCTACCCGTCCGTTGGTCGCGCCCACAACAAAACTGCTGGTGGCCATTGGCGGCTGGGGCGACACGGCCGGGTTCGCGCGGGCGGCGCGCACGGTCACGGCACGGCGGCGGTTCGCGCGCAACGTGGCGGCCATGGTGGCAATGACGGGCGCGGACGGTGTGGACATGGACTGGGAGTACCCAGGCGGCAACGGCGAGGACTACAAGACTGTGCCCAACAGCCAGAAAGCGTGGGAGATTGGGGCGTACCCACTCCTGCTGGCCGAGATTCGGGCCGCACTAGGCCCCCACAAACTGTTGACGGCCGCCGTGCCTGGCAAGCTCGAGGACATGCTGGCGTTTACGCCGGAGACAATTCCCGAGATTTTGCAGAGCGTCGACTTTCTCAACGTCATGACATACGACCTGATGAACCGGCGCGATACGGTGGTGAAACACCACACGGGCGTGGCGGCCAGCCTGGCGGCGGTGGACGCGTACGTGGCGGCGGGGTGCGACCCCCGACACATCAACCTGGGGCTGGCGTACTACGTCAAGTACTACCGGACGGAGCATGCCGACTGTGTCGAGCATTTGAGAGAAACGGGCAGCGCTGTCGGGTGCCGCACGCTGTTGATGGAAGACCCCGACACAGGCGCCGACCTTGGACGGGCGGGCGCGTTCTCGTGGCACGACAGCGTGCCCGAGGACGTGAGCGCATCGTTTGCGCGGGCGCTGGAGCACGGAACCTACACGGAAGCAGGCGGCGGCGGGTTCGGCTACTGGGACGAGCAGGAGGACTTGTGGTGGTCGTTTGACACGGCAGACACGATTGTGCAGCACAAGATCCCCGACATCCTACAGGCACGGCGGCTGGGCGGGGTGTTTGCGTGGGGCGTCGGCGAGGACGGCCCGCGGTTCGAGCGCTTTGCGGCGACGAGCCGGGCGTGGCAGAAAGTGCGCGACGGGGGGTGGGATGTTGATGTGCACGTTGATACGAAAGACAAAAGCAACAGCGGCGTGACACGCGACGAGCTGTAGAATGGCTCGTGTGCGGTGCACGAGCGGGCTGCGGCGGGCGTGGAGCTTGTGGTGGTGGGCGGGCGGCAGCTGGTGACGCTGGTGGAGTGCACGTACCGCACGATTGTGGACATTTTAGGGCGATAGTCACGGCACCGGGCATTGTCTCTTGTTTTCATGACATATGTATTGACTGCATATTAAGGCGTCTAGGTTCTAGGTATTAATGGTAAAAGGATGGTAAAAAGGAAGGTAGGGGAATCATAAAGAGTTCAAACATCGCATGCTCTGTTTTAAAGCAAATGCAAAGGAGGGTGGTAAGACAGTGTAAGGAGTGAGAAAGGAAAGAAAACGAAATCCAAGTCGATAAAAATAAATCAAATAAACAAATTCATAAATTAAACAGGGTATTCATGGTATTCATGTCGCTTGTCCACCTCGTCCATCAACATTTGACTCCACCGGATCACCTCGTCACCATATCACCACTTCTCCGTACGCTTTTTTTTGTTCATGTGTCGTTGCATTTACGCATTCGTAAAGGCGCCCGTCTTGACGGTGTGGCCTCGGCGCGACCGCAGCGACTCGATCGTGTCGACGACGACCAACACACAGAACAGGGCCCACAGGAAGAAGCCAAACGCAATGGCGGCCTCGATGGAGCCGCAGTAGTGATTATTGCCGCAGTTGAAGGGGCCACCGACGTCGACGGCCAGGGCAATGCTGCCGGCGAACCAAAAGATCATGGTGATCCATTCGAGGGCGAGCGAGGCGAGGCGGTGGAAGATGCGGGTGTAGTAGAGGGGGGTCAGGCCGATGTACAAAAGGACAAGAATGGACCAGATGGCGTTGAAGAGCATAAAGTTGAGGATGGAGGGCGAGGAGTTGGCGTAGGCCGAGTCGTAGAGCGAGACGAGGTAGGCGGTGAGGCCGAGCTCAACGACGGCAAAGACGATGGCCGCCAGGTGGACGAATCCGACGAAACCGTACGCCATTTTGGTGGTGGGTTGGGGGTTTTTGGGAGGAGGTGGTGGTAGAAAGGGTTGTTGGATTGTGGTGGTGAGTTGTAGTTGAGTGGTAGACTTTTGGTGATGCGATGATGAAGATGAGAGTGAAATAAAATCAAAAGTGAGCGACACTGGATCTACTTAAATGGTTTCTTGTGCATGGTTCACGCACGTCACTCCCAAAAACTCAAACAAGACTTTCCTGTCGGCCTGGTTGACGTCGTCTGTCGTCCGTCGTCCGCGCCCGATGACGTGGGTGGACATAGATGGGTGGACAAGTGGGTGAGGTGGCGGGTGGGTGGTCTAGGCGTCTGTGTGTGGTGGCCCTCCACCAAACAGGGATCACGACAACGCCCCATCCTGCTCTTGGCGGTTGGCAGACGATGAAAAGAACGAGAGAACCACCTACGTCGTGGCAGACGGAGGGCGGGATTAACTGCCGTGGCCCAATCGATCGTCTGCATAGTCGTGCAGTTGAGGTGCAGATGAATTTTCTGTTTTATTTTATTTTATTCTATTATTGTATCGTATTCCTATTTTGAAGTCTCTGCATCCGTTTCAGTGTGTTTTCGTCTCCACCAATGAACAGCTATTTTAAACCAGTGCATGCTGGCGTATGTATGCCGTGCATCCTGCAGGCAGTTGGGCGTCAGAGAAGGGAATCCAGCGGTGAGGCGAGCGAGCCTAGGCCTTTTGCTTTAAGATTTTCTTTTTTCGGTGTGCGTCACCTGTTCTGTTTGTCTTGGACTGTGAACGATATGAAGAGGAGCCCTGGAGCCCTCCTAGACGATGTCTACGATGCCCATCTCTACTCATCCTTGTCCTTTTTTGCCCATCTTTCCTCAATCTCCTTTCCACGATGTCACGGACAAGGGTAAATGCGTCGTCGATGTCGTCGTCAACGAATAAGAGCAGGGGTGTTTAAGAGGAAACACCTTGCAGAAAAACAAGTCCCGTTGTGATCATCCTGACGTCGAGCAAGAGGAGGAACATGGGGAACAGTGGAAGTCAAGAGTTTGTCTCGAAAAATAATGCCGTTTATGGGTGGACAGGTGGAGAAACAGCGATCAGCACAGAAAAACGAGATTTGGGGGCAGTTGTGGTGGCCTGTTGGCGGTCTGTACGCTGCCTGCCCGTGACACCCCTGTCGCAGCCTGACGTCATCACACCAAAAACATGAAAACATGCAGGAAAAACAGCAAACAACAAACAGCCCTGGCCAACCGCCAACAAAACGCCACACCATGTCTGGCTCAAGGCCATTCCTTGCATCTCGGATGCCTTTATGGAGTGCATGATGCTGTGGTGGGAGGGTGGCTGTCTCGTCTCTTTGCATGGATTTGTTTGAAAGTGCAGCATATTCTGTATCGTACATTACCAGCCACTCATTATGTGGAGAGTGAACGCAGAGACGTCACTCACTGCCTGTATTAAATTCATGCAGAAAACTTGAAAGATGTGAAGAAATGTAAAACAAATGAACGTAAATTGTTAAGAAAATTCGTAGCATTCAAGAAACAATACGTTTTAAGAAGGAAAGAGGGGGTGGAAACCATAACCAACCAATGAAAGAGAAATCGATGGCAAAAGAAATAAAATGTGAGCCAACATTAAACAGTGTTGCACAAAATAATCAATTTTTCAAACAATAACTTACTCTTTTTTAAAAAAAACAAAAAAACAATACAGAGCAAAAAAATCATCAAGATTACTAGGTAATATTCATTAAGTCTTCTACATATATACATATCCATAACTCATCGACAGCCTCACATCCAACTCGCCGTCAACCACAGCTGGTCTACAGCACCGTATCATGACTAAACGCCGTATAGTTACTGATGAAATCCTCAAACAGCGCTCGCATCATGGTGTCCACATTCGCCGAGTCGCAGTTGTCCGGGCTGACCATGTCGAGCTGGTCCATGAGCGAGCCGCCGCCGGCCGTGGCCCAGACGTCGTCGTCGGTCGGTGTGTGGTGGGGGTGTTGTTGTGCGTGGGGTGGATGTACACCCATCACATCCGGGAGAGTGCTGACCAAGTCCATGCCAAACGCGGTGGCTCCCGCCAAGTTTGGCACACTACCGTCGGGGTTCGGCAGGTTGGTATCGGCCATGGTGGGCGGCATCTGCGGAAGCATGTCCTGCTGCGGCTGCTGTTGTTCTGGCAGAGGCTGTGGCAGAGGTTCGTGTCTGAGACTGGCCACCCAGCTCATGGTCGTCCGTGCTAGCCCTTCCAAAATATCGCGGCACCGCTTGGCGCTCGTCCAGTATTCACCGGACGCGCTCAAAATACCCAACCCGGCGCCGATGTCGCTCATCAGAACGGCCAGCTCGACCTCGCGCGCGAGCGCCGGCACGCCCTGCAAACAGTAGAGGACGGTGATGGTGCTGAGGACGACGGTGTGGAGGGCGATCCAGTTGTGTACTAACAAATTACGGCGGTAGAGCTGGTTGAGCAGCCGGAGACTCAACACGGCCGAGTCATAGCATCCCCTCAGACAAGCGTGCGAGGGATTGGGGATGGCCGGGCTAGGCCGTAGCAGGAGCATCCGCAGCTGGTGGTAGCGCAGCTGGCAGGTGACATGCAAGTAGGAACCGGCACTGCCCGTGCTGCCTACCGTGCGGTCGGCACCCGGGATGGCGCGCGCCCAGTCGTCGAGCTGTTCCAGCAGCGAACTCCGCCAGGCGTGGATGTCCGCCACGGGTGGGTACGCGTAAGGCGGCGCAGTGCGCACGACGCTGTTGGCCACGTACTTGATCTCCGAGTTGAGCCGGGCCAGCTTGAACAGGTGGATGGCGAACGTCAAGTTGGTCGTCCTTCCACCACCTGCTGGATCTTTGGGTGGTGGCCCCTGCCACGTCGTCTCGTCGTCGTCCATGTCAATAGGCAGCCGCAAATCGCATGCCTCGTCGCGCAGCCCAATCGGCCGCCCCATCATTGTCGCAATCGTCCGGTCCAGGGTCAGCACCACCCAGAACAGCCGCGTGCGCATTTCCTGCTCGACAAACGAGAGGCCCGCGCTCGTCGTGATGTTGCGCTGGATGCCCAGGTCCAGGGCGGAGGCGACGCACTGGTAGTTGAGGTACCACACGTTCAAGCGCATGTTGGGGCAGTGCATCGTACAGAGGAGAAGCAACAAAAGGGACTGGAGACCGGGGAGCGAGTTCTCCACGTTCAGACGGTCAAAGTATTGTAGGGCTGACAGACAGTACAGCTCGCCTGGAATGCGCGCCTTGAGCCGCCGCGACTGGATCGTGGCCGCCAGTGCGAGCACCATGAATACCTGGAAGTACGCCCACGGCTCGGCCCGGGCCGACCCTGTGACCTTGCCATCCTTTTCTTGGTAGATCTGGTCGAGTGTCCTGGCAAACGACGGCCGGTGCAGCACGGGATACACAATGTTGACGACATCGAAGAAAACGTCGCACAACTGGTTGCAATGCTCGCGGCTGGGTAGCGGGAGGGGCGCCTGCATGGCCTCGACGAGCTCGACGGGGAATGGGTAGCTGATGGAGGGCGGTTCTTCGTAGGGCGGGGGGGAAGGTGATGTGTTGCCACTCGTGCTGTTGCTATGGCTGTTGCTACTACTTTGGTAGACAGGCCCATCGCCGTGGGTCGGTCCGTACAAACTCCCTAACCCATAGATGGAGCGGTGCCGCTTGGACGGCGGGCTGAGCAGCATGCGCGCCAAAAAGTAGCCGCTCGAGGGGCCAATGTAGTGCGGGTCGGAGCTGGTGCCGACGGACACCAAGCCAATCTGCGACATGTTGCTGTCGTGGCCGTCGCCGCGGCGGTGGGGTGGAGGGGCAGGCGGTGGTGCAGTACGAACGACGGGTGCTGATGTGTCTGTCGTCGTTTGATGGTTGTCCTCCACCATAGTTGGTAGGCTGTCGTTGCCGGCGTCGCTCACGGTGCCGGCGGCCAGCGTCGTCGTTGTGGCGCCCGTCCACGGGCCCGAGGCAGAGTCGTCGCTAGTCGCATTGGTTGTTGTCGTCGCCACACTCTTCGCCGCCAGCTGGGCCGCAATTCGCAGCGGATCTTGGGAGAGGTCGACCTCTGGCAGCCCCGCGTGGATGATGGCCTCGAGCCCGCTGATCTGCTTGCGCAGCCGCTCGACCAGGGCGTCGTCGGTGCTGGTGCCGGCGCTGCCCAACACAGGCTTCAACCGTAAACTCTCGCCGTCGACGCAGGTGACGGACGCCTTTTTGCAATTGCGGCAGACGGGGAAGGCGCCGTCGCACTAGATTGTCAGTACGATGCAAAATGGAAACGAGAGAGGGTACGCACTCGAATCTTCCGCTTCTGGCAGCGGGCACACGCGAGACGGAGTTGACGCGTCCGGCGCGGTGCCGTGCTCGTGGAGGTGGGTTGTGTTTGTGCCGGCCGTGATGACTGCTGCGCCTGCCCTTGGGCCTGCAGCTGCTGCTGTGTGGGCGACGGCATGGGCGACGGCGACGCGTCCGTCCCGGCCTGGCCCGGCGAGGACCAGTGTCGGGCGGGTTGGGCCATGTGTGGGCGTGGACAGGTGAGGATGACGAGAGTCGCGGTTATCGTATCGTATCGTCGCCGGCTATCGTGCCGTATCCTGGTCAATGGATATCCGGTGTCGAGCTCGGGATTGGATTCCGCGAACGAAAACAGGGGGCAGGTCGGGTGAGTAGGGCCCGCAGGCAATGCGTAGGTAATAATGCAGATGCAGGTCAGATGGGACGGCTGCAGGTGACGGAGGGCGTGGGCCAAAGGCTATGGACTGTCGGCAGAGGAAACAGAGTGGACAGTCGATCAGAGGTCAAAAGGCCGGTTAGTCGGGATGGTCCTGAACGTCAGCTGCACTGAGAGCAGGGCCTGCAGTGAATCATGACACGACGCGAGGTGAGAAGGTTGGTTGACCACAGTCGACCGTGCTCGATGTTGTGCGGGAAAAGTCCGCTATATACGTGGCGCCCAATCGTCTAGACCGCTGTAGGGGAAGCCGTGTAAACACTAGAAAATTTTAGTACGGAGTGGGAGGATGAAAAAGGAGACCAAGGGTCGACTTGTGGACCCGGGCAAATCCCGTCTTAGACGGAGTGCCACTCCGCACGCACTCCTCAGCACTCCGCACCACTTTTTACGTCACGCCTCGTTTTTCTTTAGCATGGTTTTGGGGTATTCGCGCTCTGGTTCCTTTGGCGGCGGCAGGCTTTCTCCTTTGAGCGTAGCCTCGATGGTCGAGAACAAGGGTAGGACAAGGGTGTTTTCCTCTTTCTCGCTCTCTCCATGGCCTTTTATTTTCTTTCAACAACGGCAATGTGAACTCAACAGCGTGGTACTGTGGAGACGGAAGGAAAGACCCCTCGGACACCCCAACGCTGCGGAGTAAGACAGGATGTCTGGGATTTCGGCCATGTCTGCTGTATGTGCCATTCGTGCTCCGTGCTCTTTGTCCCAGGGAGGATGTCTTTCAGTCGCGTTTTCATGATTCACGTGGCTAGAGATTTACGTAGTCTGATTCAGTTGGCCAGTCCGACGCGTAGAGTGCACAATGCCCTTTTATTCTATCTCGTACGCTACAGAATCTATTCACCGAACACTACGGAGTACAGACATTCTGAAACAACATGCTGCCTCTTTTTTTCTGCCTCACGCAGCCACTCCCTACAGAATGGCCTGCGCGTTGGGCGGGCTCGCAATGCCGCCCGTCACGTTGAGCGGCATGCTCGTAAACAAAAAAGTAAACTTGTTGAGGCGATCGCACTCGGCTGCCAGCCGCCGCAGGTCGAACCACTCGCCGATCGGCATACCCCAGCCGGCCAAGAAGATTTCGTGCAGGTAGATGGGGTTGTCCTCTTCGCGGGAGCTCTCGTAAGCCACACCATCGGTCACGACCGCAGCGATGCCGCGCTCCCAGTGCCACTTGGCCACCTCGACGGCCTTGCGCACGCCGCAGAACTTGGTGACCTGCTTCTCGGCGGCGACGTCGCCGCCCAGGGCAAAGACGGCCTCGACGTGGCCGATGCGGAGGATGCAAATGTCGCCGGGTTCAAACTTGATGCCCTGAAACTCAGAGACGGCCGTCAGCAAGTCCGGGTCAATGGGCGTGGCGTTGTCGAGCTGGACCAGCGGGGGCAGGCCGTTTTTGGCCAGGTAGCGGGGGACATCCAACAAATGTGCGCGGGAGGTGATGGGATGCTCGGCAAAGTTGTGAATGCCATTGCGGCTCTCCTTGGGGTCCTTGGCGCTCTCAAAGGTCTGGCCGTTGTAAAACGTCAGCTCGCCTTTGGAGGGCCAGTCCTTGTAGGGAAAATGGCGGAAACCGTCCCACTGGGTCGAGCACTGGGTGTTGAACGACAGCTCGTCGTCGAGGTGCTGCGCCCCCGGCAAGGAGACCCTGCGTTGTTAGCTGTTAGCGACGGACCAACACGACGGGCAAAGAGAGCACGACCTACAGAGTATGCTTCAGGCCGGCGCGGGCGTTGCTGTGTGACGTTTGCCGGTCGAGGGGCAAACTGGAGGGTCAGCAAGGAACACAATACACATGGGATGTTGGCGAGCATCGACTCACTTGAGGTTGATCACGATGCCGTGCTCAGCCGCCTTGATGCCGCGCTGGACGGCCTCGGGCGTGATGAGATTCAACCGGCCAAGCTCGTCGTCGTCGCCGTACAAGCCCCACGCGTTGTACGGCGGGCCGTCCTTGCGCAGCGGCAGGTCCTCGAACTTGGGGAGGGTGGTCATGGTGAGGTGTGGTGATGTGTCTGAGATAAGATATCTTGGATGTTCTGCAGCTGCAGTCTGGATTGGTACAGTGGCAGGAGAAGCTGTTTTGTTCTGGGCCTTGTTTGGTTTTGCTCTCTCTTTTTTTCCGGTTTTAATTTATTCTGGACCTTTGACCCTGCATTGACTAGCTCCTAAACGGAATGCTGCACGTCGCGCTCGCCATTGACGTGTCATGTGCCATGTGCTCTTCACGTCTTTGCTCATCTGGTGCCGATGCCGGTTTCTTTCATTCGTTGGTTCCTTCCTTCCCACTTTCGTCCTCTCGATCGTGCCTGCCGCGCGGGCGACCCTCTCCGCTACCGTCGGAAACACCCCACTAAATCCTGTAACACGATTGGCCGCCTTACTTTGACGCTACGGCTAGCGCCCCGCACCAGCGCCGGCCGTCGGGGAAACCCCGTTGGAGGAGGGGAGAGGGGAGGACTCGTCGAGGATCAGTACTGTACTGTCGGGCGGAAAGTCCGAAGCGGCGGAGTCGACAATTGACTAGGATAGTGAACGTCCTGTTCGTGCTCTGGCGCTTTGTGGCGTGCAGCCTTTCTCGACTATCGACCACAATTTTTTACATTCGGCGTCTTGGACGCGTCCGTGGACGTTGGTCAAGCTTCTCACAGACTTGGCAAAAGCTTGCCCGTGTGGTGGTCATGTAATTAATATTATTGTTATTTTGTCTACTTCGAGCATGGTCACGCCGCCGCATCTTCTGGCGCCTGCACGTCGAATCCGTTGAGCACCACCATCAAGTACGAGTAGAAGCCGACCAGGTGCACGAGGTGCTTGGTGCCGTCGATACCAAAGTGCGTGATCAGAGGGTCGTACAGCGTTTGTGGTAGTGTGCCAGGGCGGTTGACCAGGTGGTCGGCGGCCTTGTAGATGGCGATGCCGTCGGCACTCAAGGAAGATGGACATTGCCCTCCCATGATGCTCTCGATATCGTCCTTCTTGAAACCGACGGCCGGCCCTTTGACGAGATGCGCGGCCACGGCGTAGTTGGCCCGGTACTTGGCGGCTGTCACCAGAATGGCAATCTCGCGTTGAAAGGGTGTCAGACCGGGGATGGCCTCGACGGCCGAGCCTAAGCCGTGGAAGTGCTGCCCGACAAGGGGCGTGTGCAGGTGTGTGGCAAAGGGGCCGCCCAATGTGCCGTCGACGGCCAAGTTGCGAATGGGGACTTTCCTGGTGCGCAGGCAGACAAGTTAGAAGGCATTCCTATTGTTAGAGTTTGATAGAGAAGGCTCCTACCCATTGTATGTGTCCATGAGATACTTGTGGATGACATTGTAAAACTCCTGGGTGTCCTTGTCAAACGTCGCCGGCGAGCGATAACCGAGGCGATTCATGGCGAGAGTGAAGACGAATGTGACGAACTGAGGATGTGTTATGATGTTAATTGGTGAACGAAGTATCAAGTGACACACGACACTCAATATATTGTGAGGTCTGGACTGAATGGTAGACTAGGCTTGGACGAGGCGAGAAGCAGTGGCTCGGTCTGGAGGGGTAACATGGTACTTTATTCATGTGCAACGACCCATATTTATTCGCACTAAACACACTGCCAGAAGACCATCGGGTGTGAGCAAAGACAAGAACATTGGGCATAGAAGAGTTAGTTTATCAAGGCAAACAATACCTTTATTTTGAGAATTAAGAAAATTCTACTGTCTAACCACCATCGTTTCCCGTGTGTTCTACTTCCTACTCCAGCATGTTGTTCATCTTGGTCGCACAATCCTCGAGCGCCTGCGTGTACAGCGGGAAATCGGCGGTGGAGATCCATCTGTATTGTTAGCAATGAAGGCAAATATAATGTTGAATAGAGAGTGTACGCACCTGATCAGCTTGTTCTTGTCCTCGTTGACCAGCCGGCGGATGATTTCGGGACGGCCCTGCAGCCCGCCCATGCCAATGTAGACCTTGCGGCCGTTGACCGACGCGCGCGCCGCGGCGTCCGAAATGCGCGCGTACGTCTCGAAAATCTTCTCGTTGCCGAGGTCGCCCGTGATGCCCAGGCTGTCGGCCAGGTCGTTGGTGCCCACGTGCAGCATGTCGACGCCCTCGACGGCCAGAATTTCGTCGACGTTGTTGACGGCCTCTTCGGTCTCGATCATGCAGATGACGAGAGTAGCCTCGTTAGCGACCAGGGAGCTGGCCACATTGGGGACGCTCCGCAGGTGGAAGATGGGCATGCCGCCCGAGATGGACCGCTCACCGAGCGGGCTGAACTTGGCGTATTTGACGACGGCGCGGGCCTCGGCTGCGGTGTTGACGTGCGGGACAATGACGCCGAGGGCGCCGCCGTCGAGCGACCGCGAGATCCACTCGGCGCCGGCTGCGGGGACTCTCACGAGTGGGGTCAGACCGGCATTCAAGGCCGACGCAAACACGCCCGAGGCCGTCTCCAGCCCGACAACAGAGTGCTCCATATCGACCATGACGGCGTGGAAGCCGGCGTTGGCCGCAATCTGGCCGACCGTGTGGTTGGTCACAGCGCGGGCCATCACAGACGTGGCGATCTTGCCGGCGTGCAACGTCGTCTTGAACGTGTTGGGGAAAATGGCATCGCGGGCGATGGCCAGATCCTCGTTGGAAGCCATGGTGGGGGTGGGGTGGTGGTGATGGGAGTGGGAAGTGTTATTGTTGTTGTTGTTGTTGTTGTGTTGTGAAAGTGAGTTCGGTGATGGCGGCCTGGATGTTTGGCTGAAAAAGAGTGGCTGTCAATATCACAGGTCTGGATAGGTCTAGATAGATCTGGATCAGTGTCTCCGACAAGTATGTCTCGTATGTCTATGTCTAGTTGGAGGCGTTGGGGACGTCGGAGTCAGTCCAGTCCGTTGGAGCCAGTTGGAGAAACGAGGTTGCGCGTACAAGTAGCACTTTCAGTCCGGATCCTCCCCGAAGAGGACGAAGACAGAGTATGCGGAGTAGACCCCGATATCACACGACAGATGACAGGTGACGGGAGACGGAAAACAGACGGAGGAGTCGCGGACAACAGATGACGGGACTTCTCCGTCGATGCAGTTCTGGGTCCGTGATCGAAAAAAAAGAACAAAAAAAGTTGCCACAAAGTAATATCGTGTCGACTATCGAGTCTGCTGGCCAATCGTTGGGGACGTCTCCATAATCCTGTTTAGGAAAGGATGTGTCTTTTGTCATGTCTCTTTGTTTTGTTTTGCTTTTCTTTTTCGTTCGTTTCCTCCCTGTCACTTTCTCGTTTCTCGTTCTTCGTGCCACTCTATCCACTCTGCCCACTTCCTCATTCTCCACTTCCCCACAGGCGACATCGGTCCTCGTGCAACCCCTACACTCCAACAGCCCTTACCGCGTCGTAAGACATCTGCATGCAGGTTCTCTGGACAAGGGCAGTATGCAACGTGCGCAGGCGTTCGATACACGCTGATCGTGGATTGCGGGCTAGTCGGCATACTACCATGTTGATGGATGCATCACTAGGAGCCTTGTGAGAAGTACTGGCTATATACTATGTCCAATAGGGAGAACACTTCCGTCCGTGTTGATAATTATTAGACCATGCAAGGCAAAAGTAACAAAGACAGGAGGCAAAAGACAACAAGAAAGGGAAAAGGAAAAAGAAAAACAAGAAAGTCGAGGCCCTGAAAACTGGCCATTAAAGAAGATGCCGCGGAGTCTTGGTCACACAGACAAAAGAAAAACTGGCGAAATAAAATAACTATAATAACAAGAAAAAGAAAGAGCGGCCTCAAAACCGGTCGCAAACTGCCCACGAAAACATTGCCTACCGCGGCGTAGATTGGTAGTCTGTCTTTGCTAGTTTCCGCACTCTTTTTTTCGTCTCTTTTACTTGTCGGAGATTCTCCGTCTGCGTCCCCCGTCTCCGCGTGTTGTCCGTCTTTGTTGGCCTTGGTTGTTCGGGTTTTGGCAGACAAGAAGAGACAAGTGGACCCGCCTCTGAAGCTAATACTGTGGATCCCCACGAAAGCCATGCGCGCCTGGGGACTCCACCAGGCGGTACTACATCCCCGTAGTATTACCCCAGACTGGATGCAAAAAATGAAAAGGAGGAAAGTAAGAAAAAACCAGAAAAAAGGAAGAGGCGAGAAAAGGAGGCGGACGAAGGCAAAGACAGAACAGACCACACGACATTCTCGAACGAGTCTTTCTACACAAGTCGTCGTCAGCCCGGAGATAGTCCACTACCCTGGGCACACTGAGCACAGACGAAGGCTGTCTGTCGCACACTCTCTCCTCCCTCGTTTGTCTTCCCTCCCCAGTGGGGATCCCGCAGGGACATCGACAGGCTTGTATGGGGTATGCACATGACTAGCTGCAGTCGACTGACACGAAGGGACTTGCACACATATAAGACCGGCTGGCCAGCCTTTCTATCGTTGCATTCTTTCCTTTCCCTTCTTTTCCCTTCATCCATCATCCCCTCTATTCTTTCTTTTCTTTCCTCCCCCCCTTCCTCGACAACACCCTCACACAAACATGACCAACGAGTCCATCCAGGCGGCCGGCAGCCCGACGCTGGGCGCCGCCGACGGCGAGAAGAATGCGACCGTGCAGCATGTCGTGTCGGCCGACGTCGAGACGGGCATGAAGCCGGTCAATGTCGTGGACAATGCCTTCATCCCGGTCGGCGGTCTGACCATGTCGGAGGAAGAGAAGAAGATGGTAGGTGACGGTGCTAGATGATGATAACGCCCCCGTCGATATAATCCACTAACCCGATGACTTGTAGGACCGCCGTGTCAACCGCAAGTTCGACTTCCTTGTCCTCCCCCTCCTCATCATCCTCTTCGTCTTTGACGGCATGGACAAGAACAACGTCGGCAACGCCGCCACGGTCAATTTCCTGGAGACGGCCCACCTGTCCAAGAACGCCGTCAACAACGCCGCCAGTCTGCTCTTTGTGACCTTTGTGCCGCTGCAGCCGGTTTCGGCCGCCTTTGGCAAGTGGATCGGCGTCACCCGCTGGATGCCCTTTGTCATGATCATCTGGGGCTTTCTGACCATCAGCAACGCCTTTATCAAGAGCGACGGCCAGTTCTACGCCATCCGCATCTTGCTGGGCGCCTGCGAGGCCGGTTTCTTCCCCATGAGCATGTTTTACATCAGCACGCTCTACCCGCGCTTCTGGCTGGGCCGCCGTCTAGCCATCTTCTATGGCAGCAACACCTTTGCCGGCTGCTTCTCCGGTCTCATTGCCTACGCCATCCTGCAGTGGGAGAACAAGCCGCTCTACTCGTGGCAGTACCTGTTTATCGTGGAGGGTGCCTTCACGGCCTTTTTCGCCATTGTCGCCTATTGCTGGTTGCCCTCGGACGCCGGCACCGCCTGGTTCCTGACGGCCGAGGAGAAGGAGTGGGCCACCCTCCGCATGATCCGCGACAGCGCCAGCGCCCACCAGGCTGCGCGCGGCATCACCAAGCAGGACCTGATGGAGGTGCTGCACGACTGGAAGATCTGGTTGATTATTCCGGGCAACATGTGCGCCAGTGTCATCTACCAGGCGTTTAACGTCTTCCTGCCCTTGATTGTCGAGAACCTGGGCTACACCTCGTACCGCGCCAACCTGTTCACAGTCCCCATCTACTTTGTCGGCTCCATTGGTCTGATCAGCGCCGCCTTCTCGTCGGACCACTTCAAGGAGCGCACGATCCACCTGCTGTGTGCCCTCGCCATTGTCATCTTTGGGTCCATTCTGGTGGTGACCCTCAAGTCCAACGTCGGCCGCTACGTCGCCCTCTGCATCATGAACATTGGCACCTACACCCAGACGCCCCTCGTCAACGCGTCCATCATGAACAACACCCCCCACCCCAACAAGCGCGTCCTCATTGTCGGCTTTTCGGGTCTCGGCAACGTCGGCGGCGTCATTGCCGCCCAGCTCTTCCGCTCCAAGTTCCAGCCCACCTACCACATTCCGTTCTACGTCGCACTTTCCCTGTCCGTCGTCGGCTGGTTCTTTTACTTTTCCTACCGCATGGGCATGATCTACCACAACAAGAAGCGTGCCCGCATCATTGCCAGCTGGACCCCCGAGGAGATTGAGGAGGAGAACACCAACTCGGTCCGCCTCGGCGACCAAAAGTACACCTTTGTGTATACTCTGTAAGCATGCGGAAGGCAGAAAAAACAAACATTTCGGGGCGTGGATGGATCAAGAGTGTCGACTACTTTGACAGCCTAAACAGCGGACGGACATACCTCATTGCATATGGCCGAGTATCAACCACGCTCATCTCAATAGGAAGCACAAATATGCATAGTAGAAAAGAAGCCGATAAACATTATACATATTCATAGGTAATATACGCAATATCGTGGCTTGCGTTTGATGAGATGACTGTGAATGTAAGCGTGCGGATATGAATGATGACGGGTTGCATTGAGGCAACGGGTGTACAATTTGCATCTCGCACATTCGACGATGAACAAAAATAGTAGACGATAGAATTAGAACGGATCCTTATTGTGTGCTGTTAATTACCAATAGAGATGTGTCGTGGAAGCGAACATGGAGGATGGCTGTGGTCGTTTCCTGTTAACAATCGTCGGGATGGAAACTGCAACGCAAGATTTGAAAATTGCAAGGATGCGTACGTTCCAAAAACTGATACATTAGAGAGCGTATAAAATAAGTAACAATGATAACAGCAGTGAAAAAGAAGCAGAACTGTGTGGTTGGATAGAGCCTGACAGCTTCGACAGGGAAGACGTATTGCCTTTTGATATGACCCACTTTAGGAGAGCTAGCCAATAGGGTTACATGAATCACTACAGCGATTCGCCTCTGGTTTACGTCAAGAGCGCCGCCAATACCTCTTGTACATCACTGTCAGTCACAATAACCCCCCTCGGAGGGCCCAGGGAGCTGCTCATACGCCGAGTGTTGCTGATATGGTCATCGATGTCAAGATGCCATTTTGACTCGGTAAACATCAAGCCATATGCTTATGCGCCTCTATGCTTTACGTTTTCCTTAAACTCTCCCGTGCTCCTCTCCCCTACGCCTTCCAGTTCGTGACACCGCCCTGCGACGACGTGACGTACACGCTCGGCGCGCCCGCCGTCAGTGCCTCGTCTCCCATCTTCTTTATCAAGGCCGAGAAGGTTGGGTTGTTAAAGTGCACTGCCTGTGCCGCCTCGTCCTGGTACACCTCCCACACCACGATTGTGGTGGCGCCCGTCGCCCGGTCCACGCCCCGCTGCACCTCGTAGTGCAGCGTGCCGGGCTCGTTGGCGCGCGCGTACTTGGCGTGTTGGAGGAGGACTTGTTCGAGCTAGAGGGCAGTCAGTAACAGCATTATTAGTAGGTCGTAAGGGAGGGAACTCGCTCTCTCCTCCTTGCCCGCGGTGGGCGCGATGATGGCGGTCATGTGGATGGGGGCCATGTTGACGAGGATGGGTAAAGCTGAAGAAGAATCCGTAGAGTCTGGAGATATGGAAAGAGAGTAAAGATTGAAGAGAAAAACAGAGATAGAGGAACACTTCAAATAGACCTCAGCTGGCCGGATGACGTGCGCCCCGAAGGGTGCCGTGCGGGGGTCGGGATTAACGTTGAAGCCAAGCAGTTGTACGCTGGCGCGACCCGCCCAGCCCGGAAAAGGGAAGCCAGGTCTAGATCCCCAAAAGGCCCCAAATGAACCCCAAAGGCGGTCAACGGTCAACAGACGTCGGGCCACGGGCGACCACATTGAGGGGAAAGGTGGAAGCAAGAGTGTCGTGGAACTATGGCAAAATAAACAAGCTCAGCATGTTGGAGAATAGAATTAGTTGACAACGGAGCGAGACTCTTTATGCAGTCTCTAATTTCAGTGCAACCAGATACGACGGCAGTCTAAAGTTACAGTATTCTTCTGGAGGGAGGTCAGTGAGCCGTGTATAAACTGTGGCTCACTTGATTCGAAAGCGAGACGGGGATAGGCGGAAGGTGCACACTGTCCATCTGTCCATTGTTGTGTTCCTCGTCCAGGACGGCCTTTTCCATCGAAAAACGAGTCTTATCAGAACTATGACCTAACCTCGCGAGTCTGGAATCGGGAACGGTTGGCCAATAAGCACCTGACATAAGCGTTGGAAGAGTCTGCTCTTTGTCACGCATGCTGGAATGGGGCAATCATCAGGCCCACTACTACCTACCACACATTCAAACACGCAGTTAGTCCTATTCTGCGTTAAGCTTCCGAGGGACGAAAAACATATTTTCTATTATGTTACCAGAAACCGTTACACTCCGGGGTCAAAGATAGTAGAAAGACACAGCGACCTGCCAGCGCTGTGCGGTGTCCGGCTTTTTTAGTCTCTCACCTCGACGTGGGCGCCCTTGTCGAGCAGCAGCCGTACGACGGCCTTGTGGCCCTCCCCGGAGGCATACGATAGCGGCGTCCTGCCATCATTATCCTTCGCCTTGATGTCGGCGCCCTTGTCGAGCAGCAGACGTACTACGGCTTCGTACCCTTGCCAGGCGGCACACGATAGCGGCGTCCTGCCATCATTATCCTTCGCCTCGACGTCGGCGCCCTTGTCGAGCAGCAGCTGCGCGACGGCCTCGTGCCCTTCCCCGGCGGCAAACGACAGCGGCGTCCAGCCATCTTGATCCTTCGCCTTGACGTCGGCGCCCTTGTCGAGCAGCAGACGTATTACGGCTTCGTACCCTCGCGAGGCGGCAAACGACAGCGGTGTCCAGCCCTCATTATTCTTGGCCTCAACGTCGGCGCCCTTGTCGAGCAGCAGCTGCGCGACGGCCTCGTGCCCTTCCCGGGCGGCACGCGATAGCGGCGTCCAGCCATCATAATCCTCCGCCTTGACGTCGGCGCCCTTGTCGAGCAGCAGCTGCGCGACGGCCTCGTGCCCTTCATCGGCGGCACGCGACAGCGGTGTCCTGCCATAATTATCCTCCGCCTCGACGTCGGCGCCCTTGTCGAGCAGCAGCTGCGCGACGGCCTCGTGCCCTTCCCCGGCGGCACGCGATAGCGGCGTCCAGCCATCATTATCCTTCGCCTCGACGTCGGCGCCCTTGTCGAGCAGCAACCGCGCGATAGCCTCGTGCCCTTCCCCGGCGGCAAACGATAGCGGCGTCCTGCCATCATTATCCTTCGCCTCGACGTCGGCGCCCTTGTCGAGCAGCAGCTCCACGACGTAATTGAGTCCAAAATACGACGCCACAAAAAGACCCGTAAAATACTCAGGAGTAAACCCGCTCCTAGTCTCACAATAGATGCTGGACCACATTGAATGGCTCGTCGAATCTGGGTCACAAAGTCTCGAAGCGAGGGGCACCATTACGGAGTTATTTTCGATGTCGGCCTCGTGGAAATGAATGCCCCAGTTTTCGGCCGAATAATCTAAAAAGGCGCCGCGATTATTATCGTAGCTGGATGCCCCTTTCTCTTCGGAGTTAAACATGTTTAAATAAAACACGCAGATCTCGGCAAGAACAGTGTGTGCATGACGGGTGGTGATAGAGTGATGCCATCGTAGCTCTGACGAAACCGCTGTTGATGATGACTCCGTGAGGAACTCCCGAGCAGTTTGGTGAAGGAAATAAACCTTGCCATGATGAATGGAAACAAACAGTCCACACCAAGTTCGCAGACGTGATTTGAAGTCCGCTTCTTCCTCAAGTTCGAGGTCGCGGATAGACTGTTCTTGGCCGTTTATATTTATGGCAATGTTCATTTCCGAGAGCGTTAATGGCCGGCTCGCTGCCAAGATGATACTCAAGACTTTCTTAACCATTGGGTCTTCCTTAGACCTGTTTAGGATCCGCTCGTATGCCTGGTTGACACTCTTCGGCAGAGCTTGAATAGCAGCCTCGACTCCCTTTGGTGTCTTTTTAAAGCCTGTGTCTAAATGGTCGAACACAAGGTAAACCCAGAGGTATGTGCGGTGCTCAATTTCGAGCAATTTTTCTTCCAGGGAGGACTTGATCTTGTCTGAAAGCCGTTGCTTTCTCGCCAGCTGTTCGACTCGGTATCGGATGACGCGGTTGACTTCTTGACTGATCGTTTCCGACTTTTCCTCTCCTGATATGCGAATATACGGGAAAGCGTCTAACAGGCCCCAGAACTCGTCTAAGATTTGTTCGTATGGGCGGCTTGTTAAAAGAAACTTTAACTTGGCATTTGCCGACTGCTTGCTGCGGAGTAGACTCTCCACATTCCGTATCAAGTCTTTAAACTCCGACTCGGCACATTCGTCTAGAGCATCTAGAACGATTATAACAGGTCCGGCTTGTGGATCTCGTACAGCATTTCCAAGGATCGTCCAAAGCGACTTTTCAGACTGGATCAGAGCTGGCCCCATCTCGTTGTATAACTCCATAGCATTTTGAATGAGGGTCCGTTGATGGGAGAACAACTGGTGGAGTAGAGCACATAGTGCTTGGCGGGCCGTGTTCTGGTCTTGGTCTTTGAAGAAAAAGTAACAGATGGTAGCTGATTGTTGCGCCAGCTCCCGGTCAATCAGGTACTTGGCCAGCACCGATTTTCCACACCCGGGGTCCGCCGAGACCAGCAGTGGACCCGACTCCTGCGCCAGCCACCTCTGGAAGTGGTCGTGTTGGAGGAACCACTGACACGTGCCTTGTACACGGTCTTCCACGCGGCCCTTGTACCAGTCGTAAGTGGCGTCGTTGTCGTTTCTGGTGAGATAAAACAGCTGTAAACACTTTTTCTGCTCGTCAGACAGCTTTTGAAGCACAGCGTCTTGTTGTATTACCAGTAGCTCTTTAAAGACGGCTGACTGCTGCGTAGAGACGGCCAAGTGTTGCGTAGAGACGGCCAAGTGTTGCGTAGATACTGATAATAACCCCTTCATAACTTCGAGGGCGTCTGTGCTCGTCTTGTTGAGAGCCTCAAGTTCTTGCCTTGTTGCCAACTCGTTGATCTGGCTCAGATCTTTGTTGACGGTCTCCTCTCGCGCCTTGATATCGAGTGTCGTCTGCTTCCAGTCTTTCGATGAAAACATGTCATGAACATATGTTCTGGGGCGGCTCTGATAGAACCGTAAGACGCTGCAGAGCTGGAACTCGAGAATGAGTTGATAAAGGTCGACAATATGGTCGTTGGCTGCCGACATTAACGTATCGGTGACCCCGGCGTTCTGGCCGAGCCGACGTAGCAGAGGCTCCAGCGCGACGTAGTAACGCATACGGGCGGTGACATCAGTAAATCCGTCACGGCTGGCTTCAGCTGCAGTCGTGGGGTTTGTAAGGAGCGGGAGAATGAGGCAGACACCGGCCCACGCGATGGAAGCCTGTGGTGAAGCCTGGACGGCACCGCCGATCCAGTCTTTGGCCCACAGCAACAACTTCGCGGCCTGCGTAATCTGGTCCGTCAGGACAAATTCATGGCCGGCAATATTGTATGTCGCTTTCGTCTCTTCCATTCGTCGTAGCCCCTGTTTGATCACGGTCTTCAGTTGGGCTTGACGAGATGGACTGTCGGGGCCACAGGTCACGTCGCACGGTGGCGTGGGCTGTGCGGGAGGCTCGTCGTTTGAAGCAGAATCTGTAATGTCGATTGGTTAATGTCTGTGGCGTACAACTTTAAGGTGTTAGTTGGTGATACGTACTCGCTATCTGCTCCTCCTTCGCGAGCAGCTTCTCGTAGTCCTTCACCAACTCTGTGTTTTTATTTGCGAGGGCATCGTAGGCGCGGTCCCAAAGCAACTGGGTCACGGGCGACTCTTGGTGATTGACAAGAGAGGCCAAGCTGTCTCTAGAGCGCTCTTGTTGGATGTCGTTGCTGCCCCTGGCGGAGGAGGCTGCCGGTGCGGCATCTGGCCGTTCAGGCCGTGCCCGCCCGCCGCCTTTTCTGTCCCGCCACCAACTTTGTAGTTTTTTGCGAGAGCCTGCCATAGTCTTTGCGTCGCAGCAACCGGGTTTGTGAGCTCGGTCCGGCTCGTTATCAGGCCCGTGTTCCGAAAGCAGATGTTGCTGTTTTCCCTGGAACATTGATGTTGCTTTTGTTGTTTTGGAAACATTGCTCGATCGCATGTTGCGGCTGAACGAATAAAGCTGCCTTGGATGTTTGCCCAACCAAGACGGCGGTTAATGCCCAAAGGCGATTGGAGGGGGGAGAAGGGAAATGCGGCATCTATTGGCCAGCACAACCCCATACGAATTGAACGCTGGATCTGTAGGCACTCGCGTTCCTCCAGTTTTCTTTGCTCACTTGCGGGCTAAACCGTACCGCAAACAGCTTCGAGAGAAAACTTCCTCAGCAGGATAAGAGTTGTAGTCTCGAGTCTTGAATACACACTGCCATTCGCCAGAGTAAGGTAGCGACCGTCAAGACGCGTATTGTGATAGTGGGGCGCCGGTCTCTTCGTCTAGCGCATATTCTTGGAGGTACTTATGGGTACCTGAAAACAACACTTCCTTTTGATCACAATCCAAGTAGAGTTCTGTACTCACAAGTACTGATTAAGAGAATGTAAAAGTATGCCTAGATGAAAGAGGAAAGCTGTTTTGTACACCACTGTATGACTGGCACGGCAGGATACACCATACCACCATACCCACCGAAGCCGTCTGGCTCAGATCGACCCCATTGTCGCACGGCGCTGCCCCGGCGAGCGATCCGGACAGGCTGTTTTGCACATAGAGGCGCGCCCTGTTACGCGAACACGTGTACTTTGTACCATACCGTAAACTTAACTATATCGAGGGCCTTCCGCTCGTTATAACGGGCCTCGATGATTCAATCTTGAACTTCTTTCAATTTCTTTTATATAAACGTTTACGGAGTAATTGTAACAGACCTGCTGTCGGACGTGCTGGCCACCAGCAAGCATCCTGCCGTTATACACCGCCTAGCCCCTGGATTCTGTATTTGGTCTGATCTCTGCCTGCATCTCGAATTGTAGTTCGATGTTACAAAAGCGCTTCCCAAGGGAGAGAGTCTCTGCTAGGTGATCAAGCTAGTGGAGGGGTATTGTTCTGATAAAACAATGAGAAGGTGTAACGGCCGAACAATAGTCAACACGTGTAATAGGGGTTGATGGGTGTGGTGATTGTACGCAATGAGGGCACAGGAATACAAGTTCATGTAGGTTTGTATTTCAGAGAATCGGTAGCGACTAAGTCTTCTATCTAGGTTACTGGGGGGAAGCCTCAGTCTTATATATCTAGCTGTGATCATTCGTGATCATTCGTCTAGGATCATTCATGATCATTCCTGGTTGATCATTTGAGATCATTCGTGATGTGATTGGTCCTTGTTATTCCGTCGTTTTGAAAGCTTCCATGGGGCGCTTTCAGCCACGCCTGCACCGCCCGTTTCAGAGGCCGACAACAACGCACAGCCACCGTACTAGAGCCACCAAAACTGCGAGAGCCACAAGAGCCATAAAATCCTTCGACAATGCCCACGGCCAAGGCACTTAAGAAGCAGCACCGTCGACGGGGGCGTATAGCGGACCGCTAGTGCGGCGCAACAGGACGACAACGCGGCCGGCCACAGGGCAGCGAGACCGCCCCAGAAGCATCGTGGCAAGCAACGCGTCACAAAGACAACCGTTGTGAAGCAGCAGCACCAGGTGGTTCCAACGCTACCCGACGACACACGAAGCGGAAGGCAGATTAGGAAGCCGACCTGGCTGGGCTCAAAATAAATAATGAATGAGATAGAATAGCCCGGCTAGACGGTTGATATTCGAATTGAATTTTGTGTTGGTTTTTTGAAAACAGCCAAGCTGTTTTCTCTCGCACCGCCCACACCGTAGTGTTAGGCTGAACTGTTAGACCTTATGTATTCTCCATTGCATGTCCCTTAAATTCCTAGTATCCTACATAATTACCAAACATACAACCAAAGTCTGGTTGTCTTTTTCCAAGCGGCTCATCCGGTGATGCAATGCAACACTTGAAGCCAGTTCACTCGTATATAACGAGAAGGGGCGGAGAACGCGACGAGAAAGGGGACATTTGGACCATCACCGACCAGTCAATCAGTTCGTTCGGTCTGTCAAACGTAGTGTCGATCGTTGCAGCCCTCGTCCAATCAACTGGCGCGCTTCCTTTTATTCGTCTCCTCTTCTCCAACGTGCTGCCTCCCCTCCTCTGTCCCCAACCGCCGGGCCAGCAACCTTTGCCCTTCGCCGGTGTGCAGAACGACATATTCAGACACCTTGCCATTGCCCACCATCTTGAACCTGCGGTCCAGCTCGGCTGTGTTTTCCATTGGCACTACCCTGCCCACTTCTGCATCACGCCGTTAATACTTGCTGATCCAGTAGAGAGAGTGCTGTATAAAAGAGGATGGTGCTTACCAAACGCAAAGCCCTTTGGCTTGTAGGCTGTTTGCCGTGACCGGGCGAGACCTGGTTCAGGATCTTTTCCTTTGCCGTCGTTCTTGACGGCGTTGTCGTCATTGCCATTGTTGCCATCTTTGTTGCCTCTCTCTTCTCCACCGCCATCGTTCGGCTTGCTGGCTTTATTGGCCAGATCTAGAACCAAAGCGGGAGCTAGAATGAAGGCGGTCTTCTGCACCGTGGCCAGTGCCGTGCCGAAAGCCGCGCTGGGCACCTCTGGGACAGGATATGGCGCCGTCTGGACAGCCGACACGCTTGCAATGGCGCCGCTGTCCGTCAGCTTCATAACCAGCACGAACATGTACGACTCGCCTGGCACCAGGTCGGTCTCGTGGTGCTGCCCCAGCAGGCTCGGCTTCGTCGCAGCACGGCAGCTCACGCTGCCCACCTGTAAACAAGGCAAGCGGTCGGGCTGAATGTCACGGGCGATCAGGGCGGCGTGCCAGAGGTCGGACGCTGTCTGCCCCTTGATGATGCATGATGCCCGGTGGCACTGGATCCCGATCTCCGTGCCGGCATCCAGGTGCAGGTCGGTGGACCACCCCAGGCACAGAGACGACGACGTTCCAGGAAGTACCTCGGGCCCGACGCCGGGCATCTCGATGCGCAAATGGTTCGAAAGGCGCTCCTCGGCGCGTTGTACAGCAAGACGGCGGCCGCGGTCGGCTGGGCTGTCCCGTCCTTCTTGTTGTCCGTGATGCAGACCAAAGAAAAACAGGTTTGGGGGGAGCTGATCCAGCGCGGCTGCAAACAGCGCCTTCACGGCGGCGTGGAGAACATACGTCTCCGAGGTCGTCACCCTGGGTTTACATACCTGGCCAACGCCTGAAACAGTCGTGAAATACGTACAATGCCCGAGCTCCGCGGCCGCCCCGTCAAGGCGGAGCCAGCGCGCGTGGATGTAGAAAAGCTTGTCTTCGGGCACGTAGACCAGCCGCTGGTCCTCGTTGTGGCCGGCGCGCATAAAGACAAAGTCGAGGACGGCCGTCTGCGGGCAGCCCGCGAAGCAAGCACGGAGCAAACGAATGAGCGCGGCCTGAAAAAAGAAGGAGGGCGAAGCGGACGAAGAGGGCGAAGGCAGTGGATGGTGGTCCGGGCCGGCTCCTGTCGCCTGCGGCGCCGCGGTGCTCAGCGTCATCGGCACACGTTCCGCAGACAGAAACGCGAGCCGTTCGAGGTCCGCAGTCGTCAGGACCCGGCAGTGCCTGCGCAAGACGTCCCAGTAGGTGTCGCTCAGCATGGCACCGCGACGGCCATGTTTGCCGAGGATGTACTCGAGCTGCGGGTTGTCTCTGCGCGCGCTCACCGGGTAGTACCAGAGGCCGCCGCCGCAGAGGCGCGTGGCCATTTCCTATGTTGCGTACCTTGCGAAGCCCGTAATATCGGCAAACGGCATCTTGTCGGGCGTATCGCATTGCTGGCGTAGCATGTCGTCGAGGGCGGCGGCCATGGACGGCCGGACAGTCAACACCGCATCCCAGATCGCCAACATCTGCTTGGCCTCTTCGTTTGCCACCGTCAACGGCGTGTGGTCGTGCTCCGTCTGTCCGGTCACAAAGTTGTAGCCGTAGCGGAGCGGTAGATGGGTCCTGCTGGCGGACCGCTGCGGCGTGGACTCGGCTAGCAGCAGATCCTTGCGATACAGCGTGCCGGACAGTATAGAGCTCGTGAATAGATCACCGACATGCGTTTTAATCACGCCTTCCGTACCGATGTTCCCCCGGAGGAACACCGCCGCATTCATCCGGTCCTCGAACTCGTTGGCCGCCACCAGGTGGTCCCTTGTGTTTCCGTAGCCGTCTCTCGATCCGTTCCATCCACCTACGGCAAAGTGCTCGACCGCCTTGCCCATCGATCGCGGGGCACCCAGCTCTCATCGCCTGGTTGAATGCGGTGCAGGTGCGCAACCAGGCTGTTGCGGTTGGTGAGGTCAAACGTCCACTGGATGCCACCCGAGAAGCACTTTACCTCGAGGCCCGGTCGGCTGTGCAAAAGCACGGACAGCGCCGTCTTGAGCCTGTCCTTGTTGTTCGTGTCCCTGGTCGTGCCACCCGTGTCGTCCGTGTCGTTCGTGTCGTCTGTGGCGCCGGCGGCAAGGTGCAATAGCTGCAACGTTGCCTGCGTGTTGACAACGCTAACTATGCCGTCCAGCGCACCCCCGTCGTTGCGTATAACCTCCTTGTAACTGATGAAGCCGAGAAGGTTGTGGCCGTTCCTCCGCTTCGCCAAAAAGATATATTTTGTTAGGTCGCTGCACGGCGGCGCCTTGTAGCGGACCACCTGAAACTCCTTCTCGGGCATGCCCGACGATGCGATGATGCCGACGCGCAGTTTCGGACCAGCTCGCGGAACGCGTCACGCGCGCTCCAGTCGGCAGGCGGGGCATCGACGCTCAGCACGAGGCTGCAGTCCGTTGTCACGTCGCCGACCGTACGGGGTGTGCGATCGTGGTTGTTGTTGCCATTGCTGTTGTCCTTGTTGTTCTCATTGTTGTTGTTGTTGTTGTTGTCATAGCTGTTGGCGTTGTTGACGTTGGCGTTGATAACAATATCGCTGTTAACAATGTCGCCGTTGGCGATGTAGCCTTTGACATTGTCGCCGCTGATGCTTTCGGTCTTGACGTTGTTGTTGTTGATGTTGTCGTGATTGTCGTGATTGTCGTGACTGTGGTTGACGTAGCTGTTGATGGCGACGTCGTCGCACGCCTCTGTTTTCACGTCGCGTTCCGTCTTGATTTCCATATCAGCCCAATATACAACTCGAAAAAGCTCACCGAGAATTTCCTTTTTTGGAAGTGCTCCTGTGCCGTCCCTGCTCCAACCTGCTTAGTGCATGTGCTCCCTGTGCCCGCTGTGCCTCTGGCTGTTCCATCGCGAGCCGGCACAGCCACAGAGCCTTTTTCTCGACCATTAGATTGCAGTTTGAGAGGTACGCTTAAATGCATATCGAAAGGCCATAAATAAATGAGTCATAACTTTGCTGAGGTGGTATTGAGATATGACTCACAGCCCCTGCATACAGAGGCAGTCCATTCCTCTCGTCTCTTTCGTGACCTCGGCCACCCACCGCACGTCTTCGCCTTTCCACCACAGCCGACATCTGCTCCCCTGTCCATCCCCACGATACCGGCCGAGGACGTCCTGTCTGTGTCTCGCCCTGAAATGACCGCACGTGGCGCATATCATCTCAGCTATCACTATGCAGCTCGACGTGGTGGGCTAAGGCTCCTCGCGTTAAGCGGCACGTTTATGGCGAGAGGGGGCATCTTTATGTCGACGCAGTCAATATTTTAGGAATAGAACGGCATGAGGCGGCCATCGTGGGCGATGGAGGCAAGCATGTGGTGGAACGGGGTCGGCGACGCGTTCTGGGTCATGTGGGCCAACTGACGGACCATGTAGTGGAAGGTAGATGTATACGAGTCGTCGTTGTAGACAGACGCGTCAAATAAGCCTTTCCAGAGCCTCGGACACCACCTTGTCCGCGGAGAAGCGAAGAGGCCTATTGGAGATCGAAAGTCGGGGACTAGATTGGCGGTCAGTGAGGTCAGATCAACGATGGAGGGTGTGAAGAGCGTACTTCCAGCCGAGACCGAGATGCCAGCACCGGCCACGACGACTATCTTCGTTTTCTCGTAGAGCACCCGTAGGAGGTCGGTCATATCGTCTCCTTTGCCTAGGTCTATGTAACGCGTGGCGCGCGACAATAATGGTGGCGCGTGTGACCAGTTTGTGGGCCGTTTGCCGTCGTGATTGCGACGGGTACGAAGGGACTCCAGAAGAACATGCCCACCGAGGACCTCTGCCATGGCCTCCCCAACGAGTTTGCGACCTACCTCGAGTACACTCGATCGCTCGGCTTCGACGAAAAGCCCGACTACAACTATCTGCGGAAGATCTTCTGCGACCTGTTCGTCCGCGAGAACTTGGAGCATGACAACGGCTTTGACTGGACTACAAGGGGGAAGCTCGTCGACGTCAATTCTATCGTTGAGAGGCTGTGGAAGTGCGAGAGCGAAAGCAGAAGGCGCGTCGAGAAGCTGAGTGCCAACAACAACCCACTGACAGATGGCCAGTGGCGGGAACTCTCGGATCTCCATCGCAGACTCCTGCACGAATACCACGACTTCATGCTTGCCTCGCACGACCTCCGACGCGTGGCCCAGGAGAAGAACGTTCCCGCACGTATTTGGCTCTATGGTACACAAAATTTCCTTGAGCTGTTGCGACACCGTCAGCCTGCGTCGCGTGCGTATATGCTCACGTTCATCTACGCGGCCAACTCGATCTTCGCAACCCTCAACGAGAACGTTCCCGAATTCGAGCATACCTGGGCCGAGTGCTTGGGCGATTTGTCGCGCTACCGGATGTTAATCGAGGACAACCAGCGCCTGCGCGACGCCTGGACGGCCACCTCGCGCCGCTGGTATACTCTGGCCTTTGATCGGGCACCGGACACCGGCCGTCATTATTATAACTTTGTTATTGTTGCGCGCCCTGTGTTATGAACATGGCCCCTACGGGCCTCGACAACAGGCTAAGACAACGAGACCAACCCCTCAACGGGTACGGGGAATGTTTAATGCGACCGACGCCAGGCGGCGGTGCTGGTGTGGCTGAAAGACGGCCGCCTTTCAGAACACAGGACAAAGGGCCAATTAAAGGAACAAATTAAACCAACTAATCAGAAGGATAAATATAACTTCATATAAGAATAAAGTTAGGAAATGAAGCTGTATAAAGTATACTAGATATATAAGATTGAGGTTTCCTCCCAGTAACCTAGATAAAAGACTCAGTCGTTACCGATTGTCTAAAATACAAACTTACATAAACTTATATTCCTGTGCCCTCATTGCATACAAACATCACCCTGCTATACGTGTTGACTTATTGTTCGACCGTTACACCTTCTCATCGTTTTACAAGAACAAGACCCCTCCCCTAGCCTGATCACCTAGTAGAGACTCTCACCCTTTGGGAAGTGCCTTTGTAACACGTGGGAGGTGGGGACAGAGCGATGAGGCGAGTAATCGCTGATGAGACAGAAAAATGGTCGGAAACGAAAATGAAAATAAATAATAAGAGAATAAGAGAGAGACGGAAAGGAAGGAAGAGAACGAGAAGAAGAAAGTCTAGCTATAATGCTACGTAGGTTACGAAGCAACGCGGCACCACTGACAGGAAAGGCCGAAAAAAAGGCGACAAGGCATGGGAGGAGGGCAGGAAGGATCGAGGATTAAATAAAAGGCATCTGTATGTCAAAAGGCGACATACAGCGGGACTTTGGCTGTGTGTGTTGTTCGACGCGAGGAAAGTATACGCGAGAATTGAATTTCTGACGGATGCAGAGATAAACACATACAAAATCAACAAAAAAAAAAAGGGCTGTACCCCTTGAAGCACAGCTCGTGAGGGAGGGTCGTGGTTGGATATATTGTTTCCTGCTTGACGGGCAGGATCTTTCAAAATTGCACCCAACACAGGCATAGATCACACGAAAAGGCACACTTGTGATTGGATATAAATCTTTTTTTCTTTTTTTTTTTTTTTCAGTTTCGCGACTATTTTATTAGATTCTAATTTAGCCCGTTTTCTTCCAATCGATGACAAAGCAATTCGCAACCATAAAAAACCTGTACACAGTATACACCAACACGGACGTAGCATTTGCTGTTGCGGACAGTCTGAAGCAGATGGAGTAGCCTTGACCACGTACGGTATCTGCATGCAGGCGTGTATTTAGGAAGCCCGTAGCAGTGAAAAAAGACTGTCAGCAATGCACAATACCATCGTTCAATTTTTTATCATCTGCTGACGAACCGTGTTCTGTCGTGTCGTGTCGGTGCCTGCCGGATGATATGCTGCTAAGCTTCTTAATCTACCATGGCAGATCTACCGACTTTCACGATACCAGTAGCTATGTCGTCTTGCAGGAAAGGCACCGGCGCCATTTCATGAAGCAAGAAGGAGAAGAGACCAAAGTAACGTTTAACTAAGGAGATGGGGCAATACAACGGAAATGAGCAAAAGTTCTCGCATTTGCGTGTACTGGAGATAGCGTAAGGAAGCAGTGTACATGTTAGCTTCGTTCCTGGTCTGTTCTTCGCGAGAGCCCCCAATCGCAGGACCCACGTCCCCTCTAAAGATCCCTGGCAACAAAGGCGGGGTATGCGATGGCAGCTCTGAATGTTTGGAGCCAAAGATAGGATATTGCGGGCAGGATTACGCGCAGTCTTTCGAATGGGAGCATTAGCTTCTAAGCATCTTCATACTTCAAAACGTGCAATCCTAAGCACTGACTACCGCGTACTTCGTACTGAGTGACACGTTGCACTTACGGCGGCCAAAGCTATCAGCTATCCGTATCAGGCAAGACCCACGTAAACACCCCTGTAAGAGAAGGATTCGGTGATGTATCGTAGTATTCCGACACTGTGTACGGGGTGCGGCGACTGGCTATGTACGGAATAGGGACTTGTAAGCAGCTACTCAGTATGTGCGTAAGATATAATATGCGTCCTGGGCTCTCGTGGTGTTTCAGATCGTGACCGTGAGCTCTACATCGCACATCTCTTCGACTCAGTATTTTGCACAAAAAAAGAATCAATGGCTCGCTTCCTTTCCACGGTGCTGTTTGCAGCCTTGCTGCGTACAACACATGCCGGGGCAGGAGTCCTTTCGGCAACACCGCCAATGGGGTTCAACGACTGGTCGCAGTACATGGGTGCTCTTGATCAACAACTCTTCATGGACACTGCCCAAGCAATGGTCAACAAAGGCTTCCTGCAAGTAGGCTACAACCGCATCAACCTGGACGACGAATGGTCAACAATGGAGCGTCTAGCCAATGGCTCCATGATGTGGAATGAAGATAAGTTCCCCGAGGGCCTGCCGTGGCTCACCAGCCAGCTAAAGTCGATGGGGTTTATGCCGGGCATCTACACCGACGCCGGACAGAAATCGTGCGGCGGTTTTCCTGGTGCATTTGGTCACGAGCAGCTCGACGCAGAGACGTTTGCCGGCTGGGGATTCGAGTACCTTAAGCTGGACGGCTGCAACATGCCTATCTCCACGGAGGCAGAATATCGTGATGTGTACGGCAAATGGCACACGATCCTCTCCGGCTTAGAAAACCCACTTGTGTTTTCCGAATCTGCACCGGCATACTTCGCTGAGGCCGACAACCTGACTGACTGGTATACCGTGATGAGCTGGGTGCCACAGTTCGGTCAGCTCGCGCGGCACTCGCGAGACACGTTGGTGTGGAACTCGACGTCGTACTGGCCCGATATTACCGGCTGGGACAGCGTTATGTTCAACTACGGGCAGGAGGTTCGCCTCGCTCGGTTCCAGCGGCCTGGCTACGTCAACGACCCCGACTTTCTCAACGTGGACCACTTTGACTACACGCTGGACGAGCGACGATCACATTTCGCCCTATGGGCGTCGTTTTCGGCGCCGTTGATTCTGAGCACCAACATGCTCAACATTACCGACGACGAGGTGGCCTACCTGACGAACCGGGACATTATCGCCATCGACCAGGATCCGCTGGTGCAACAAGCCACGCTCGTTAGCCAGGGCCCGCAATGGGACGTTCTCACCAAGAGCCTCTACAACGGCGACCGTCTTCTCACCGTGCTGAACAAGGGAAACGACACAGGCAGCATGGTCGTTCCCTGGTCGCACATTGGCCTGTCCCCGGGTGAACTGGCCACTCCGCAGATGCTCACTGTCAAGGATCTCTGGACCGGAGATATAACGACAGTTGCCACACACACCGACGGCATTCATGCGACGTCTGTCCCACGACATGGTACAGCTCTTTTCCGAATCTCAAATCCAAGCACCGGAGACGCCGTGCGGGTTATCCCCACGGGCATGATTTTCAACACGTACTCTCTCAGCTGTCTCACGGATGCCGGACACCTGGGTGGCATCGTGGAGTGGGCGAACTGCACGGGCTCCGACGCGCAGGTGTGGCGCGTGCGGTCGGATGGTACCGTTAGCAGCCTGAGGAACAGCAACACGTGTTTGCTTGAGGAACGGGGCGCTCTGCGGACTGGGTATTGCTTTGGGCCAAGCGTTGTTTGGGATTACTTTGTTTCGGGTAACCTTGTCAGTCGGTCGACAGGAAACTGCCTGACGCAACCGGAGTCCAAGACGGGGCCGGCTGTGACAGAGCGTTGTGGATATATGACCAACGAGCAGGTGGTTGCACTTCCTGTAGGCGTCGTCGTTTAAATTACGGGAGCTGTTTTGTAACAAGGACTCTGTATATGCGACTTAAACTAAATGAAACTCAGGAAGCTGGAATTATTGGGTGGTAGAATAGTTGTCCAATGAACCCGAATTTTACCTCCCGTCATTGAGGCGTGGTTTCTATGGTGCGAGTATTGTAGCCGCCTTTTTTATCTGGCACGGCCCGCCTGCCGCTCTTGGCAGTTGGTCACCACTAGGATGTAAAGTACCAGCGAGGAAACGGAAATCACCGCTGGCAAATGCGGACACTCCACCAATATCCCCATGCGTGCGACACGCAAAACGGTTTTCTGTCAGAGTGAAGCTCCAGAATTAAAAAGGCACACCAGACAGTCCTGATCAGGAGGAGGAACTCCAGCGAGCCTCCAGTGCGGGACGGTACCGTATTTATAGACATCTATAGTAGCATAGGTAGTAAGAATTACAGTCAACACTTCCTGACTTGTTTGCGCCCTCCTCCTCTGAAGAGCGTTTCCACGTTTTGGGTCCCTCGTTAATAGATGAGGCCGTATGCTTAGAGCTATATACTTATAACCGTGTAGATACTTTTTGTGGCGCAGACGGCGCACAGGTGTGCACGCCTGTGCAGGCATGCTTAGCGCCTGTGCCAGGCTGTGTAGCGCCTGTGCTTGGCCCCCAAAGACAGCCGTAATTTGCAGGGATGTCAATGAGGTTTTTCGGCGCATATAACACGTGCGACGCCGGCAGCACCAGACGACTCACCATTAGGCATCGACTGGGAATACCCCGTGGCCGAATACCCTCCATTCCTTCTCTACTCTTCACACTCTTTTTCTCCTCTCTTTTTTATTCTCCCTCCTTCTGCCTCGTCGTTTCTCACCGTATCCTACTACAGCAACCCCTTTTTCAATTTTACGCCACCCTACAGCGCCCCTCTGCGGCTGACTTTATTTGGCCCCCAATGTGCAGTTTTCGAGTGATTTGAGCGGTGAGAGTACTTGTACATGCGGTGGTCGAAAAAGGAAAGAGTCGACAGCAAGGCCAGCTGAGAGAATATGTGGTAATGAGGTGTGGGCAGGGCACGGCATCCATGGTATGTGCTTGATGATGGACGTTGTTTTTGTTTCTGTGTTTGTTTCCAGCTGTCGGAAGCGGCGGGAGTCTCGAGCTTTTGTGCGTTTCGATTGTCTGTACACGTGGGTGTTTGTACCCAGTCTGAAGAAAAAAGCATCGGAATGAAAAAAGGTGAAAAAAATCATACATTTTTTTGTTTTGTTTTGCTATCTGAAAAGAGATTTTAATTCCCATTGGTATTCCCACAGCCGACAATATTAGTAATCTCCACGTTGCCGTTGCCACCTTGCACCACCGCGTTCACGGCAAACAACAGCGTCGTTTGTGTGCCCGACGCCGTATACTGCACCGGCGGCGACTGAATCCACACTTTGTTCGTCTGCGTGTCGAGCTGGATCGTCTGGATGACCAAACCGTCTTCGCTGACCGTGATCGTCGGGTTCTTGCTCTGGCTCAGGATAAAGTAGCTAAAGGAAATCTCGTACACCGTGCCCGGGGTCGTCGTCACCGTTTGCGAGATGGACGAGGAGGTCAGACCGGTCTGGATGTGCGCGCAGCTAACACCGTGGCTATAGCAGTTGGGTACAACCTCCGCATTGCCGTCTTTTACCCAGTTGGGTGGGAAATGATTGCTGTCCGAGAATGTGCCGTCCGCGATATTGTTGCCCGTGCACGTAGCGCTCGCACTGGAAGAGGATGAAGAAACAGAACTAGAGATGCTGCTGGTTGAGGACGAAGACGAAGGTACCAGGCTTGACGAGGAGGAGACCGACGGTGAGGAAATGCTGGACGACGCAGACGAAGAGACGCTGCTGGATGAGGACGGCGTTGACGGTCTGCATCTCGAGCCATTGGCTGCGCCGGCCCAGGCCAGGCAGACGGTGAAGATGAGAGAGACCTTCATGGCGGTGGTGTGTTATGCTAAGGCGTTGTCGGCTTTTTTGATAGATTCAAGATATATCAGCTGAAAGATGCCAAACAAAACGAGAGACGAGGAGTCTGGAAACTCTGGAATAAGAAACGGGGATCCTACAAACCGAAGGCAGCGGGGCCCGGCCTGCCTCTTTTATAGACTTGGGGATGGCCCTAAGGGATGTCACGCACGAATACAACGGCGGTAGACAATAGGAAGGGAGACAAAGAAATAAAAGGGGCGTGGGGTTGTTCGACTTGAACGCACTCGGTCTGCATAGGGAATCAGCCACATCCCATTAGACGAAATGAGAAGCGAAGATCTAAACCGACTTGGGGTTTTTGTTGGTAAGCTATTAAAAATTGGGCACTATTGAAGTGAATTGGGGTTTGTATTGGTGAGCTATTAAAAAATGGACACTATTGAAGTGAATTGGGGTTTTATTGGAATGCTATTAAAAAATTGACACTATTGAAGATAGGAGAGGATGTGAGACATAAAACGGGATGGTTAGTTTCATGCGACTACTAGACCATCCGTATGTTTTATTAAGAAAAAGATCGACAGCGATCGTGGAGAGGAAGGATAAAGAGACGGGAGACGGGGGGCGGAGAGGAGGGGAGGAAGATGGGGGGATTCGTGGGAAGGGGATGGAAGATGGCAGACGGTAGATGGCGGATTGTTGCTCGTCGTCATCGACGCCCGTTTATCGAGGAGGAGCAAAGAGCCCAGCAAGTCCAAGGGCTGGCGAAGACGAGAACCAGAAGCAATCAAGGGCATGCCCCAATGGAAGCACTCCTGTCGTCCAGTCTATGTGCCGAGCCTCACGGAAAGTTGCGATGTATGCTCTCTCATACGTTGTTCTCCGTCCTAGGTGCTGTAAGCCCTCGTCTGTTTTTGCGTCATGTCAGTCTATGGTCACCCAGTCTGTGGTCACCCACGCAAACATGCTACCGCCGAAGACAAAGCAAATGCAGATGCGGCACGGAAAAGGGCAAAGCGATAAAAGACGGCTGCCGAGAAACGAGAGAAGCCCCCAGTTGTGGTTTCCGCTGAATCCTTGCCGTCTGTTCTGCCTCCACGACCGTATGAGACGGAGGCGCAGGACACTGGTGGTGTGGCTACGAATGGAGATATAGCCGGGGGTGTTCTACCGAGTAGCGACGGTCAAGCTCTGGAGCGTAAAAAGATGGAGAGAGCCGACTTCCTCCCCACGCTCAGTCCAGCTCTACCAGCCATCGAGGAGGAGAACGTAGCCGATGATGCTTTCCCCCTATCCACGATAACGATGACGACGGCGACAACGGCGACACTGCCGCGACTGGGAGACGGGTGCCGAATTTACGGCCGGCTAAAACAGGACACATTCCGTCCTGGACAGTCCTCTTCTCTGCCCACAGATACAAAACGACAGAGGCAAGGGCAAGGAAAAGGTCATCGACACAGTGCCCGGCCCACCGTCGCAGCTTCCACGGGATCTGACAGCCACAGAGGACAACCCTTTGCCCACGTCGCCGCAGACAGGAGAAGCTGTAATAAGCGTGCCCAAAGTGGCTCCAACGTGGCTCTGATGGTGAGCTATCAGGAGCCAGTGCAAGAGCAGGGTCCACGACACCGGCCAGAGTGGAGACGACGTCGACCCAGCTCCGTAGCAAGGTGTCCCAGCGCTTCCACACACTGGCGAGATCCGCCCGGCGGATGTTCCTTACGACGATGAACAAGCGCGTGTCCGTGCAGCAGTTGATTGGACCGCTAGCGGAGGGTGTAGAGGTAGCAGGCGAGGTGGGCGAAGCGGGCGGTGTGACCATGACGCTGTACTCCGTAGGCAGCTATGAGATGTAAGCCATGTGGAGCTTTTTTTCACTCCAAAGTTAGGTCTGTGCGTTATAGACATTGTTTTATTTTTGTTGATCCGCGGAGTCGATATACAATACATCGATTTTCTCACACACCTCACCGGAGGCGGACGGATAGCCGGCGGGGACGACCACCATGTCCGTCTCCCAAAAGTTGGACGCCACCTACGAGCCGAGCGTGAACGCAATCTCCATCCACCCGGCACCGGCCGTAAAGGAGGTCGTGTGTTGAGTAAAAGCCGGCAGTGCCTGGCGCCCGACGAGGTACACAGTCACGCGCTTCCAGGACGTACAGGCCGAGGATATCGGTGTCTCGCCGCGCCGGCGGCGCCGGCATCGTGGTGAGCGCGAACCCGGCGCTGATGCTCGACGAGTCCGTCCCTATGGAAGTGAACGCCGTCGCATACGTCATGCGGTACGACACACCGGCCACCAGCTCACCCTGTCGCTGAACGTGCCGCTGGCAAAGGCGCCGTTTGGGGAATGGCGTTGCCGTCCTCGCCGCGGCCGTGGATAAGGATATCGACTGATGCGAGCAGACGGCGCGGGGCGCAGGCAAGAGCATACTCTGCTGGCTGCAGAGCGTCAAGCCGAACGCCTGCTATGTCAAGCCGTTCCGATTTGTGGCCCATGCGTCGAGCAGGGCCAAATACGTTGTGCTGCTCAAACGCTTTGTGGCCATGGTCTTCCGCCTACCGTCTGCCCACCGATGTTGCCGACGCGCAGCAGGGATCCGCTTTCGGAAAAGCGCAGCTCGAGGCCCTCGCAGCGATTTGGGAGCATGCGGTGTGGGGGCAGGAGGATGCGATGGCACGCAGCTTCTGGCAAGCCGGGTCCGACGTAGCCACTTCCCGCGCTGGTGACGGTAGGCAGTCCCCACCAAACCCTTATTTTCACATCCTACATACAACACTCCTCGACACAGCGAAATGACTCGATTTCTGATAGACCCCTGACATAAAGCGAACTGGGGATATGGGTTGAAGTAAAGTGGATTGTCTAAAATGAATTAAAGTCGATTTTTGGACTTTTCTCAAATGAAGTAGACCAGCGTGGCACGGCGTTTTTATCTGATTCGAGAATGAAGTTTTGTCCAGTCTCACTCGCATGCTTGAGTAAGAAATTCGCAGATATTTTTATAAAAAAAAATAAAAAATCATTTTTCCGTCTTGGTGTGAGTACCGAGTGTTTCTCTTTCCATCGTTTCAGTAGTTACTTAAATCCATTTATCTGTACAAACAGTTGAGTAATACTTCGTATTCGTCTTTTGTCCAATCTAGCGGCGGGCAGCCCCGCTTCCTGAAAATAACTCTACACGGAGAAGCCCACAACGCGCTGTCGAGAGAGCAAAGCGCCATGCCACTGTGGACGAGAATCGAGGGCAAAAGTACAAAAAGGAGACCAGTCGCACTAGGCGCACAAACACCAACCAAATCCAATGCCGACAATGTCGATCGATGCAGCACAACCCCGCCCCAACCAACTTACGCGTTTCTGCTTCCTCGTCCCTTCTGTTCACCACGTCGGCAAACAGTGTCTTGACAGCGTAGTCGAGGATCTGATCCTTGGAAGCGCGTGCCATGCGTTGCTGGATCTTGTCGTGGTGCTGTCTCGTCAGCAGGGTCGATAACGAACCCCAAGGACGCAGCAGCTTGATCGAGATCGAACCAACGCGCGTGGATGAAAACGATTATATTCTTGGCCGAAAAGGCTGTCGCCGGCGCGCACAAAGACAAGGCTGCGGTAGGCTGTCCACGGACAGTAGCTACTCAAATAAGCATATAGTAGACGAACCAGCGATAGCCAATAGAAGGAGAGGGATGAAGAGGAAGCGAGCGGTGGATAAATCGGGATGGTGGGCATCATTTGTCATGCCATACTCACCAAGGTCACGGGCACACGTTCTGCCTTCTGCGGCTGCTGCTCTGACAGTGGCGGGTTCGTTGCAGGTATACTTCTAGAGCCGCATAGCTATCTCCGTCGTGCTACTGTTGGTGCTGATGCAGGTGCCGCGAGCCTCAGTTCTCATTTTGCGTGCGGTGGTGGCTGCAGCAGCAGGCGACTCGTCGGTGGTCGTTAGTTGGGCAGGCCCCGAAACCGCAGAGGCGGCTATGTTGTAGCAGGCCGCCACGCCCTAATAAAAAAGTCGTGACCGGCAAGGAAAATAATGCGTGACCAATGTAAAGACGAGAGTTCTTGGTATAGGCTTTATTTTTACGAGAAAAGGGATAAATAAAGCGATAAATAAAAAAAGTAAAAGTGAGGAACGTAAGAAAAACGCGTTATTCGTCTCTGACTCCTTTCACTCCTTTCTTATTCGTTCTAACTTTGTTTATTTACTAAAATAACGCCATTTTTTTCCGAGCACCCTTACACCCCCCTCTGTAGTTACATCTGTTCAGCCCCTAATACAGATTATGTAGTTTTACTTTCTGGTGTGATTTGAACGGTGAGAGCACATACGATAGTCAAAATAGGAAATAAACGGTGGGAGGGGCAGCTGAAAGAATATTTGGAAACGAGAGGTGGGTGGGGTTAGCACTGATCCAGTGATTGTGGCGGATGCAGTGGCAACGTGAGGAGAGAAGGAGAAGAAAACAAGTCATTAAAGAGCTGCGGGGAGTATCCATATTGAAAAAGACGAAAACTGAAGCCTATAAATGTTGCGCGTTGGTGCACACCGCGGCTAGTTCGTGATACTAGGCGGCGGAAAGGTTGACGAAAGCATAAAGGGTCATGAGACTTTGTGAAGGCATTGAGATGCGATGAGCAATCAAGAGAGAAGATAATAGAGTGAATTCATTGTTGAGAAAGAAGAGGACCTGTAGTGCGGCATTGGGATGCCGCGTCACAGTGTGGCACGTGTACTCGGACTCAGGGGCAGTCCCGTACGTAACAATAAATATTCAGAAGTAAACGTGAAAATTGAGAAATAAGGACGTACGTATTTTTGGAAGATCTAAGGGAGCGAAACAAACATATATAAATATTCAGGATGGGAATGGAAATGGGAATAGAACAAAATAAGAAAAAGAGAAAGGTGAAAGGAAAGAAAACAAGCTTGTATTTAGCAGTCTTAGATTGTTGTGACAGCCTTTATCCTATCGTTTTCCATCACAGGCTGGCAAAGTAACTTTCTTGCAGCAACGAAAACAATGGAAGCATTGCTCTTTTTCTTTTCCTTTTGGTGGGTGCTCTCTCATAACCTACGCGATTGTACTGCACCTTCAGAATATTATAGCGAAATCGAATGTCAAGAAGAAAAAAATATGTTGCTTCATGTGAGTGCCGATTGAAATGAAAAAGGAACAGCAGTGATGATTGAGCAAAATAGCAATGCCTCGGTTGAACACGACCGTCACGCTCATTCCATGTTCACATTTAGTTTTGACTTTGTGGTTTGGCAAGCTTTTGACTTTGTCATTGTTTTCCGTGTCTTCCATCTCTCGTTATCTTTTCCCTTCTTTCCCCCATTTTCTTTCGTGTCGTTCCTATGTCCCCGCGGCCGCTTGGTAGAATGAGATATCTCACGAGCCACGAGCCCCGGCCACAGCTATGATTATTTTCAATGTGAGAAAGCGGTTCGCTACCCGGCTCGTCTGGTCATCAGGGGGATATATTATTCCACGGGCGTTATCACAGAACTGGATACGGACACGGACAAGGATACGGTAATTATACGACGCACAGGCACAGGGACATATGGACACAAAAAATGAAGAAAACAGAAAAGAAAAAGGATGTCAACGGAAGTATCGACGAATGGGAACACCAGTTTGTTATGAATTCTGTATGTATATGAGAAACCACACAAAAACAAAATAGCCAATCTATCACCATTTTCAAGTCGTCGAGACCCTCGTGTTATGCATATTCTCTTTCTTTTCTGTTTCTCTCCCATCCGTTGGTTTCTCCACTGTTTCCCCCTCCTTCCTGGCTGCTTGCTGTTCCTTTTAACATAGGCTCTTGTCCTCCTTCCCATTTCTGCCCTCACACTCATACTTCAACTCGTTAACACCCCCCACCCCCCTCTCCAGGTTAGCCTTCAGCTCCACCGTTTTAGCGATCAACACCGCGTCCAGCGCCACGCCCCAGATCGTTCCTTTGCCGTTTTCGACGCCCACTTCCTGTTGGATCTGCTCCACCTCGCGCTGCAGCTTGCGTAGAATATTGTTTCCCCTGTATACGTCGTCCGGGTGCGCCTTACACCACCGCGTGTACGGGCTGGATGTCGATTAGTATGCGGCGTTACCGAAGGATATGGTTACCAAGGTACTTTCCATAAGAGAAAGAGTCTCTGCTGGGTTATCCGGCTGTTGGAGGGGGCCTTGTTCTAATAAGACAATGAGTGTAACGGCCAAACAATAGTTAACACGTATAATGGATGTGGTGACTGTATGTAATGAGGGCACAAGAATGCAAGTTCATGTAGGCCTGTATTTTAGACAATCAGTAGCGACGGAGTCTTCTATCTAGGTTGATGAGGAGGAAGCTTTAGTCTATACATCCAGTGTACATCATTCGTGATTGAGGCTTTCTGAATGATGTTGAATAAGGTTTGTATGGGGCACAAGCGGCATAGGCAGTACAAGGAGTACAGGGGGTACAGGTAGCACACGGAGTATTGGAAGGTATACGAGTGCACATCCAGTAAACAAGGTAGACCAGGGATGGTACAGGTGTACATAGGTGCACCTCTAAAGAACGAAATTCTCAATAAGGATTTCCGGTTTGTATATTAGGCTGAAATTCAAATTAGCATATCCTATCTCTCGCCTCGACAACTACCGAGCTCCGTTCACCTGCAGTCATCGAAGTATTGTGGCAAAGGGAAAATGTGTTCCGTATATTTGCGGGGTGGCTTGAAGAATATGCGGGACGTGTTAACTTTGTTTTGAAAAAAAAAAAAAATAACGACATGAAACGAAATGAAAGATTTTACAACAAAAATATCGTCAAAACGTGTCACAGAGATTTACGGTTGTTGGTAGTGTTGATGATAGAAATAATGGACCCATCAAATGAAATATTATTCTACATCACCACGTACATTGTATTATTGTCATAACGAGGTTTCTCAAAACATCTCAGACACAGCGTCATCCGTTTCCGCTGAATAACATAGTAGTAGTGACGAAAGTGGAATGTTTCTTTTTTGAACAATTCCAAAGCAAACGATTTGAATGGTATAATGGTTAGGTTAATAAGCTTCGCACATCGCAAAAAGGAATCATTCCGCAGTTGCATCCTTCGCCCATCCCTACAGTAGAGCGAAAATGGCGCGTGGTCGTGTGCCGTCTTTCTGGTTCTGTGAAGACGAAGCTACTCACAGAGTGAGGTCTGTTACAAACTACTGTACGCTGACGCCCGGGCAGCCACACTTAGCAGAAAATGTATGCCTCAGGCGAAGAAGAAAGAAAGAAAGAAAGAAGGAAACGAAAAAAGAAGAAGGGAAAAGACCGGCTAATCCCAAAAGGGACGTCTACGAGTGGCCGTGCAGGGTGTATCCGGGACCACACACAGCCTACCTCACTTTGTCAACACACCTTGTCGATCCTTCGACCCCCCTGGTCGTGGAGAGAGGCGGACACCGGCAGCTCGCGCGTCCAGAGTGACGGCGTTGGCCGCCTCCGCCCTCTGGTACACGACAACGTGGTTGGAAAGGAAAAGGAGGGCTGGTTGGATTCCTGGGGGTGGGCGATGACAGGGGGGACGGGCCCGATGGGAAGAACAAAAAGGTGTGGAGACCGGGGCAAGCGAGCGATAGCGAAAAGGAGAAATGAGATGAGTGAGATGGGGAGGGAGACGAAGAGAATGGACGAGAGAGGATGCGTGACGGTGAGAGGAGAGTGGTGATGAAGACGGTATCACTATCTCCAACGTTGTCCGTCGCCTTATCCGTCACCCACAGCCCGCCTTATCGGCTGGGCATTTCTAGGGAAAGGAGAGCCAAGACGGTGCCCGGGCACTTTCATAAAGACGGAGACACAGGAACATATGAACACATGGGAGGATAGGACAGACGAGGAGACGTCGAACCTCGAAAAGTGGAGTATCACAGGCGTGGTCGACTCTCCGTTTTCCTTGGTAGCCAATGGCGGCGTCCGGATGTGGTGCGTTAGCCTTATCTATGGGGAACGAGGGCGACTCCACTCCCGCTTCCAAGAAAGCCCACCCCCATATCGTGATAAACGACGGGCGGGGGCATGGCCAATGGTAGAAAAAGAAGAATCGGGTTCGAGGTACGAAGTATGAGGTACGAATAGAAACGCCCGTCTTTTATCTTATCTGGCGGACGTTTAATGTGGGCGTTTTTGCGGGCACATTTTGAACGTTTTCCATCAGTGTGGACTCGTATGGAGTGACTTCAGCGACTTGTGGTCCCTTTCTTATCTACGG
Organism: Sporothrix inflata; assembly: GCA_021396225.1. Classification (NCBI taxonomy): domain Eukaryota; kingdom Fungi; phylum Ascomycota; class Sordariomycetes; order Ophiostomatales; family Ophiostomataceae; genus Sporothrix; species Sporothrix inflata. Next base: position 22,534 of record WNYF01000115.1, on the reverse strand, counting down.
TCTCCGTCCCCCAATTTCCCTTCCATTAACTGAGGGTCGAGAGGGTCTTCCGTCTGCCCGTCTGGAGAACGTTCTCCATACTCGAATATGACTCCGCAATTCGAGATGAATTTGGAGACTTTCATCACGATCAAAACAAAAGTGTCGTCATTGATGCGTTTGGTACCTTTCGCGAGGAAGAATTGACAAAGAAAACAAGTAGAATAAACCGAGATTTTCACTCGTGTCTGTAGGAAACGCCGCATATAGATCTATCATCTCTTTATTCTGTCCCGTGCGATTATACAAAATCATCCTAGACTGCCAGAGAGACAATGCGACTCACTCGCTAACCTATTCTTAATGCAGCTACCATGTCTCGGCGGACGCCACTATGTGTATTCACCCTCACAACGCCTTAATATTTGTTTTTGATTTCCCGCAGTGATGCCAAGGACCTAATTATCACGAACAGACCTCGCTCTTGGGATGCCGTTATCCACCTTGTTATCAAGACGGGCCGTGGAGAGACCGTGGAGAGACGGCAGATTGCTTCTTCATCATGGCCTCATCATTATGGTGACCTGTATGCGGCTTCATCTCTTCATAATTTTACGGTTAGTCTACGGCGTGGCCAAGAAACGATGAGGCAAACTTGGATGGAGATAGACAATATGAATGCTGGCGAGACAAAAACGCTGCCAAGCGGTCGAGACCAATATTGGACGTCCGTACGACGTACATCTTAGTGACGCGTGGTTTTTTACTTATGTTCTTCTTTCTTTTTTTCCCTCGCTATTTTACATCATCCCTTTCTCATACGTCGTAGAGCTCGGCAACATAACGTTGAATTAAACACGGCACTGTCCGTGTCTGAAGGATCCATGCTCTGTGCTCCTCTTTCATTGAGGTCCACCCATTGGACAGGCCGGGGTGATCCGAGCTTGCTGCTCTTTGGGTATCCGCCCACTTGGAGACTCAGTCTCCGCTCTCCGCCAGGCGTAGCTCCCATCACATTACATGAACGTATCGAGTCAGGCGGGATAAAGAAATCAACCAAGAGGCTGATAGCCGGACCATCCCCACACACACCAAAACGGTAAGCCACCAAAAAAGCAAGCTACCAAAAAGAAGAGTGACCCGTACGAGGCGCGGAACCCAGCGCTGCCAACGGTACGAGACCTGGACCCTGGACCTCGCAGCGGCTAGTACGACGTTCCTTGAAGGCCCAAGCTTGCTGTCAGCTCAAAATTTAGAGTGCTCCAGATCGATCATGTCGTCCATTTCCTTTAGACAACCCACACCACCTTCACCAGGCGGCATGGCCGTGCTCCGTGCACCGCGGTCGACAAGAAGGCTACGAGTGCGCTGAGCCCGGCGCGCCTCGCTTGGGAGACGGAGTCCTCCATTGTGCGAAGGGTGTACAGAGTAGGATTGGAAGAAAAAGAAAGCAACGAGAAAAAGATGCATCCTTTCTAGCGAAAGACTTTTTTTTTTCTCATACCGGAGCTATGCACTGCTACTGTAGCATTTTCTCTCTCCGGTCTGGCCAAATTCAGCCTCGTGGGCTGAAGGCTTTTTTCTGTTGATTTTTTTATTTCTCACGATATCATACTTTTGCTTCAAATATGTCTACGGTTCCGAGCGACTCGACGACGGCAGTCTCCGCCGCCATGGATCCCTCCATGGCATCGCTTCTCACAGCACTGTAAGTCAACAGACAGTATGGACACAAACAATTAACAAAATATCTAATGTGAGATGCTCCTCGTACATTATATTTACACGTGGCGTGTAAACAATGGTATTGAAACGCATTTTATATTTCAATTAATTCAATTAATTCAATTAATTTGAGTTCTTCGGTGCCATTCGTGATCATCAGCTGCGATGTACAAATGTTGTCTAAATTTTTGCACGGGTACGACGTACCTCAGCAGCAACATCTCACACCCACACTTGCCTGCCGCTCTGCACGGCGATCGCCCATCGGCGGCCCTCGTTTTTCTGCTTGTCTGGGGCCGAGGGCGTATCGAATGGTGCAGCGCTCAAGTGGGGTAAGTAGACGTAGCAGCAGACACTACAGAAAGGGGAGAAGGCGGATTCCGGGTTCGGGTTGTTAGCCTAAAGGATTTTTCTCTTTCTACACCCTCTCCTGCACGAGGCTGGGCCAGTCCTTTTCTTTCTTCTTTTTCGTCTTTTTTTTTCCGCGCTAGCGTTTTTTGCTCGTCGTTTGTATGTGTAATTGTGTCGAGTCCGATTGACAAGCACCTCCCACTCTTTCCTCTTTGAGCCCACTCTTTTTTTAGTGGGCCCCCGTTGTTTCCGTTGCGGCATGTGCGTTCTGTGCAGCAGGAGCTGCCCGCCTGCCGCCGCCCTTTGCTCTTTCCCTTTGACGTCGCCCGCGCCAGGGCCTGGGCCCGCAATTTTTAGCTTCTGGCGGCCCTGGTTCTCTGTGCTGTGGTTTGCTGGTGATAATGACACACGCTCGTGAAAATCAAAATCCTTGGACTGTTCTTGGCAGATCAGAAAGTCGAGCAACCCGGACAGCATCCAGCCCATTTAATCCAATGCATCCCGGGTCGACTGCTTCTTCTCGTCGACATCCATGTATATAACACGCCCGTGGCCCCCGTCTTCGTTTTGGATTGACTCCTCTTGAAGAAACAGAAAGAGCATCCCTCTCATCCATCGACAACCATCGCCCCTTCCTCATTGATCGGCATCGGTCTTTCCTCCAATCGACCACACCCTCTCTTTCCTAATTGGGTCGCCCACTCGGTCCTTCCACTTTCGACTCATTCTCTCTTCTCCTCGTTCATCCTCTTTCATTTTTTCCTCATCTCCTCCTTTCTCTTCTCCTCCACATATTCACATCCCCAACTCCAATCCTCACAATGGATGAAGATCAGGGCCCGGCCCAGATCGTGCCCACCAAGGGCCCCGGCTTCTCGGCCAAGGTCAGCAGCGCCGGCCGCACCCTTAAGCACACCCTCTTCACCCGCGACGGCCTGCTCGGCGATTACGACTATGGCTTCCTCTTCCGCCCCAACCTGCCCTTTATGAAGGCCTCCAAGTTGGCCTCGCCCTTCTTCGGCCTCAATGACCACATGCCCGTCCTGCTCGCTGTCCTTCTCGGCCTGCAGCACTCCCTGTCTATGCTGGCGGGTATCATCACCCCGCCCCTCATCATGGCCGGCGCCGGCGGCGGCAATCTGGTGGCCGACCAGCAGCAGTACCTCGTCTCGGCCGCCCTCATTGTGTCCGGCATCCTGTCGCTCATCCAGATCACCCGCTTCCGCATCCGTGGCACGCCTTACTACATCGGCACCGGCCTGATCTCCGTCGTCGGTATCTCCTTTGCCATTATTCCTGTCGCCGAGGGCGCCTTCAAGCAGATGTACGCCAACGGCTTCTGCCCGTCCGCCGAGGACGGCACGCCGCTACCCTGCCCCGACGGCTACGGTGCTATTCTCGGTACTGCCGCCGTCTCCGCCCTCATCGAAATTCTCATCTCGTTCATCCCCTCCAAGGCCATGCTGCGCATCTTCCCGCCCATAGTCACCGGCCCCACCGTCATGCTCATCGGCGTCTCCTTGATCCAGTCTGCCTTTAACGACTGGGCTGGCGGCTCCGGTCTGTGCAGCGCCGCCGACCCCATCGAGTTCTACGCGCTGTGCCCGGACATCACCGCGCCCCACGCCCTGCCCTGGGGCAGTGCCGAGTTCATCGGCCTGGGCTTTTCCGTGTTTGTCAGCATCATCCTGTGCGAGCGCTTTGGCTCGCCCATAATGAAGTCCACCTCGGTCGTCTGGGGCCTGCTCGTCGGCTGCATCATCGCCGCCGCATGCGGCTACTTTGACCGTTCGGGTGTTGACGCCGCCCCCGTCGCCTCGTTCGTGTGGGTGCACACGTTCAAGCTGCAGATCTACGCACCGCTTGTCCTGCCCATGCTCGCCGTTTTTATTATTTGCGCGTGCGAGGCCATTGGCGACGTCACCGCGTCCTGCGACGTCTCGCGCATCGAGGTCTCGGGTCCCATTTACGAGAGCCGCATCCAGGGTGGTGTGTTGGCGGACGGCATCAACGGCGTGCTGGCCGCGCTCATGACCATCACCCCCGTGACCACGTTCGCCCAGAACAACGGTGTCATCGCCCTGACCCGCTGCGCCAACCGCAAGGCCGGCTACTGCTGCTGCGCGTTCTTGATTATTATGGGCATCTTCTCCAAGTTCGCCGCCGCCCTCGTCGCCATCCCCAGCTCCGTCATTGGCGGAATGACTACGTTCCTGTTTTGCTCCGTCGCCGTCTCGGGTATCGCCATCATCACCCGCGGCATGCCCTTTAACCGCCGCAACCGCTTCATCCTGACGGCCGGCCTGGCGCTGGGCTACGGCGCGACCCTTGTGCCCACCTGGTTCTCGCACGTCTTTACCTACGCCGGCAACAACAAGTCGCTCGCCTCGTTCCTCGATGCCATTGTCCTGGTGCTCGAGACCGGCTTTGCCGTCACCGCCCTGGTGTGCATGCTGCTCAACCTAACGCTGCCCGAGGAGATTGACGACATCAACGAGAGCGCCATCCCCGCCGACATGCCCGAGCCTGAGATTGTCGTCATGGGCGCCACCGCGGCCCCGTCCGCGTCGGGCAGCCACGACGTCACCAAGGGCGACGAGAAGACGGCTTAAGCCAGCATGGATATTGTTTTTGGGTTTCATTTTGCATAGATTGATGACATGATTTTTGTTGAAGAGTTTGAGTTCGATGGTGACCTCCTCTTGCATTTACGTTTTTGTTTTGGCTACTTTTTATTCATTTTCTGGGAGATACCTTTTTTGTTGTTGTGCGGAATAAACATTTGAACATTTTTGATTCACAATTCTTGGACCAGCTTGAAAATTTTGAGTGCATGCGACTGCCACTGGAACTACAACGCTATGGTGCCCGAAATGCCCGGACGCCTAATCTTACTTTTCCCCGACTCCATGTCTTGGCATCGACTGTCGCGCATAAGGTTAAACTTTGGGACCCCAACGACTAAGGCTCTGCGGCGCAGCATCGTCGGTCGGGCAAAAGAGAGTCAATCTATTTCCTCCGGAGAGGCAAGGCCGATGGGATGGCACAACCTTTTCTTTCGAGTTTGTGCTCCTTTTCACTTTTCAGGTTTCTACAGTTCTGCAGTGGCCAACTCCACCGACGCCTGTTCGATTCCAAGCATCCGACGCATCGCCGCCTTACTTGGGAGATCTTGGCTCCAATTTCGCAGCGCTTCCTACGCCAAGATCGCCATGAACACCCGCTCTTGGCGCGTCAGAGCCTCTCCGCTTTTAAAAGGTTGTTGACGCCCATTTGCGCCACACTCTAAATTCGACAGCATTTCGAAAGTTCGTCCACACACAACAATGCGGCTCTTCTCGTCAACATCGCCAACGGTCCTGCTCGCCGGCCTCGCCGGTCTGGCCGGCACCGTCCAGGCCAGCATCTCCAACCGCACCATCCAGTCGGTCCAGCCGGCCCAGGCTGTCAACATCACCCTCACCTACCCGCGCAGCGAGGCCTACAACACCTTCGGCCGCCTCCCCATTATCTTTTCCATCTCCAACCCGCAGTACGCCGTCTGGCTCAACCCCCGCATCGACTTTGCCATTGCCAAGTACGGCGGCGACTACCCCTTTGAGGGCCAGTGCCCGGTCTATGTCGACGCCCGCAACTTTACCGTCGACCTCACCAAGGTCAACCTCACCGCGCCCACGACGCCCGACCCGCTGTACGTGTACGCCTTCTTCGACTGCCTCGACTACCAGCTCGGCGAGTGGTACCTGTCGTGGACCGTCCACACCGGCCGCGCCGCCGCCAACGCCACCGATTTTCAGTACGACAACAACGTCACCGACAGCGGCGGCTTTGTCTTTGCCACCGTGCACAGCGGGGGGCGCGCCATTGACCTTGTGGACGGCACGAGCGACGCGTCCTGTGACAGCGTGCCGTACGCGCACGAGTTTGATGTTGCAGGCATCGCCGAGGGCTCTTGCAGCGGGTCCATCACGGACTTGCCTGGGTGTGCCGTCGTCGCCAACGACACGGGCGCGTCGGTCGCGGCAGCCGTACCCGCACCGCCGGCAGACAGCACCTGCGGCGGCAGCGTCAATGCGTCCATGGCGGAAATCATCAAGAACACACCACGGTTCATGGGGACGTGCCCCGTCCTTCCGATTGCCCACGTCAAGTGCCCGCCCTCCTTGACGGTTCAAGACATGGGCAGTGCGACGCTGCCGTCGCCGACCCAACCCGGTACTAAGTCAGGCGCCGTTCCACGGATGTCTCCGGGGAGTGTATCTACTGTGTTAGCTGTCGTTCTGGGGGTGGCCGTCGGCATCACTGTGTTTTAGGACTTGGGAGGTAGAAGTTAAATAAAAAGTACATGAAGCAGCCGAAGCGAGCTAGGGAAACCACTTCAATTTCTGTATATAATCCAATATAATAGCTGTACAATGCAACGGCCTAGGAGAACAATAGCCCGTATATCGCTGGTCACCGTGTATGGAGGAATGCATGATAAAACAAGACGATACAATAAAGAGACGAATGCACAAATGCACAAGTGCATACATACTACACACACCAGTGCACATGCTCTCACATGCTCACATGGTGTCCCTTTTCTCCTCCTCCCCGTCCTCTGGCCCCCAATTCCGCACCCTTCTCCACCGGAAATACTGCTCCACCGCATCTTTGTCCCGGATCCGCTCCCGCATCCTTTTCATGGCGTACAGGTCCGTCTCGACGCACGACGTCATGTGGTGACTCTCGCACCATCCCTCGGTGCCCTGGACTGGTAATGTGGTGCCCAGCGGCGCGCACGATTCAAAATCGATGAGCACGGGCTGGCCGTCGGCGCGCACCATCACATTGGCCGGCTTGACGTCGTTGTGTGCCAGGCCGAGGCCGTGGAGAAACGAAAGGGCGGCGTCGAGCCGGTCGAGGACGATGTCGACGTCGAGGTCGCGGAACGCGGGTGCGTCGGCGTCGTAGTCGGCCAGGCAGCGCTCCACGCGTTCGAGGACGATGCCCGTGATGCGCTTTGTCGTTGGGTACGGGGTGGCACCCGTCCCCTTCGAACCGTTCGAACCGTTCGAACGGTCCGAATGGTCCGGCACCTCAATCACCCGGCAGCCGAGGTAGCGCACAATGTTGGGGTGTGGGTGCTGCCTCGACAGACGCTCGTACATGCGCACCTCGGCGGCCCAGCGCTCGGTCTGCGGATCGATGGGGCGGATCAGGTCTTTAATGTACACCGCATCGTTGTACAGGTGCGCGTGGTCGATCGCTACGGTCAGTCCGCCCATCGCGGCGTCGTCGGTATTGGTCGCCGGGTCGTACGGCAGGCCGAGCGTGGCCGGGTCGACTTGGACCATGGGCCAGCGCCAGGGTTGCCGCCCGTCGTTATCGCGGGCGACAAAGAGGGCGCCGTTGAGCGTATAGTAAAACAACAGGTGGCCGTCGTACTTAAAGTGCCCGCTGTCGAAAAACACCGTGCGCGGGTCGCGGGCTGCGGCGATCACGGCCGCCTCTATTTCTGGGCGCCAAAGCATCCAATCCAGCTCCTCGAAGGTCATGGATGCGAATATGTCCTTGTCGTCGGTGGGTGTGTTGTCGGGCGTCTGGTACGATTCGGCTTGGGCCTTGTCTTGGGCTTTGTCTTGCACCTGGATCGTTTTGGCCGTGCTGATCGCGGCCTTGCCCGTATCGGCCTTGTCAATGACCGTTTGAGCTTTTTGTGACAAAGGCGAGATTGGTTAGTGAACGAATCGAAGAAATCGGACGAATCGAGCAAATTGTACTCCGTACACTGTATACATTGGCAATACGGGGCTGTCTTCCTTTTCCCGAGTGACATACCTTTCTTTTTGCTTGACGCTCGCGTGGTTGGGGCCATTTTTTTCGTGATGCAGAGCCGCAGAGAGCGAAAATAAAATAGGCTAATGAAGGCCACCCAAAACGCAGACGGTGGAATGGGACGGGTATGAGAAAAGAAAACGGAGCGGGTCGCTGGAGATGCTGAAGAAGATGGCCAAAAGCAGGACAACGCTGTTTGTAAAGCCCTTCTTGGGGACCGCCTGGTATTTGTAGAGCAGAGAGCGGAATGTGAGGCAAGAGGATGAAAACAGGGGCGATAGGAGTGAGAAAAAGGAGGGACAAAAGGGCAAGGCAAGAAAAAGATAAAAAGAATAAAAGAGGCCGAATTATGCGTGAACGGCAACACCGACGAAATTCCGTTTGCGGTTTTAAAATGTTGATGCCACTTTATCCCCTCTCCCACATGAAAGACGTAGCGCAGTTATTTCTGTCGTTTCTGTTTTTCTTTCATTGCCCTCCCTTTCAACGCTGTTAGGTGCAATTTTGGCAGGGGTGCAAGGGGTGGTCATCGGAACAAAGAGAAATAACAACAACCACAGAAAAAGAAAAAGAATAGGGCAACGGAAACGGAAACGTGTTGGAATAAGAAAAGAGTGTTGGGAGATTAAAGGGTAGTCGCAATCTGGCGTACTGTTTTCATCACATCTGCCTGTGTCACGGCGAGCTGGTCGACACCAAATCAGACAAAAAAAGAGAGGTTATAAAAACGTTGATAGAAAAGAGTGGTGAGAGGATGTATCATTTTCGTACACAAACAGAAACCGCACATTACGATTGGGCCGCAGAAAAGATCATTTTCGTTGCCTATGCACCGTTCACTGTTCACCGTTCACCGTATATTGCGGGCGGGAAAGGGGGGGAAAGGGGATAGACGAAGGTGGTAGGCTGCCCGCGCCAAAAGGAGCTGCCCGCTTTCAAGCCACGATCCCTTCTCATCTTGTCAGTCGTTTATCATTTTGACAGCTGGCCATTTCAGAAAGGCGACTGTCTGACGGTGAGTCGGCGCGGCCGACGAACGAGAGAGACACTGGACGGCTGGAGCGTGGTTTTCTTCCTCACGTCTCTCACATCTCATGTTCTCACTATCCATTTGCCACCCACCCCTTTTTTTTTGTCCCTCTCTCTCTCTCTCCTTCACGTAAACGGGATGAAAACGTCGGAATATAAGAGATGACATGTTCACGGGAGACAAGAACTCCACGGCCCCTATACCGCCCAATGTCAGAGTGTTTTTCGTGTCCAGAGAGATGCCGTGCGAAGAAACTAACGGTGTGCAAAAATGAGCAGGGTTAAAGGGGGAAATGACGGACACGGCGAGAATATCTGCTTCTTTTTTAAGCGCCGTGGCGACGAGGGGCAAGGCCGTCGCGCGATATATAAGACGACCCCCTTCGCTATCTCTGCTGGTCCGTTGATTGTACCAGACGCACATTACGCCTCCTTTCCACCTTGTCTTTTCTCCAACGCTCATCGTACCTTTTCGTTCTTCTCATCTTCCAGCTCACTTCCAACGGATCGGATCTGTGACCTCCATTTTGCCTTACCACGGATCAAAATGTACGTTTGAAGCCTTCCCACTTTTTCTCCTTGTCTACATACTGATTCATTCCTCTTCTCAGGTGCACCGCCAAGGTCTCCAAACTCGTTTCGGTCCTGCCCAGCGGCAAGATCGCAATTTGTCATAAAGACGAGAAGGTCCTGTGCCAAAACAAACGCTGTCCTCAATTCCAGCGCTTCATGGCCTATATGAAGCGGAACAAGATGCAGCAGATTGCGGACACGCAGGACACTGTCACCGAGGGCGCCCATACCAGCCTTTCCAACAACAACGGCAATGGCGCCCAGGACTAGACCCCAAAGCGCATAGAGAGGGAACCGACGTACAGCCATGCATGCGATACCACAAGCGGATCAAGTTCGAAGACAGCTACAAAGACAGGGCAGAGTGGACGGAGAACATACAAGGGACACACGGGGAGGGAAAGACGTGTGGAGGGGGGAGGGGGGAGGGGGGCTTTTTCTGTCTTAGGGTTGCTTTTGTAACAACTTTCATTATTTTTGGTTTTATTTTTCAAATTCGATTTAAGCTATCCGCATCCTCGCATTTTGCTTCTACCACGAGCGCCGCCATGGTCGATCCTCTGTAGGTGTACGGTGCACGGCGTACGCCCATGAGATGGATAACTCCGACACCACCTAGGGTCCCTGCAACGGGTCCATCGCGGACGCTGACCTGCCCGGGAGTGCCGTCGTCGCCAACGGCACTCGCTTGGCCGTAGTAGCGTGCGTGCCTACACCGCCCACGGACAGCAACTGCAGAGGTGCTGCCAATGTGTTTGTGGTGGCCATCATGAACCACACGCCGCGGTTGGGTAATGCGACGCTGTCCGCGCCCACACATGCCGGGACACCAGCCGGTGCTGTACGACACTTTTCGCCGGCGAGTGTTTTTGCCTATTCAGCCGTCGGTTTAGGGACTGATCTTTGTCTGCTATGATTAAGGTTTCGGGTTTTTGTTGCGTGGCTGCAAAACAATAAAAGTACATAAAAGGTCCGATGCAAGCAGCGGAAACATGGACTATCTTCAGTACATAGCGTAAGATGGCATCAAACAACACAACATCCGAGACGACGGGAATATAAGCAATGCAACGGCAGCTCCTATATCTGTAACAGAACATGTTCCTGACATAATAGATACACTATCCCGATGTCACGCGTCCAGTGTCCCATCCGATCACTGGTAGTCGACGGTCGCCTTGGTGGCTGCCATGGACTGCGCTGCGGCAGCCTTGGCCTTGTCCAGAGCCTCTTTTGCCTCCATTTTAGCTACCAAATACGCTGCCGTGTCGGATGGCGAGATGCTCTTCATCCAAGTGCTCCACTGCCAAACCCGGTTGCTGGAGACTGCACTGGCAGTTATATTAGCCAAGAAAACGAGTTGCTGGACGGCTTCGGCCGAGCTCTGAACGGCGCTCTTGGCAAGAAGCGAGGAAGCCTTGAAGTCAATGTCCGGATCGTCTTCAGACACAAAGTCTGACCATGTCTTCTTTGCAACAGCGACTTCGCCGCGAACACGGTTCAGGTTCTCGACAATTCGTCTAGTTTCCTTGCGCCAGCCAGCCCGTCCTGACTTGGTGAACTTGTGGAGGGCACGAACAGTTGCGTCGGCTGCATCGTGCATATGTTGCGTCTCATCCGACACGTTCCACCAAGCGTCTGCCATTTCCGCTTCTTCTTCCGTGGGGCTCGTCTTCTTGGATGAGTGGGACAACCCTTGGGGATTCCACAGGGGTCCCAAATTAGCCACAGGCTTCACGGCGTACAAAAGTGCTCGGCGGGCCATGCGGACCGTATTAGCCATAGCTGGAATAGCTTCCAGAAGCTCTTGTACGAGCAGGTCGGGGATTGGCGTGTAAGGAGGCTCGCGTGTCCTCGCCCAGACAGCCACGTGCTCGGCCGCATTGACTGCATGAATGTCCGCCTCTGCGACTCGGTATGCGGCATGGATAACCACATCAAAGCTCCCAGGCCGTTCACCTGACGCGGTTATGGCCATAGGGTGGTAGGAGTTCGGAAGGCTGGTCTGCGGAAGCGGCTCGAATTTTGCGTCGGGCGGTGGAATCGGCGTGAAAAGCGCAGCGGTTAGATCGGTACCCTGCCACCACGAGGTGGTCATAGACGGGATCAAGGCTTCGGACATTGTCGACGTGCGCTGGTGTTCGTACGTCTCGTCTTCGTGTCCGGCAGTCGTCTCGGGTGGAGTGAAGACACCTGTAGTCAGATCCTCCGTTTCTTCCGTGTCGGTTTTTATGTAGTCTTCCAAATATCGCGGTTCATAAAACCACCTGAGCCCACCAGTTTCACCACGTGATTCCGGTGCTGGTAGGGACGGCATCGTAGGTATCGGAGAAAGGAGGTGGTGGTCCAGGTGGTAAGTGATATAAGAACATTGTAGGAAAGAGGACATGTCGGAGGTGAGGAAGGTAAGGGGGGAGACGGCATTAAAAAAAGAGAGGCAAAATGGTTAACAAGCGAAATGCAAACACTGAGAAGGGCCTATTGCCTGAACAACAACAAACAGATTTAAAGAGGGAAGGAAGACCGTCTGGTGCCCACCAGACCACACATATTCACTCAACGACATTTTTGTGCAAATTTTGAGAGGAACACGATATGAAAACAAACAACAAGAATACTGAAAATAAGAGGAAGCGAAATAAAGCAAATTAATAAGATACAGTGGGACGTTTTCATATTCTGATTTTGTTTATCAACTGCCAAGGCAATCATCAAATAACTTGTTTTCTTTTTCTTTTTTAGTAAATACAAACTTGTAATTTCTTATTTTATTTTTATTTCAGTCTTCCGAACCAAAATATTCAAAATATTGAAGGTGTTGACTTTTGAGTCAAAAGACTCCCATGAGTCTGTGAAATCAAACGACCGTGGAGATGAAGAACGTCGACGATGTTGTTGCCTTCCATCACCAACACGTGACCAGTATAGACATGGCCGAAAGTGGTTAGCGCCATCTGCAATAACTCGCAGCTGAAGGAAAGAACGGGGCGCGCCCGCGGGAAGGAGCGTCCGTCGCGTTGTGTGGGTGGTTGTTTTGCACGCGTCCATCGTCGCTCGCCCACTTTGGCTTCAATTTCACCTCGCACGCCTTACACCTCCGACCTGAGGTTCCCGCCTCACCCCACGCTCCACGCTGCGAACAGCGCCGCCATCCCGCGTCGAACCGCGCTGCATCGCGTCATCTGCAAGCTTTGCACCACTGCCGGTCCACGATGGCGGCGTCCACAGCCGGCGGCGTCGAGCTCGAGGTGGACAAGCATCTCAAAATAACGCCTGTCCAACCACCACCAGTGCCACCAAAGGCAGCGGTGCCAGCGACGGCAACAGTCCCTGTGGTCGCAATTGACAGTGTGCTGCCAGCCCTGAGCGACAGACGATCCTCGACCTCCTCGACGCCGTCCGCGAATACCGTCCCAAAACAAGCCCCTCCCAACGTACCGACCCGAACAACAGCCGCGAGCCGTCCAGCGGCACAAGCTGCCACGGGAAAACCCCTTGCAGGACCAACTCTCACGGCACATGCTACCCCAAGACAATCTACTCCTCAGAATTCCACACAACAGCGCGCGTCAACGCCGTCCGACGCAGCTGGCGGGCGTCCAAGCGGACCCGGCGTCACCAAGCCAGCCTCGTCCTTGTTCAAAGACGTTATGGTGCCGGGCAAGACACGGCCGCCGGCCAATCCTGGAACGGTCACGCCAATACACACGCCCCATGCACTGCCGACGCCACCCGTGTCCACCATATCGATCCCAGCTTCGCTGCCGTCAAAACCTACAACTACACTCCCAGCGACACTGTCACCAAAACCTACGGCCATTGGCGTGCCTACCCCAGCACCGACTGCGTCACCGACGCCGGCATCCTTTGCCAAAACCGGCTCAGCTTTGCCCATATCCTCCCTCCTCACTTCCCCTGCCCCTCAGTCTGCAGACGACAGCAACGCCGGACTGCGTCCTGCGTATAAGATGAAGCGCACCGGTCGGCCGGGTATGCTGCCACCGAACGCGATGCACCCCAACGGGTCTAGGACACCCACGCCATCAGGCTCGACACCCACACGCACGCCGACGGACACATCACCTACGCCGTTCCAAGGCAATTTCGGCATCAAGACACAGCCGCCGCCACAGCCGCCGTCAAGACTGTTTGCGCAGACCAGCCCCAAGCCAGCTTTGATCGAGAGTGATCTGCTACCCGAGACATTGAACTCACCACCCCGTCCGACCAGACCACAGCATGCAACGACATCCACAAATGGCCCGCCCAATGGGATCAAGCGGCGCATAGAGTCGGTCGTCGATCTCGCAGAACCTGCACAGAAGCGCGCCAAGGCCATCCGCAGCTCTAGCTCGCTAGCCGACGTCGCTGAGGCTCCCGTTACGTTGGCCATATCGCTCTCATCGGGGCCGGACGACTCTTCGGACTCCTCAGATTCTGATGACTCTACCGGCTCTTCTGATTCATCCGACGGCGATATCGAAGACGCCACTGGCCCAACAAATGCCGTTTTGATTGAAGAAGACAACAATAATAGGAGCCGTTTGAGCGATAGCGCCGACTCAGATAACAGCTCGTCCGACGATAACAACAGCTCCGATAACGACGAGGCCACCGGCTTTATCGAGGTCGGAGACGACGAAGCCGAAGCCCTTCTATCGTCTGCCTCTCCCGAATCATACGCCATTGCCCCCAGCGGCCGGGCATACAACAAATATCAGGGTAATCTCCAGATATCCCTGGGCCTTATTATCGTTCTTGGCTAACCTTTTTGTAGAGGAAAACGGCGAGTTGACCTCGACAAGGGGCGCTATCATTCCTGACGGCTACAAACTCTGGCCGGATCGTATAACACCCTGGATCTGTCCCGTTCGATCGTGCCGCAGACTCTTTCCAGAACTGATCAGTATGGGCGGCCACTTCTCGGTGCGTTGTGTGCTGACTCCAAGGCCAACTCCCCCTTCAAGGCCAACTCCCCCTTCAAGGCCAACTCCCCCTTCAAGGCCAACTCCCCCTTCAAGGCCAAATCCCCCTTCTTTTTAACCACACTCAACTGACTTTCCATACATGTTGCCGCACGCTAGAGGGGCCACCGAGCATCGAATCTCAATGACAATCTAGACGGAACCCTTACGGTGGTCAAGCGCCTGACGTCGACGTCGAAGCGCATTGGCGCCCGCGTTGTTTCGCAGAAAGCGCCCTCCAAGCCTGAGCCTCTCGCCAAGCCCCGTGTATCGCAGCCTGTTAAAAAAGTTGCTGCCGTTAAAGCAGCACTTTTGGCAGGTCTCGACCGTCCAAAGAACAAGACGCGTAGCCGCGAGACGAAGCCGTCCAAAGGCTCACCACCGACTAAGGAGCTTCTTGTGTCGGCGTCCGGCCGGGAGTACGCAAGTCTTGGGCATGGCATTCTCTTCCCGGATGGCTATGTCAAGAGCTCCTACCCCAACCTTCCGTGGGTGTGTCCAGTCCGGGACTGCCAGCGCGTCCTGTCGGCCATTCATAATCTCGGCGGCCACTTTACGCAAAAGCACCGGCGTACGCTTTTCAACGACAACGGAGACGGTACACTGTCCAAGGTCGGCACGCACAACCAGAGGCGGGCATTCATTGTGTCCACCGTTAAACGCCCTGCGTCGGAGCTGGAGCCTCTTGCACCGCAAGTGCCCGCGGGCTATCGTCCCAAGACCGAAACAGTTGCACCGCCTGCCGTACCGCAAGAAACGGCAAAGCTCGAACTTCCCAGTGCAGCGTCCGCCCCCAAACCCATGATTGGGATCGACGCTCCGCTCCCAGGACCGGACGACTTTGCCCAGCCGCTGCCGGCCGATCGGCAGGCAACGTGGGACTACGTCCAGCCCTTTTTGTCGCCCACACTTCGAGGCCCCACACCGCCCAACTCCGGCTACGGCAGCCTGTTTTTGTCGGCCCCGCGGGTGCGCAACATCAAGTGGAATGAGCGGCGCAAGCTGACGGCTCCGGCCGGCGGGCTGTTCACGATGAGAATCGCCGCCGCGCTTATCCAGCTCAGCGGCGACTACGTGCCCAAGCCGTGCGACCACTGTAGTTCCGGGCAGGGCCTGTTTGAGGGCTGTGTCATTACCAGCAGCAAGGGCAACGCCGACATGAACGTGGCGTACGCCAAGTGTGCCAACTGCGTCGAGCGGCGCAATGAGACCTGCAGCCTGCAGCACGTCTTCCGGTTGCGGTTTGCCAAGCTGTTCCCGCACCTCAACTACGACACGACGTACCGCTACGCGCGGTCCGGCAACTTCGGGTACGCTGAGCAGGCGGCCCTGGGCCTGCACCGTGTGGTCGCGGACAAGGTGGGCGTCGTGCGCCGCGAGAGGGGCCACGCGGCACAGAATGGTGGTGGTGGCGGCGCCACCAGCAGCATTGGCGGCGGAGGTGGTGGAGGTGGCGGTGCTGAAAACGGCCCCGATCCAGCGTCGAGCGATAACGAACCTTTGGCGCGCGGGGCGCTGCGCCGTGGCCTGGACACACCACCCAAACGGCAGGCCAGCCACCAGCATGAGCAGCATGAGCAGCACCAGCACCAACACGACCAGCTACTCGACATCCACGACCGCCGTCGTTCGGGGCGCATTGCCGACCAGGCCGTCATCCCGCTACCGCTACCGAAGCAGACGTCATCGTCCATGGCGCTGGCCAGAACACACACCGCCAGCAGCGACTCGCCCTTGGTGTTTGCCGGCAATGTGCAGCCAGGGCCCGAGGACCTGGAGATGGAGGACTGGGAGGTGGCACCGGGCCGGGTCCAGACCAGGGACAACGAGAACATTGCCTTTTCCAACGCGTACCTCACGTCGAACCAGATGGTGCCGATTGACCACAACATGTCGTACCACGTCAAGGTGGTGCGGTCCGGGTCGTCGGTGTCGTTTGTCGCTGACGATCTGGCGACGCGCATCTGCATGCTGGCGGCGGGCAAGCTGCGCGTGGTGGTGGGCGACGACGCGCGCTTCGTCATGGGTCCCAACGGCATGTTCAAGGTCAAGCCGGGCACGTCTTTTGCGGTCGAGAACCGGCTCTACATTGATGCGTACCTGCACATTTCGGTGCTGCACTATGCGGCGTAGATGGGCTAGTCGTCTGGTGCATTTTTTGATCCTTCTCTACGGAGGACATGGCGTTATTTATTCTATTACTATACCCACGACATGACTTTTAAAATCCATTCATAATTTTCTTGCCATGATTGAAGCTTTGTATTATTCGTTTCCATTGCATCCTATGTCATTATTTTTTTTTTGGCAGTGTTGACTACTTATTCTCCCCCACGCTCGTCTTCGTCTCGACCCAGCCGTCGCCCAGGCCACAGAACTCGCGGCTCGCCTGCAGGTCGATGGTGTGTTGCAGGCCCATCCACACGGGCATGGTCTTGACGTAGCCGTCCTCAATGTCGACGCCCTTGCCGCCGGAAATGTACACGGCGTTGCCGTTGCGGTGCTCGTCCGTCGCGCACAGCAGCACGTACCGCGCCACGTCCTCGGGCTGATTCATCGGCAGACCGGCGGCCACCCACGACTCCGTCAGACTGTCAATCATGCGCGTGTTCGTCGCCGACGGGCACATGGCGTTGATGCGCACGTTGTAGCGCACGGGTGCATACGGCGCAAACGACCGCAGCAGGCCCATGACAGCGTGCTTGCTCGTAATGTAGATGGGCACGCCCGGGTTCTGCGCGATGCCGGCCAGCGAGGCAATGAGGACAATGCTCCTGGGGAGGGGCGCCTTGGCGTCGTACACTTTCTGGGCGGCATCGGGATCGGGGTTGCGCATGTAGGCGAGGGCGATGCGGCAGAAATAGACAACGCTCAACACGTTGAGCTCGAGACGGTCCTTGATCGCTGTCGGTTCACTCTGCAAGGACTCGATCGTCAAGGCCTCCGGCTCAAAGAACCCGCGCGGCTCGCCGCCCGCCGCAAACGGCACGGCCGTGTCAATGTGCCCGTGCGCCGCAATGGCCGCCTCGAACAGCGCGAGCTGCGACTTGTAGTCGGTGACGTCGACTTTCTGGAAAGTGACGGAGCCGCCGTTGGCCGAGGCGGCGGTGTCGGCGCGCAGCGACGCGGCCAGCGCCTCGCCCTTTTCGGCGTCCCAGTCACCGACAAACAGGTGAGCGCCGGCCGTGTAGGCCATCTTGACGAGGGAGCCGCCGATGCCCTGAGCGCCGCCTACAAGAGTTAGTGGGGACGACTTGTCGGTTGTCGTTTTGTGATTTACGTACCCGTCAGGACAATGACCTTGCCCTTGGTCTTGGTCAGGACATCGTCGGTAAAGTGGAGGTCGGCCATTGTTCTGGGTGTTTGATCGCGGACGGTAGATAGCTGAAAGGCAGAAATTCGAGACAGCAGGCTAGATTTGTTTCAACAAACGTTACGATATGACACTAGCAGCAACGAAGCGTGAGAAGTGCAGTCCCTGGGGAGCAGCTGTTATATAGGATCTACACTTGCCCCCCCTCTCTGCCTAGCTACCCTCGCACACCTTCTCCAAGAAAAAGACGGATAGTCAACTTCCTACGGTGCGCCTAAGCGCGTCGTAGTATCTGGGGGTTAGACGACCCCGTCATAGTCTGTAGTCTGGGGAAGTTCGGAGTTGTGTCTTCCCAGGGAGAGGCACCAGGGAGACCCATTGTCAAGCGCGGGCGCCGGAAACCATAAAAGACTGTTGGCAATAGGAAATGGGGTCCTGCGGGTAATGAAATCCTCACAGGATGGGGACCAAGAAAAGGGAGTGAACTAAACGTCCGGGTGGCTAACTAGTCAGGTCTGGGGAAGTGTGGAGGGGCCGAGGGGGGATGGTCGGCCTTCAAATGGATCCAAGCTTCAGAGAAGTGTATTTTCTAACCTTATATAAGTCCCATGCATGTTTTTTTTTTAAAAAACTAATTAGACACGTATGGAACATGGAGAGAAAAGAAAGTGATTCTCCGATGATTCTCCTTCCTCACTGACGTTCTCCGCATGACTGCATCATGGCTCGATGTGTCTCCACTTCCCCGCATCTTGACGTTACCAGAGATTCAGACACGTCCCAAACACCAACAGCGACACCAACAGATAGCTACCAGTAGTCGAGATGAATTCCATTGTTGGTGGCCATTGTAAGGGCAGCGACAGTTGGAGCGATGGCACCCCTCGAGAGGCACGAAAGGGCTGTGAATAAGATGTGGGTCTTGAACGGCGCAAGTCACGGGGTTTGTACGACGTAGGAAGGTGCAAATGTCAACAAAAAAAATGCATCAACGGGCAAGAACGAAAAGTTTTTAGTTTGGTCCGCCAGTCAATCAAGTTTTTCCGATTTTTTGCCCTCCGCTCTTTCACGACACCACCGATCATGGACATGTCCATGAACGACGACCTCCGGCGTAGCTTCGAGCAGTTGTCTGTCGAAGACCGCGAGAAACTAGCCAAGTTTGCCCCGTCGATCATACAGAACCCACAACTGGCCTTACGTGGCGTCGCCGTCGGCCAGCACGAGCCCGAATCACTTCTTTCCGTGGCACAGGATCTCCCCTACCCGTCAGCGCCGGTTGAGCCCTACCTGACTGACGTGGAGGAGCGATGGGCCCAGTTCGAGGAGCTGCGGCGCCGGATGGGCGCCTTTGAGAGGAGTGCCTACCAGACAGACACTATGTTGAACTGGTTCTGGCGCTGTGCATGGTAGCGCCCACTGCCGGAATCGGAAGCCAGGCCGAGAGCATTGTCGACGTGGCCTCTGCAAAATGCTTCCTGTACAGGCTGGACGATGGCAACGTGTACATCCGGGACTGTATGTTGATGACGAGTGCCGATGCATCATGAATAAAGTGTTGCTACTAACGACATTTTATTCCAATTTTATACTTTTCGGACTGATCGACGATGATACCGACGCTCGCGAGAAATTCCACGACCCCAAGACCAGCATCAAAAAAGACACCTTGGCCCGTGACAACGACGCGTGTGTGCTGACGGGCGGGTACCTCCCGGACGCCGCGCAGGTGCTTCTCCCTGCGGTGGCGACGGAGGAAGCCGTCACAGACCTGGCCAGGCTCCTCCGGTTTTGGGGCGAGGAGAAGATGGAGGCGGTGTGCTCCCTGCCTGAGAACCGGAGCGTGACGGAGTCGATCCAAAACCGCTTGACGCTCGGAAAGCACATGCACGCGATGTGGTGGAGAGCGGTCTTTGCGCTGAAGCCCGTCTCGGCGACAGACAACTCGGTCACGGTGCCGTTTCACTGGCTCACAGCACCAACGACAACGGGAACGACGCCCCAAGACCCCGTGCCGCAGGACCGCGACGAGGCGCTTGGCCGTCTCTGCGGTGGCCTAGATACCAACACGTGGGGCGTGGGACACACCGCCCACCGGGCGAGCGGTGTGCGGCTCCAGACGGGCCAACTGTACACCGTTTGCGCAGCCACGCGGGGGCAGATGCCCATAATTGAGTCGTTGCAGCTGCAATGGGACCTGTTGCGCATTGCCGCGCTGTGCGGCGCCGGTCGGGTGACAGACGTGTATTACGACTAGCAGCAACCGGACGAAAGAACGCTGTAGAGTGTGGAACTGCAGGGTAGGCAACGGATGACGAGGACGACGATGATGCGGGCGGAGAGAAGATGGTCACAGTAATGTGACAGTAATTTTTTTTATTTTTTTTAAAAAGTAAAATACAACGGGTATCAATGGGTATCCGTCCACAGCTGCTTCCGAAGTCTCCCCAGTCTCCCCTGTCCACTGTCGTACACGTAACACTGTTTATTCCGGCCGCTCCACGCCTGTCGGAAGGACATTGTCGTCCTAGTTCAGCGTCGTGAACGTGACTGTATTATCATCTTCTCCTTACTTGTCCTAGAGTTCGGCACCCGTCATGATCCTGTCCTCGTAGTGTGTCATGCGATCAGCGTCTTGCACACACACACGCACGTGCCGGTCGACGCCGGTCGTGACAATTAGCTCGAGCTTCTTGAACACGGCCCACGCGAACCGGGCAAACCAAAAGGTCGAACATCTAGCAGTGCCCTGTGCGATCGCATTGTGCAATAGGCCTTGGTACTCCCTGGCGTTTGGGTCCATCAGGTGACCGACGATGGTGGACGGTGCAAACGCACGTTAAGCCTCCCCATCTTGCGGCGTCTGTCGTTTTGGGACAAGGACCAACATATCACGGCCCAAGAGTTGCTTCACATCGCGGCGAAGGGGTATTTGGTCGACTTCCCTTCGGCTGTGGTCGAGTATGAAGGAAAGTACTGAATTGGGGTGGGATGTCCGGCCAGCAACACTCATGGCAAAGCCCAAAAGCTAGGCGAAGCGCGTCGGCTGTTGTCCAGTTTCATCACCAACCGTTTTCTTGGCAGGGTTCACTCTTGCGAAGTCACGTCTCGGACTTCTGATCGAGAAGCCGCATTCTGCGGCTGCTCGTTCGAAGTCGCTGCTTCTCCCCCCTTCTTTTTTTTTTTCGTCCATTGTTGTTGCTTGTTCTCCCTAACTACGCTACTCTAGCTAAGCTCCCCTAAACTAGTAGCTTAAACGTGGCGGCCTAAAGGCTAAGGCACCTACCACCCCTGACCCTCCTTAGCTGACATAATCCACCCTACTCCCAGGGCTCCCCATAGGTGTACGGGCCCGTACAAATAAGAAAAAACTTACGTAATTTCAGAACGGCTTTTAATTGGCCCACGCACCCGTACAAATAAAAATATATGACATAAGCATTCTGGCCCCTTTTCATCGCCTTTTTTATTGCATCGCCATCAACATCGCCAACAGCATCGCCAACAGTCATGGCCTCCCCCCCTCCTGCCCTCCCTCCTGCACTTCCTCCCGAAGCCGTGTACGAGTCACGAGAAGCCCTCTTCCAGTCGATTAACGCTTGGGCAGTCTCTCACGGCTGCGCCTTTATTACTGGACGGTCAAAAAAGGAGGGCTCGGGTAGGCTTACAATCTCTTATACCTGTGATCGATCTGGGCCACCACCTGACCCGACGAAAGTACGGCAAAGGCGTACTACGTCTAAGCGGACTGGCTGCCAATACTCGGTTTTGGCCAAGGAGTCTACGGATGGCACTTGGCTTTTGAAGCATCGAGATCGACAGTACTCTATACATAACCATGACCTTTCTACAGACCCTGCAACGGACTTCTGATCGGAAGCCTCCTAGCAAAAGAAAGAAAAGGGGTGTGATGTCCGGCCAGGACTTCCCACCCCAACTCAGTACCTTGTTCCGGGCCGGTCAGTCCTCTTCCTCGCACGGCACCAGGTGGGCGTCCTCAACGGGCACCGAGTACCGCGTCAGGACGCAGCGGAACACGATTGTCACTAGTCGGCTGTGGGGCGATTGGTTCGATGCTGCGCCAGGCGGGTGGCATGCGCTCGTAGGGATGTTCCCAGTCGTAAAAGGAGGGCACCACGGAGTACAGCGTCTCCGCGGCCCTGTCGTCCACAAAAAGGTAGTACCGGAACGCCGTCAGGAGGTCGTCGAAGGGCAGGCGCACGCGTTGCTGACCCTCTTTGTCCAGCGCCAAGAACCCGTTAAACTTGTTGCTAGCAACAATGGCGCAGGAAGTCCAGACGGTGCCGTAATGAAGGCCGGGTGTGTCGGTGCTGTCGACCGTGTCGAGCATGGGCAGGGTGAACAACATGCCGTCCATCTCGTCGTAGCCCGGGTGGTAAAACGTGGCCATCGGGAGGCACGTGTCGAGCTCCTCGGGCAGAGGCTGTGAATTGATGGCCATGGCGACTCGATATTGGGAGGAGGAGTCAAGGGTGGCAGAAAAGGAGGCGAAATGTTTTGGCGAAGATATCAAAAATATTCGATGCCAAAAAGGTTGATGTCAACAAACGGCAGGAGCTCTTTCGTCTCCACAAAAATCCGGGGTAAGGACGGGCCCACTCTTTTGTGTTCTTGTAAGTCGTGTTTTTACCCCATCCGGTCATGTGATGCTCTTTTTGCTATGTGTGGGATAAATGTGTATATCTTCTACAGAAGAGGGAGGATGCCACTCAGGGGCAGAGCCAGAGATCTAGTGGCCCATCACGTGACGTGTGGGTCG